>JAQQTP010000084.1:11822500-12422500 GCA_029884605.1 Ormosia emarginata | reverse complement strand
AAACTACAAAATATAGATGTATGATTGGCTCACTCTTTTATCTTACAACTAGTAGGTCAAATATTATGTTTAGTATATGCATGTGTGCTAGATATCAAACTAATCATAGATAATCACACTTGAGTGTTGTTAAAAGAATAATGAAATATCTAATAGGCACTTCACAAATAGGTTTGTGGTATCCTAAGGGTGCCTTATGTAGCTTAATTGGTTATTCTGATTTTGATTTTATTGGATACAAATTGGATAGGAAGAGTACTAGTGGGACATGCCATTTGCTTGGAAGCTTACTAGTTTCTTGGCATAGCAAAAAATAAAATAGTGTGGCATTGTCTACAACTAAAGCTGAATATGTTGCAGTTGGGAGTTGTTGTGCTCAAATCCTTTGGATGAAGCAACAACTTCAAGACTATGTCTTGAGCTTAATCACATCCCTATAAGGTGTGATAACACTAGTGCAATCAATTTGTCTAAAAATCTCATCTTGTACTCTAGGACTAAGCATATTGAGATTAGACATCATTTTATAAGGGATCATGTTTAAAAAGGTGATTACATGCTTGAATTTGTGGAAACTACTAAACAACTAGCTAACATCTTCACAAAACCATTAAATAAAGAAGCATTCTTTTATATTAGAAGAGAACTTGGCATATTGGATCAGTTATGCATCTAACTATTGATGCATAATTTCATTTTGCTGCACAAAATCATAATTTGCTGCATAATATAACAAATTTGCTGCATAAATTTGTCTTGAACTTTTATCTTAAATCCAATACTGACTTAAGTATCGGAGTTTCTTCCAAATTTGTTTTGCAAGTGCTTGATCCATGTCTATGTCCCCCAATCTCAAATCTCAAGTTCCTATGTGGAAAAAATGATTCATGGTATTTTTTGAAGAAGTTTAATTTGTTTTTGGGTTGAATTTGGATGTTTAAGAATGGGTGGAATAAAGCCAAGCTAAATTTATCTTCAAAAAGGCATGCGTTAGAGATTTAATAGTCGAATTCATAAAGAATTTTTTGTTTTAGTAGTGAAATAACCAGTTATAAGGACCAAACAATCAGTGGTTTATTGTTTAGAAGTGTTCTGATTTATTTTATAGCTGTTTGGTGCCCTCTACAATACTCAAATAACCGGTTATAATAATCCAATAACTGGTTATTCATTTCACACAAAGACTATGTCTTTTTAAAAGCCACCAAAATAACCGGTTATGCAAAATTCCCAAACCGGTTATTCTTCTCACACACCAACGTCCTTATTGAAAACGAAAATAACTAGTTACATAACCGGTTATTCAAATGCTCCCAGCCACGCATGTCTGTTGTTCCTTCCACCATAGCTGGTTATGGAAAATTATAACTAGTTATGAGGTTCTTATATTTGAAAAATCTGGGCTCTCCTCTGCTATTCACATGTGCCCTTCATCCTCTTCATCTCCTTCTTCTCAACCTTCTTTTCACACCCACTCCCTCAACCATCTCACCCACTTCAAATCTCACCTAAATCCACCATCCAAACACCATTTCCTCTCATTTCCCACTATTTCCACCATTTAAAACTCACCACTTTCCCAAATTTTCACTCCCCTTACTTCTTTTTTTCCTCTAAATCGTGCCCTAAC
Organism: Ormosia emarginata; assembly: GCA_029884605.1. Lineage (NCBI taxonomy): Eukaryota > Viridiplantae > Streptophyta > Magnoliopsida > Fabales > Fabaceae > Ormosia > Ormosia emarginata. Next base: position 12,420,870 of record JAQQTP010000084.1, on the reverse strand, counting down.
ACCCATTTTTCACCATGGCTAGCAGTTCCTCTCACCCCAAGCATTCACGCTCCAAAAATCCCAATGTACCAAAACAAACACCTACTCTACCCATCAACCTAATGATATCTTTAAGCTTTGACAACCAACGCTTCTTCTCTTATGGGGTTCAAATGAACAAATATCGCCTGGAGTTTCAAGGGAGAAATCTCATTCAGACAAAGTACATAGACTGGTATTTCTTTGTTCAAGAAGGTCTCACATCCCTCATAGAGCTCCTAGAATTTCAGGGGTTGAAGAAATTCGTCACCACCAAATGTGAGTACTGTCTAGAACCTACTAAGGCATTTTACTACAATTTAAGTATTAGTGGTGCGAATCTAGTGTCAGAACTCAAAAGGCATAGAATCATTATGGAACCTAGTCAATGAACTTCTCTATTTGGTCTCAATTACTTTGGGGAAAGGTTTATAGAGGATAGTCACAAGACATACGAAACATTTGATAAAAGAGCAGCTATTGAGAGCATGACTCAGCCTGGGTTTGTAGTGCCATGCACAACCTTCACAATTGGTAATATGACTCCTTAAGATCGTCTTTAGCATTTTGTTTTGATTCACATACCGGTTCTAAGGGCAAGTAACTTTGCCTTGGTTGAGGAGGAAGACATCTTCCTACTTTGGGCTCTTAAACAACGTCAGCACATTAACTAACCCTTTTACATCATGTATTACATGAAGAAGGCCAAAGGAAAGTTAATGATGGACCTTCCCTAGACCATAATCATTGCAAAAATTCTAGATCAGTACAAGTTATCCTTAAAGGATGATGGTGTCATTAACATTACGGGTCACCATAAATTTGGAAGAGCCTCTTTCAATCAGATGCAAATCAAAAAGGTAAATGATGAATGGGTCTATGGAAGAGGATGTGAGACAACAACAGTAGCTGGAGGTGCTGATGTGCATATGGAGGATGCCCTTGCTTCAAATCAAATCTTGGACGCCTTTGCTAGTTTGCAAGCCTAACTCATAGATCTTCAGGTTTATCAGGAGAATAGTAACGAGATTATCTATGACCGCCTCAGCTCCTTGGATGCTCTCTTGGAAAGGATTGAGCGTCACTTTTAACCACTGGAGGGTGATGGGGCTTAGACATGGATCCATATTTGTTTAGCTAATGCTTTTGATATCTAATCCTGTTTTGATCCAACTATTGATGGTTTACAATTACTTTAAGCTCTATGATGTTTTTGATATGATGTTCATGTGGCAATGAATTTCTTACTTTTGCTCATACTATTGCTCAATCTCATTATTGAATATCTGTTATCAAAATAGCAATGGTCGTTGGTCCATATATATTGAATTTTTGGTATAAATGCATAGGCCTGTTGAAATGTGACTTTTCTCTTTGTTAACATCTATACTATATATCTTTTTTATCATGACAAAAACTGGAGAAGTTTTGGTTCATAAGGCTTTGAGAAAAGGCAAATAAAAGGTATAAATCCAATGATTTTGGGATTCTAATATTAAGGGGGAGTTATGCAACTTTAAACTAACCACCTCTTGAAAAATAGAGGGGGAGTAAGTCTCAAATACTTTTTGTGAATTCTAATTTAAATTGAACTAACGCTTTTCTTAAATGATTGTTTGTCATAAAAAAAGGGAGAATGTGAATGATAATGGTCTTGGTTTTGATGATTAACAAACAAGAAGGATTAGTTACGCAAAGATCAAATTCCAAGTTTCGTCAAGTTTAGCTTATAAGACTTAGGTCTTACGTGTAAAGGTAAATAGGAAACACACGAAACTCAAACAAGTTTAATCTCCTTAAATATGTTTCTTGATTAATGAAATGCCCAAACAAATTGCTTTTGAATAGCTAGTCTTGGTGGTAATTCATTTGGATTAAAAATTGTCAAGTTTACCTTTTGAAAAAACTGACCTTGAGTCACTCATTTGCTTATATCTTTCAAAATATTTTGAATCTTGTTCTAAAACTTATCTCATATGAAAGTAGATTCAATGATCTTTCCAATGAGTAGTCATTTGTTTTAAACGGATAAGTATCATAGAAGTTATGGTCTTTCAAATGTCTTTTGATCAAATATAGGGTGCCAAAACTGGTTATGTAACTTGTTATTCACAAAGTCAGAGGCATAAGCTTCTATTTTTAAAAGACCATAACCGGTTATGATATTTCCATAACCAGTTATTGACATAGTCAGAAGCATTGGCTTTTGTTTTAAAAATACCATAACTGGTTATAAGATTTCCATAACTGGTTATTGGCTAGTTTTAAAAAGACCTTGGTTAAGCAATAACTGGTTATAGAATAGTAATAACTGGTTATCTGGTAACTAGAAATAGATTTCCAATGGTTATAATTGGCATTTAATGTTTCCTAACCACTACCAACGGCTCTAATATGCTTTGGGCTATAAATGAAAATGTTTGTGCATTTATTAGAAGTTGGAAAACATTCTGATAATCATTCTTGAGCATTAAATATGAGTTTTATCATCATTTCAATCAATACTCTGTTTTGAGCTTCAAAGTGTGAATCCTTAATATCTATAGTGCTTTATTTTGTATTATCTACTTTTGAGAGAGTTTCTTATTATCTATACCATGTATAAACTGTAAAGAAAGTGTGAGATATTCCTCAAGATTGTAAGGGTGAGGTATCCCAAGGTGTGTTGGGTGCTCCAATTTGTAAAGGTTGTCAAGCACCTGTTTGAAGCTTATAGATATAGTGGAAATCTTAGGTGATTACATGAGGACTGGACATAAACGGTAAGTAGATTGGTGGTTGAACCAGGATAAAACTTTGTATTTATTTTCCTAAACTCAACTCCCTTACTTTGTACATTGTTTTATTGAATTACTTGAATTCTATCTTCCTTGGTTAATTTATTTATAAGTGAAAGTCTTCTATCTTCTCTATCTGTTCATCTCTAACAAACAATAGCTTCAACGAAAATTGATAATTAAGTGTTTTGTGAAATAATTACGAAAATATTTTACATACTCAATTCACCCCCCTCTTGAGTATTGAGGACACTTGGTAACACTCAAGTGTTCATTGGTTCAATGTAATCAAAATTAATAGTTAAGTACATAGAAATTTAAATGTACCCCCCATACACTTAAGATGAACATTATCCTCAATGTGAAAAAAAAATTACAGAACAAAGTATAACAAAACTTCCCTAAAAATTAAACATAAAGTCACGAAGGAGGTGAATGAGGTAGAACCTGGGGAAGACATGTAGCCATAAGCTTAAATATCTATCTAACTAAGCGGCAATATATTGTCGAAAACTGCACAAGATAAACAAAAAAGGTCAAGACAAATTTTTTTATATATATGTAATAAAAACAAAGAAAAAATCAAAAAATCAAATGCAAAAATAGAAACACAGGTTTCCTCCTGTGAAGTGCTAAATTATAGTCATTAGCTTGACTATGGGCCGATTCCATACTTAGGTGATGTCAATGGAATGGTGCTCAGTCCCCACTCCTTTTTCATAGTGCTTCACTCTTTGACCATTAATCAAGAATGTCTTGTGGCCTTTTTTCTTCACCTTAAGACACCCTATGATAAGACGTGAACAATCTCATATGATCCACACTCTTTTGACCAAAACTTACTAAGAAGAAGATGAAGACATGAGTTACTGACAAGAATTTTATCCTCAATCTTAAACTCACGCTGCTTGGTACACTTGTCATGCTGCTTCTTTGGTCTCTTCTTGAAGAGCTTGACATTCTCAAAGTTAGTGTTACCATTATGCACTAAACACTTCTCTAAGAGGTCTTGTGGATGGTTTTTAGTGTGCACTTCTCTAGCTAGCCTTTCTTCCACATCAACCTTCAAGCAAGAATCAACAATGGTCAGTTGCTTGGAAACTTGAGACAAATTAAACTCAACAACTTCTTCACCTACTTTGCGGGTCATTTTCCCGTGATTCACATCAAACACGACTCCAACAACGGCTAGGAATGACCTGCCTAAGATGATGGGGATTTGAACATCTACTTCCATATCAAGCGCAACAAAATTGATTGGTATGTAAAACTTTCCTACCTTTAATGATACATTCTCTAATATGCTAATAAGATATTTAATTAACCTATCCTCCAATTGAAGAGAGATGATGGTTAGTTTGAGCTCCCCAATATCAAGTTTCTCATAAATAGAAAAGGGACATCAAACTCACACCTACCCCAATATCACACAAAGCCTTGTTAATATTCATGTTCCTAATTGAGTACGGAATTAAAAAGTTATCTGGATCCTTAAGCTTAGGTGGAAACTTGTTTTGAATGATTGCACTACAAAACACAACAAGAGTCAGACAACGGTTTCATAGTCCTAGAGCTTCCTCTTATTAGAGAGAACATTTTTCAAGAACTTAGTATAAGAGGTCATTTGGGAGAGAGCTTCCGTAAAAGGAACGTTAATGTAAAGCTTCTTAGGGACCTCCAAAAATCTTCCAAATTGATGATCAAGCTTTGTCTTTACCTTTGAGAAGGGCAAAGGTGGAACATATGCTTTTGGAGGAACATACTTTTTATTGTTTTCTTTATCTCTTGTTTTATCCTTGCTCTTCTCTTGTTTCTCCTCCTTTTCATGGGTTTCCTTATATTCAAGCTTTTATTCCTTTGTGGGGCCTTCAAGTTTCTTACCACTTCACAATGAAATTGCTTGAACTTGTTCTCTTGGGTTAGTTTTCGGTTGACCCCTTGAATCATGTTGAACGAGCTTGCTTGTTAGGCTATTTGAGTTTCAAGCATCTTGGAGTAAGTGACCATTTGATCTAGGCGAGTATTAATTTGCTTGATGGATTCTCCTTGTTGTTGCACTTGTACATGAATGACTTGATTTTGTTCTTTTTGAGTAACTATGAAATTTTCCATGAAGGCTTCTAAATTGGACTTCGCACCTTGAGAAGATTGTTGAGGTTGTTAGAATCCAGGTGTAGGTCTATTGTTGGATGGAGCCCCTTTGTTTTGTTGGGTACCTTATGAGAAATTTAGGTGGTTTCTCCATCTGGGGTTATATGAATTGGAGTAGGGATTTCCTTGAGCCTTGAAATTTCCATTTTGCATATAATTCACTTGCTCCAAAGACGAGTCTTAAGAATACGTTTCTACTGCATTGCATTCTAAAGCCAAATGTCCTCTTCTACATGTTTCACAAGTTATGTTAGGTGTAATGACAACATTGACATTCAGCTTCTCCAGTGACTTAGTCCAGGCATCAAACTTGACATTCAATATACTAATAGCATCAAGCTCTATCATTTGGCCTTGCTTCTTTGAAGATAACATCTCACTTGGCCACAAATAAATGTTCGAAGTAACCTCGTTAATCAAAACCCTTGCCACTATTGAAGTCTTTGCAATCAAAGCACCGCCAGCTGCGACATCAAGAGTTACCTTTGTAGAAAGAGTTAACCCAGCATAGAATGTTTGCATAACAACAAAATCTTGTAAGTCATGATGTGGACACTGACGAATGAGATCATTGTACCTCTCTCATGTACCATAAAATGATTCATCTTCCTTTTAGGATAAGGTAGTGATATCTTGATTAAACTTGATTATTTTTTCATCCAGATAGTACTTGTCCAAGAAAGCTTGCTCCATTAAGCCCTATGTGGTAAGTGAATTTGAGACTTCTAAGTGAATCTACTTCTTTGCCTTCCCCTTAAGAGAAAAGGGAAAAAGTCTAACCCGTATAGCATCAGTTGAAATCCCATTTATCTCTATTGTGTCACATAGCTCCAAGAATTCATCCAAATATTGATTTGGGTCCTCAGTTGTTGACCCGTTAAATTACAATTGTTGGACCATATGGATTAATGACGCCATGATCTCAAAATTGTTTGCCTCTACCTGTGGCCTTACAATAGAAGACTGACGAGCATTAACATCAGGGGTTCCATAATCCCTCAGCATTCGCTCTTGATTGGTGACTTGGTTATTATTGTTCGCCATGTGGTATTCCTCAACTCTTAGTGTTTTTCTTTCCCTTCCAATATTATGAAGTGTCCTCTCGATCTCAAGATCAACGGGGATAGTAAGATCTTCTTGACTCCTCATTCTGCGCATAAGAAAGAAATAACACTTGAAAATTCAAAGAATAAATTATATAAAATAAGATGAAAATGAAATAAAAAAATATGCTTAAATAAACCAAATTGCCATTTGTGTCAATATCAACACAATCTCCGGCAATGGTGCCAAAAACTTGTTGTGAATTTTTTGTAAGCGCATAGATTGTACAAGTAGTAAAATAAAGATCGTTCCCTCAAGAATTGATTGATTACTAACTCTTACGACGACTTTGATTATTTAAGCAGTTAAAAATAATAGTAAAAGCTCAATTAAAATCAAGATGAAAATCAAAGCAATAAAGTAAGTAAATAAATTTAGAAAAGTTAAGATTCAATCAAGATTTAAAGGCCTAGGACTAGAAATTTACTACTCTACCCCTATGATAAATTATAATCCTATCTTTGCTAATGTTCAATTATGTTCGTGAAGGCGGTTTGTCATAAATTGTTTAAAGCCCAATTTCTTGGCACAAAAAATGTGCCAAAAGTCCATCAAACTCATTCTCACGACAATTAATCCAAGTTCCAACCCATTAAGTTTTATGACAATCATTTGCTCCTCGAAGGATTTAACCTTATGTCTAGGTCTCAATTCCTAAGTTTAATTCTTAGATTATCTAGCAATTAAATTTCATCTTTCAATCCTTCACCTAAAGCCTAAAATCATATAAATATGGTCGGCAACATACCACAAGCATTAAGCATACCAAGAATGAATCAAAAACAATAATTTTCCATTAACAAAGAATCAAATTAGTAATTTAACATAGAAAAGTAGAGAGATGCATCCTAATCCTAGAAAAAGGAATTTAGCTACTCATGGCTAAAGTAGCACAATAAGAACAAAAGTTGAAGAGGCAACCATGATTCCATCTTAAGAAAATGGAGAGGATGGAGAAGATGAAGAAGAAGAAGAAGATGTCTTCAATGGTTGAACTTCAATTACTCTTATACTTGTCTTTAAAACCCTCACCTCCAATCTTTGGTTGAGGAAAACTAAAAACTCCCATTTGTCTCTTAAAGTCTGCCATTGCGAAAAGTCCTCAAAAGATGTATGTTTAGGTTTAGGGATTTGCTCTATTTATAATAGTTTGGAGGCAAAACTGCCTATTTTTCACATTAAGAAGTCTCACACGGCCATGTGAGTACACGATACTGTCGTGTGCCATAAAAACAACGTAATTGCACGGTAAGTGAGACACAATCATGTGACCAAGAGACACAGTCATGTCTCCTACACAGAAGCGTTTTCTAAGTTAGACAGGGTCATCTCTAACTCCTTAATCACTCACAGGGCCTTGTCTAACTCCTCAATCGCTCACAGGGCCAAAATGATCCTCTTTTGCTCTGAAATCGTGATGTCTTCACCTACGTATGTTTTTTGATATAAATGTTTTGTTTTAAATAATAGAAATGACAACTTAGGAAAGTTTGATGCTAAGTATGATGAAGGTATATTTCTTAGTTTTTCTAATCATAGTAAGGCGTTTAGAATTTATAACAAAAGAACTATGACCATTGAAGAGTCCATTCATGTTGTTTTTTATGAAACTAATGCAAATGGACTGAGACAGGATATTATTGATGATGTTGCAGAAACTTTAGCAAGAACATTTTTGGACAACAAGGAGAAAGAAGGCAAGAAGCAAAAGAAAAGTTAAGAGGATTCATAAACCATGGACCTTCTGAAGGAATGGAGGACTTCAAGAGATCATCCTCTTAACCAAGTGATATGTGATGTATCTAAAGGAGTAACTACTCGAAACTCAATTAGAAATGCATGCAACCATATAGCTTTTGTTTCACAAATTGAGCCTAAATACATAAATGAAGCCTTTGACAATGAACATTAGATCTTGGCCATGCAAGAAGAGCTAAACTAATTTGAAAGAAATCAAGTTTAGAAATTGATTCCAAGGCCCAATGATTAACCAATAATTAGCACTAAATGAGTCTTTAAAAACAAACTTGATGAAACAGGGTTAATAATTAGAAATAAAGCTAGGTTTGTAGTTAAATGATATAATCAAGAGGAAGGCATAGATTATGAGAAAACTTATGCACTCGTAGCTAGATTAGAGACCATTAAAATGTTACTTGCATATGCATGCATCATGGATTTCAAATTATAATAAATGGATGTTAAAAGTACTTTTCTAAATGGTTTTATTCAAGAAGAGGTGTATGTTGAACAACCTCCTGGTTTTGAAAATTATGAACTACCCAACCATGTTTTTAAATTGAAAAAGGCCTTGTATGGCTTAAAATAAGCTCCTAGAGTTTGGTATGAAAGGTTGAATAAGTTTCTTTTTGAAAATGATTTTACAAAAGGAAAGGTTGACACAACCCTCTTTACGAAAAATAAAAAGCATGTCATTCTTCTTGTGCAAATATATGTTGATGAGATAATTTTTTGTGCTACTAATGAGTCTCTTTGTAAGGAGTTTGCTAGCATTATGAAAAATAAGTTTGAGATGTCCATGATGGGTGAGCTCAACTTCTTCCTTAGACTCCAAATCAAGCAAACAAGAAATGAGACATTCATAAACCAATCTAAGTATTGCAAGGAGCTTCTCAAGAAATTTGGAATGGACAACACTAAGCATATGGACACACCAATGAGCACCTCTTGTTACTTGGACAAGGATGAATGAGGTAATCCTATAGAAATTACTAAGTACAGAGGTATGATTGGTTCTCTCCTCTATCTTATTGCTAGTAGGCCAGATATTATGTTTAATGTGTGCATGTGTGCTAGATACCAAGCAAATCCAAAAGAGTCACACTTAAGTGTAATAAAAAGAATAATGAAGTATCTAATTGGCACTTTAAAAGTGGGTTTGTGGTACCCTAAAGGTGCCTCTTATAATCTTATTGGTTATTCTGATTTTGATTTTGCGGGATGCAAATTAGATAGGAAAAGCACTGGTGGAACGTGCCACTTGCTTGGAAACTCTTTAGTTTCTTTGCATAGTAAGAAACAATATATTGTGACATTGTCTACTGTTGAGGCTGAATATGTTGCAGCTGAAAATTATTGTGCTCAAATCCTTTGGATGAAGCATTAACTTCTAGACTTTGGACTTCAACTTGATCACATCCCTATAAGATGTGATAATACTAGTGCAATCAATTTGTCTAAAAATCTTATTTTACACTCTAGGACTAAGCATATTGAGATAAGGCTCCACTTTATAAGGGATCATGTGCAAAAAGGAGATTATATGCTAGAATTTGTTGAAAAATCTAATCAACTTGCAGATATCTTCACAAAATCCCTATCTAAAGAGACTTTCTTTCATATAAGAAAAGAACTAGGCATTTTGGATCAATCATGTATTTAAAATTCAAAATTTTTGCTACATAATTTTTCTGCATAATTATCTTGTTTTGATTATCATTTGAATCCAATATTGACTTAAGCGTCGGAGGCTCCCCTAAGTTTGTTTTACAAGTACTTCATTATGACTAAGTCTTCCAACTAGCTCAAGATATTAGCTACACAATAGTCAAGAGTGAGTCCTTGAAAAATGGTGGAATTCAAGTGCATTGGATTAATATTTGATGAAGATGTTGTTTTTGTAAGAACAAGCGTTTTGAATTTAAAAAAATAGAAAGATTTTTGGCTTGCAAGGTGTTTGGAATTAGTTTGAGAGCTCTGGAAGTGTTTTGAAGGTTTGAGAATCAGTCTTCTATTGTTTGAAGTGAGAAAACTAAGTTCAGAAGGCTGGTAAACAATTACCAGGCCTTGGTAATCGATTACCAAGGCTCTGTCAAGCGTACAATGACAAGTCATAATGGTGGTGATCGATTACCACCACTTGGTAATCGATCACCAAGTTCCTAGATTGTATGTAATTGATTACAACCCCCTTGTAATCGATTACCAGAGGGATTTAAAGGGTCTTGGACGCGCAAGGCAACCATTGTTACCCTGCACTTCATCTTTTCCCTCTCTACCCATGACAATCCCTCCCCAAATCTCTCAATTTCTCTCATTTCTTTCCATCAAATCTCATTTTTTTCTCCACCAAATCACTCCAAAATCCTTTCTCTACAAAACCCTTCATCCATTTCCCATCAAAAACCTCAAATCTACCCACAAATTCCCCTCTCACCGTAGACCCTCTCTCTCTTTAACACCACGACCTAATCTTCAAAATTCCTCTATTTTCTCACCATTTTCTACCATTTCCTACCACCAAACACTCTTAAAACCCTTTCCTTCCATTCCTTTTACCACATTTCACTTAAATGGCTAAATCTTCACGAAGAACAAAGAAGCCATGAACAGGGGTGGTTGTTGGGACGTCCTCCCAAGCTCCTCCACTCACCATTCCAGGCTTGGACTTCTCAACCCATTTTAGAACTTCCTAGCAAACAAAAAATTTTTGCCAAAAATTTCAATTAAGAAAGATCATCCAACTAAAGTATCTCACTGAAGCTTTTTGCTCTAGCGAGCCTTTAGAATATTTTAGATTGATTGAGCATCTTGAGCTGGTTAATTTTCTGAGTATTAGGAAAGATATTTACCTAGATTTGGTTATGGTATTTTATACAAATTTGAAATATGAAAATGCCTACCTGATCACTGAGGTAAAGAAGAAACAAATTGTCATCACTCATGATATATGGTATAAATTAACTGGCCTGACATTTAATGGTACAAATTTTTCTGGGGGTGCTCATGTTTGGGGAGATGCTTATGATTCCAAAGCTACACTGAATTCTTTACTGAGAACTGGTTACAGGCCTAACCAAATAGAGGATTATGGCCACTGGGCTTACCATAGAGAACAAGATCCTTCATTACATTTTGGCTAAGGGCTTGATAGCCAGAGGAAGTAATTAGTCTCAGATTCAACAGGATGACCTACTCACCATGTGGATGATGAACACTAGCAAATCAATTAACTAGGCCTACTATGTCATTAAGCACATGTTGAAAGCTAGAAAGGATAACCATCCCCTGCCCTATGTCATGCTCATCACTGCGATCTTGGAGCACTGCCATATTCCTTTGGTTGGGCAGGTGAAGGTTGAGAGTTCTGATGGACCAGAGTCCATTAGTGCACATACCCTGACAAAACTACAGTTGAAAAAGATTGATGACAGATGATACTACTTATATCATGGGGAAGATGACCACGTACCCCGAGCTGATGATGAGGATACAGCACCACAGGCTGCTCTAGCAGAGCCTACCATGAAGCTTATACTCCAAGAGATACATGGCCTCCAGATTTTTATTAAAGACCAGTTCAGCCGGCATGAGGACTGGGTGGGTCAACTGTTAGCCCTTCACGCTGAGCACATAACTTGCACGAATTATGAGGTAGCTGCTCTGCGAGCTATGATGCAACATGGTCAGATGCGTGTGGTTAGGAGGCCTGTTGCACCTCCTCTACCTGCAACTGGGGTTGCTGCTGAGGAGCATGTACAGGGTGATCCTATTGCTGCTCCCGATGTTGAGGAGTATCCTAATGCTAATGATGATGAAGATGAGCATCTTGATGTTGACAATGATGGTGAGGAGCATCCAGATGAGGATCTTGATGACGAGGCTGATAGCGAGGAGACAGAATGACGACAGGGCTTAGTCATGATAGTCTGTATCGTGTTATATTTTGTCTCACTCTTAGCCTTTTTTACTACAATTATTGTATAACTCTGATATTTATTTTTGAGCTCTCACTTATTCATATTTATGCGCTAATCATATGACTTGTTGATTGATCTTTTGGGACAATATTGGTTACACTGCTGATTTTATTTATGCGATGTTCATTAATTCACTTTGGCATACTATTTATGACGAATGTTTATGTCTTTTTTATAATGCCAAAGGGGGAGAGATATGGCTTGCACGAGTAAGGGGGAGCTTTACATGCAAATTTTATTTAATATTTGTTTTACTTCATGCATAAATTATGGGGGAGAATTGCACTTAAATCTCTGATATATATATATATATATGTTTCTTTTTTCTTGTATTAGTTTGTCATCATCAAAAAAGGATAAAATGTGAATGCTTATGTCATGAAGAACATTGAGATTTTGATGATAATAAAGCCAAGTCGAAGACCAAGTCCAAAAGAAGTACAATTGGTATAGTTTAAAAGACTTAGACTCTTTTATGTGAGAATCTCTCAATATATCTCAAAATATTTTTTTAAGGGTTTCTTTTTAAGAAACGATGGTTTTGATCTTGGATAATGAAAAACAAGTTTATATATTTGAAAATCCAAGTTTTCTAAGTTAGAAATATTTACCAAGCTAAATTGGGCTAAAAAAAGGGTTCAAAGATGATTGTAATCTTATCCAAAGGCTTAGTAATCAATTAACAGCTTCTTTGGAAGCTGGTAATGATTACCAAGGCCTGGTAATGATTACCAAGGCCTGGTAATCAATTACAGTCATGCGGGAATCCATTTTTCAAAAGTCAAAAGCTTGGTAATCGATTATGATAGCCTAGTAATCGATTACGATAGCCTAGTAATCGATTACCACTCAGACAAAGGCTTGGTAATCGATTACAGAAGTCTTGTAATTGATTACCACTTGCCCAGAAAGCCCAGAACGTGTTCTAAGAGCTTGGTAATCGATTAACACATCCTTGTAATCGATTACCACGAGCCTGAAAGTCAGCAATGACTTTTTTCTAAGCATTTAATGTTGGAATTAATTACCCACAATGGCACTTTTGATTAGAACACTTTAAATACATATTTTTTGGTCTTCTTTTAAACACAACCAACAACCTGAAACACATCTCTTATGCTTTAATCCTTGAATCAATTCTTTCAACATGTATGCTCTATTTTTGTGAGTTTTTGAGATATTCTTAAATAGCTTCATAAGGCTTCAACTTGTACTACATACTCTTGTGAGAGTTTTATCTTTTTTCTACACATTGATTCTTTGTAAAGAAGGTGAGGTATCCCTCAAGGAATCGTATAGAGGATGAGGTATCCCTCAAGGAATTGTAAGGGTGTGGTATCCCTGGTTGTCGAGGCTCAAGCACAAGGGTGAGGTATCCCAAGGTGTGAGGAGTGTTCTAGTTTATAATGGTAGCAAGCATCTGTTCAAGCTTGCATTGATTGTGAAAAATATTGGGTGGTTACTTGAGGACTGGAGTAGGTCACAAGTGGTTGGTGGTCGAACTAGGATAAACATTGTGTTTGCTTGCTAACTCAAACTCATTTATATTTGTGTTTTAATTTCAAATATTTGTCTATATACTTTCATTTTGATTTGCTCAATTATGAGTGAAACATTCTATCTTCTTTATTCAGTCACTTTAATTGATAAATAGCTTCAAAGAAAATTATTTTTCAAGTGTTTGATACAAGTTTTCAAAGAGTTTTTATTTACTCATATCACTCTCTCTTGAGTATTAAAGCCACTTAGTAACAATGTGTAGTTTATGGGGTCCAAATTATGAATTCACCCCAGATTTGGACAGAGATCCGTGGCATTGTTTTACCATGGTGTCTCATTAAGGGTCCGTGATTCGGGTTAAGTGTTTTGGAACGCCACGCGTCATTTCATTTTTGAACATTATATGCTTTGTCCTTTTGGATGCTTTTGGTTCAGAAATGGTACACCACGTGGTTGAAGAATAGTGGAGGCCATCGTTTGGGTTTCATAGTGTTATGATTAATCGTTTTCAAAATTCAAAAAGAAAAGGCATAATAATGAGGTGCTCTAAACAAAAAGGTGTATATGCCCCAATTGATGACGACGATTTGGGATGACTCTTCACGCCTATAAATAGGGATTGGGCTTAACCTTTCCTACTCTTTGCATATTCTTGCACTCCATATTTTTCTCTCCATAAACTTAGGCGATTTCCGACGTCTTAGTGGTGGTCGTTGGTGATTCAAGGCTTTTTCAATGTTTTCTTCACCTTTCAGAAACTCTCTTTTCCTGTAATATCCAAGGTACTCCTTATTTCACCCTTTTAATTTTTTCCCTTTCCTTTGAGTATTTAATGGGGGAAAATTGATTGGGAGTGAAGAGATGGTGCAAAATAATGGCCCATCAGTGGAGGTCTTGAGTCCTCCTTCATCTTCATTACCTTAGCCACGGTTGGGGCTTCAAGCCCACGGTGTGAATTTTGACAGGGGTCCAAATTCCTTGACTAGGATGAGGATCTTGAAAATGTTCTGGAAGGCGGACCAAGCCAGAGAACTAGCAAGGTGTAGACTGGTCCATCCGCTCTCTGAACTTATGATGGCAGTGAGAGACATGAGTGATTCTTCCAAGTGTGATTCTTTTAATCTAACTCGGGTGCGTCCTTTGTAGGTATGGCGCAAACCTGGAGGGTTGTACCTGTAGAGCAAAAGGAGTTCATCTTTTCGCAGGACATAAGCATATGCCAATGGGTAAATCATGAATTTCTAGCCAGCCCTTCTAGAATACAAACGACCAAGGATGCTTATGGCAAGAAGCAGTACATATAGCTCACCATGGAATGGCTCAGAGACTGGGAGTTTGCAATCCAGCACCTGTCAGAAGAAGAAAGAGTGTGCTAAACTCGTATAGAGGGTGAGCACTTAATGTACATGTACGAAGCTCTCTTTAACCAGATTGGGGTACGTATGTCGTTTACTGAGTTCGAGATGGGCGTTCTCAACCACTTACGAGTGGCGGCCGCCCAACTTCATCTGAATGCTTAGCGACTCGTTCTGGCATTCGAGCTTGTCTTCCAAATCTTTTAGTTGTCGTACTTAGTCAAATCTTTTTTTTTCTTTTTTTCTTAGTTGACGGCCTTAAGGTGAAACCAAACTAAAGGATGGGTCACGCTGCAGGCACAGACTGGGTGCAGGGTTTTCAAACCCTACCAAGAGTGCTTCAAGAAATTTAAAAAAGACTTCTTTAGGGTAGAAGGAGCTCTAAGGTTGAGACCTTTTTTAATCACCCCAAAAGGTCAACCATGCTTCTACTTATACTGGACCAAGGATAATTAGTGGCGGAATAATAAATAGTTAGAGACTCTGTCCACCGAGGTTCCTTATTCTGAAGCCATGGTCCTAGGCTTCCTGATTGAGTGGACCAAGGAAAAAAAGGGTCATCTCTTATAAAGACATCCTAAATGAGCCCACCTATTCTGTAAAGACCTTGCTAGGTATTTTGCCTCACACATTTTCCTTTTACTACTTATGTTCTTGCGCTTAATGTTTACCCTAACGTTGTAACACTTTTCTTCTTTTGCAGCAAGCAAGGCTCCCTCATCTAGACTTTGGCAATTAGCTAAGAAATTGGCAGCCAAAAGTGGTGAGGCATTTGGATCTCAATCCCTGGCTAGTCCTTCACAAGTAACTCTCATTGTCCTTCCACCATCGAGTAGTGTAGTTCATCAACCCACGAACTAGGTGGTCCCCGAGGTAGTTCCCGAGGTGATTCTTTTTTTGCTCATCGAGGTTCAAGATATTGGGACCAGTTCCCCTGTCCAACCTTTGCGATCTCGGGAAAGGCAGGCTGAGAGCAGCAGGGATCCGAGGGGGAAGAGACCAACCACTAAGAGCATCCTGAGTACCCTAAAGTGCTCAAGATCCCAACCAACCCGAGGTTTGGGGACGCTCTACTCCATTTTTCACCGAGATCAGTGTGGGATTGTGGGGTTGATCCCACCAATTTTATTGATGGCACCTTGTTGAGCCATATTTAGGTAGATGTGTTGATCGAGGTCGAAATGCCAGAGCTTTATCATAGGGCCCAACTTGGGAACTTGCGCCTTGACTCTTTCCTTCGATTTGTAGAGAAGGCTTAGGATTTTGTCCGGGAGGCTTCTACCTTGGAGATAGAGCTCAACACCCTTCAAGATAAAAAGTAAAAACTTGAGTTGGACATTATTGAGAAGGATAGACAGCTTGCCCAGGCTGCCACGGATGTAACCCAAAAGGATGGCAGCTAGCCCTGGTTGACAAAGAGCTTTATTCGTGTACCTTCGAACTACACAGGATTCGAGTTGAGGTTACCCTCCTTACTGCAGATGTTGTTGAGGTCACTTCTCTCCTAACTTAAGTTGCTGAGGTGGAGACACTTTGAGTCAAAGCTATTGAGGTTGACGGGCTTCAAGTCCAACTTGGTGAAGCAATGGCTCGGTAGGATGCAGTGAAGAATAATTTGGCCTTGACTAAGTCTGCCCTCACCGGTGCCCGGGTTCAGTATGAGCTTCTGAAGAGGGAACTCAACCAGACAATAGATGATTTGTTGAAGTCCATGGAGGAAATGTTTGAGAATGCCCTTAGTCAACTTCGTCTTCTTAACCGCGGTCTTAATGAGGAGGGGATCAGCACACTGAGGGAGGTCCGAGACGGCCAAATCGTGGACATGGCTGTTTTAGTGTTCCCTCAAATAACCAAGAAGCCTATAAGGTGGAAGGAAGATAAGGGACAAAAGCAACACCAGAGGCAGGATAAGAAGATATTAGGGCGGTTGCAGCCGAGGCAGTGCAGATCGAGGTGGTGCAGACTGAGGCGGTGGTGGATACTCTGGAAAATCAAGACCCCACCTCCATATGCTCAAGCTTTTCATTTCCTTGCCCCATGTGTGGGCTTTATTGGTGTATTTGGAAGGGTCTCGACCTCGGGCATTTTTTATTTAATTTGAGCTTTTGGCATTCTCTATATCGATTTCTTTCTTTTGTTGAGATGAGTCCAACGCTCAATCTTGATGCCTTCTTTGCACATCAAAATTGTCTATGCCATACAGATATGGGTCTGACGCTCAATCACGGTATTGATTTTACATTTGAGCAATTTATTCGTGTAATTCACCTAAATAAGTCCAACGCTCAATTTCGATGATAAGACTTTATTGCACCTTGGATCTGATGTCCTTTTAGAAACCTTTGCCCTGTGGCTTGTAGCAGTTTGTGCTTGCTTGGGAAACATTGCTTTGAATTTATTGGTAATTAAGGTTGATTAGATGCAATAGCAATTTTATGCCCTATTTCTCAACTATTTGTTGTCCTTGTGGCCAATCACAGGGAAGGACCAATTGAGGTGGCCTTAAACGTGCAACCATTTCACTTTTTAGGGAGCCAATCAGAGTGTTCAATTCCCTTTATAAATAGGGAATGTTTGCAGGCAGCGGGGTTATCCTTTGTTCTCTTTTTTCGTTTTCTAGCTATGTTTGAGATTGGGTCTTCTCTAGAAAGTGGTCCCTTCTTACTTGCACATTCTTTTGGTGGATGCCTTTCTCTCCAAGCATAATGGCTCAGTGAGGGCCAAGTAGTTGCTCTAAGCGGCTTGGTCAACACGTCTTCAAATAGCAAAAGCCTTTCTTTTCAAGCATATGCAGAAAATCCCATTTTGCCTAGAGGATCCATGGCCTCTGTTGTAGTTCCTATGAGGTATGGAGAGGTTTCACTACTCTTCCTCCTCTTCTCCCCTGATTGTAGTCGTGCCTTGGGTACATAAGGGTGTTTAGGGAGTGTAGGGTTGTGAAGTATTCTCCTCATGTTGATCTAGTGGGAGGTGGTTTATCAAGGAAGAGGTGGTTGCTCACATCTTGAGGAATCGTTGAGGTAGCTGTGGTCAGCACTTGGTTGTCATCATCATCTTCCCCAGCTACCTTCTTAGTTTCCTTCAAGCAAACACCTTTGCATCAGAGCAGTTTATAAGTTTCTGCTCCTTGAGGAATTGTTGAGGTGGTCGTGGTCAATGCTTGATCATCATTATTTGATTGGGCTACCTTCTCGGCTTCCTTCAAAAGGGCAGTCTTTGCACAAGGGTAACTCGAAGGCTTTTCTTGTAAAATTGATGATGTTTAGAATGTGAATAGTAAAACTTGCTTTTCTAAATGTTTTACTTTATGTTGTTTGCTCCCTTCGTCAAGATGAGTCTAACGTCCAATCTCGATGATTCTGTTTTGTACTTGACGAGGTGGGTTCGATGCTCGATCTCAGTATGCATTTTTTCGACATGGGTCTAACGCTCAACCTCGGTAGTTGTTTTCCATATTGATAAACGCTCATTTTTCCAGTCAAGATGAGTTCAAAGCTCAATCTCAGTGGTTGGGTTTGTTTAGTTTAACGAACACTTGTTTTTCCAACCAAGATAAGTCCAAAGCTTGATCTTAGTGGTTGGGTTCACTTACTTTGATGAACGCTTGTTTTTCCTAACTAAGATGAGCTCGGAGTTCGATCTCAGTAGTTGGGTTTGTTTAGGAATGGTTGGGGTGACTCAGTAGCCTAGTGGTGTAGGGTCCATTATCCTAGGATACGGTCAGTTACGCTTAATCACTGTAAACCTGATCGGTTTATGGGTGCGGCTCAAAAGGGCATGAGTGAAAACCCTTGAATGCTCTACTTGACCCCGAAGGGTGTTCAAGTGGATTCCCCAATTTGGCCGTCTTATAAGATATCGGAACAACTGATCCTTTCTGGACTTTGTATTTTTTTGACCTCGCCAAGGCGTGGTGACCTTAGGGGTTGTGACTGACCAAAGTACTCGTGGACTCGAAGTCTCAAAGAGGTACTGGCATGAATGATGTTGGCCCAAAGTATTTGGGGATAGAGTCACTGCCTAGATATTGGCTTTCAGATGAGACAACAGTTGAAAATTTTATTCATTAATATCTAAAGATGTTTGTTACATAGCATAAATAAAAATTTTAAAGTATTACATAATGTTCTAGGTTACTTTAGTGGGATGGTGATTGTCCCCCTAGTTGTTATTCTGAGGTTATGCCCTATCTTGGTCTTGGGCATTTACCCGAGGTAAGCGTCGGTGGTGTTTCTCATGCCTTGCCGGAGAACGTCTTCTTTGGTAAGGAGGAGTAGGACTTCAGGGGCTATAGCTTCGCTTTTTATAATGCCCCCCCTTCGATCATTGTTTCGAGTTTGGCGTACATATTAACCTAAACGTCCATCCCTAATAAGAGACTCAATAGCATCTTGGAGGTTGGTATAATCCTCCATGTTGTGACTACGACTGTTGTGCCAATCGCAATGTTTGGTCTTGTCCCTCGGCTTCTTCAAAGGGGGAGGTCTCTAGATATCCTGAAGCTTGGTGTTCATGACCTCTTAGTAAATTTGGGCCCAAGGTGTTTTGAGAAGAGTGTAGTTTTCGTACTTTCCCTTGATAGATGGTCTCAAATTTCGACCTTGCTAATTTGATTGCTCCTCGGACTTGGGTTTAGAATCCTCTTTCCCTAGATGCCTCCTAGCTCGGAGAATATCTTCAACATTGATGTATTTATTGACACAGGCACGTAATTCATCCATAGTCTTGGGCTCCTTCTTTGCTAACAAGAAAAAAAATTGTCTTAGTCTAAGCCTTTCTCTAATGTAGAACAATCTGAGTCTTTCATCACAGTCTCATACATTTACAACCTCCTTGTTGAACTGGGATATAAAGTCTCGAAGAGACTCCTCCTTTCCTTTCCTGATCTAGGAGAGGCATAAAATAGACTTAGGCTGCACTTTGCTGGTGGTGAAGTGTAGCAAAAATCTCGATGATAGGCTCCCCTAGTTATCCACAGACCTTAGAGTTAAGGCGGTGAACCATCTCAGGACGGCTTTCTTTAAAGAGAGGGGGAAAGCACGACACGTGAGAGATTCATCACTCCTAACAAATAAGAGCGCAGAAATGTAGGCGTCCAAGTGTTCCTGAGGGTTCGTGGTCCATTGGTGGGATAATTGAAACGCCTAGGGATTTGGTTAGCCATCACTCTATCAGAGAAGGGTTGATTTTGCGAGACCATTTTCCCTACTCTGTGCTCCTGCTCTCTTGAAGGGCAAGTTCAACGTTATGATTGGGGTTTGTAATCCTTAAATTCTCCAGATAACAGTCATCATGTTGATGTTGGTCTCTTTTGTTTTCTTGATTTCCTCTTGGGGACTGGTTTTCATCTTTGTAGTCCTGGTTAGCGGCTCTCACCAGGTTATGAATCCTTTCGTCCAAGCGCTGAATTCGCTCATCTTGAAGTCTAACTAGAGAGAGTAGCTCTGCTCTGGATAGCTCCTAATGACACGTAGGGCGAGACTGAGCTTCATTCTCCACCCGATCGCCAAGACGTCGTAGTGCCAACACTCACTGTCCAATGTCCTCAAGAGGCGCCCTTTGTGGACTGAGACGCTGCCAGGGTTTCGGTTATGTTGTGACTGGTCTCAGGACTGACTCATCAACAACACAGACAAATGTTGGATGCTGATTTTTAGACAAGGGGTTATGCGCAACAGAAGCACGGTTTGGGTTGGTTGAGGTTTGCTTTCTCCTCGTGTTAACCATATTGACGACTATTAGGGAGGCATTGATGGTGGTGTTGGGAGTAAAAATTTATCTTTCGCACAGACGGCGCCAATGTTCAGAACTAGGTTTTGAGTGTTACCTGAGAAGGTATGAAATGGTGAACTCCTCTGTGGCGCAGCCGTGACAACAACGAGCGAGGGGATGAGTACTTACAAAAGACACTCCGACGCTCAAGTCAGTAAGTGCGAAAGGAGGGTAGTGTGTATTGGGAATTAGCTCATACATTTTCTCTCTTACTTACTGTATTTATATGAGCGTTTTTAGGATATGTAAGGTCTAAGCATTCAGTGCATAATGAATGTTGCTACTTTTGATCGTGGAGACAGGATCATGGAATTCATTACTCATTTGTCCTTATTCTCCTGTCTATACAAGATATAGTTAGGATTTGTTCATGTCTTTATGCCTAGCGTTTAGGCTATTTCATGCGTGTTGTACGTCTGGGTGCTAGTCTGACAGGTCGGATTGCTCTAGATTTATAGACTCATAACCTAGTCTAGAACATATGGTATAATTTTTCCTTTTAGGCAAACATTCATCGTGTTTGAGAGTTTTTTTAAATAAAAGAAATAAACTATAAAATTATCATATAACCTTCTAATTTTCTTTTATTTTTGTTTATAAATATTTTTTAATTATCTTAATTTAGAAATATATAAATTACTCTTCCCATTCCTTTCACTTTAAACTCTTCCATCCAAACAAACCTTTAAATTTATAAGAAAAAAATGTTTAAAATATATACTATAAAGGGCACATCATGAATATATGATTCACGTACTCACATATCTAATATTAATTAATCTTCAACTAAAATTTCAGCTCAATATGGTCCGATCGTCCGATTTGATGAAAACTGATCAGAGCTTTTTTTTTGTGATTTTTTCAAAAGGTGATGTTATTTGCACATCATATTTTTATATCATGTTTCACTTTTCTTCTTTGAAGAATGCAAGAAAGAGTGTGCTGGTTGAAATATATGCTTTTTTTTATTATCTAAAAAAGAAAACGATGTAAAAATAATATAATGAAAATGGGATGCAAATATTATTATTTACCAAACCTCCCCTCTTTATTTCAAAACTCAACCACTCTCTTCTAATAAAGCGGCCACGAAAATTATATTCATAGGATTTTATTTTTTTTCGGTCAACCATAGGAAAATAATTTCAAAGAGACAATCCTGAAAATATATATTTGGGCCTCCACATAAGTGAGAACCCAACCCGACAAGGACACATCCTCCCATTTTGGGCGGCACTAAATTTCTCTGAGACTCTCATTGGTCGGTTTTTTTCCGGTGGGGACTGAAAAAAAAAAAGAATAATGTTATATTTTTTAAATTTTTTTTAATAATTTTCTTAATATTAAAAAATATTAAATAAAAAATTAAATATATTTAATATTTTAAAAACATAAAAAGTATTTAATAATTTTTTATTTAATAATTAAAAAATTAATAAAAAAATTAAGTAAAAAGATAAACAATTGCTAAAAAAATACAATGTTGATGGTTCATCAATGGGTGTGGAGGGGTTTTCAAGGATGGAACAGGTTCATGGTTGCAGCCACATGCACTCCTGCATGTAACAGCCCTCTAAGTTTGAAGGGTAGATAATACATATGTTCACTCTATCTTATGCTTCAACTCTCATTTAGAAGAATGAAAACGACAAAAATCGAATAATACATTTTCAAAAGTGTTCACTCTATCTTTATTTTTTCATTGCTTCAACTCTCATTTAGAAGAATGAAATCGACAAAATCTTTTTCAAACTCACTTTTCAAAAGAAACATAAATTAATTCTTATAGCAACTCACTTTCAACCAAACTTAAGTTTATGTAACACACTTTCAACCTTAAGTTCTTATTACCAATCAACCAATAAATATTTGGTTATAGAAATTCTAATACATAATGTCAATCACCAATTCTATTAAAAATTTAAATTATTAAGTTTATAAATTTGGGTCATACCCGATAGTTTTTTGTGGTTGTATAACAACCTCTAGAAGCTGTTGAGAAGAGATAGTGACAGTACGTGGAGCCTTGTTTTTGGGGTTACCATCGATGTGATAGCTGATATGGTATAAAGCAGGGGTGTCGGCTGATTTTGTGTATTTTTTAGCTTGAACTGGTAATAAGAGGAGTGAATCGGGTTAAATTGGGTTAAAAGAAAAAAGGTGAGTTTTATATTATTTTTTAATTCAATTTACTCGTTAAAGCAATGGAGGGAGTTGAGTGAAATTGAGAAAAAAAAAATTTCAATTCAACCTGCTCAAGAATAAGTTGAGTTAAATCGAATTTATTAATCTGATATATGTTAAATTTTTTTTTAAAAAAAAAGTCAATATGAAATTGAAAATTCGTTACACACATAACATGTTTTAGATAAATATAACAAATAACATATTTATTAAAAAAAATGAGTAAATTATGACAATTTTAATATAATAATTATCAAAAACTATCATAATATACAATATAATATATCAATTATGTACTCTATCATATTTTACAAATAAAAAATAATAATTATATCACTGTTATTTTTATTTTAAATTTTAATTAAAATATTTTAATGTAATCTCAATTTTTACTATCCCTCCTGATAACTAAAATTTCCCACTCACCCTATCTCTCTCTCGCCTTCTCCCTCTCACTCTCTTGCAGCTTTCCCCCAAAACGCAGATTGGAACCATCCACCACCAGATGCGGGCCACCGCCATGAAGACCCGCGATGCCTTCTAGCCACCGTGACTCGCAGAGCCGCCGTCCTCTGCCGGATTCGTGAGCCTCGCACCAGATCCCCCACCACCGAGACCAGGACCACGCGAATCCGTTCTCCCTCGCTGTTCTGAGCCTCCATCGTGCCCCCTCGCTGCTCGCGGCATCCGGTCTGCAACCTCGCACTGCCGCCCTCAACCGCGCGAGACCCACGCACCACGCGAACCCATCTACCCAGCCACGCACCACGCGAGCCCGTCTACCCAGCCACCGCGACTGAAGCCCAGATCTACGTCGTCACCGTGAGCCACCCTCACTCTTTTACCTGAGAGTCAGTACACTACTCTCTTTTCTAACTTCACATTATTAATTTGATTTCATGGATCTATTATAATCAGATCTATTCAGGCAGACAATCATGGAGATTTCTAGTACTTGATACCCAATTTACAAAATTGAGGGCTTAGGGTTTCTGTCAATTTGGCTAATGCATATGCTGAACCATAATCCATCTTATAATTCACAGTTTGATAGTTTAATATTAGGATATAAGTATTATTGCCCATTCCAACGTCAATAACAGAATATTTATTTGCATATGCTAGTTTTTACTTTGGTCTAACAAGATTTTCTGTATCTGCTTATATTTGTCAAACTAATCTACTGCCCAATAATATTGCAACTTGATAAGGACTAGTGGATAATAATGTTCTTACGACAAGGTCCTCTTTGTTGTTTAAAGAGGGCATGGGTGTTGAAATCAAATATGTTGTTGCTTGTTGACAATATTTGCTTGAGTTCGTTATAATGATTTGCAGTTTATTTAGTTTTGTATTTGCTCTATTCTGATAAAAGTGTTCAATTGTTTTTTATCAGCTATTCGTTCAGACACCCCAGAACATTGATTTGGAATAATTGGAAGCTTTGCTTGTATATATGTTTGAGAGCTGGAAGCTTTTTGTCATTTTGAACCTTCCTGTGCTTTTCTATGTTCAACTCCTTTGTTTTTCCTGTCCATGATATGGCTTATGCATTGGATTTTATATTTGCATGGTTGATCTTGTAATAATTTGAGTTTAAACATATGATTTAAACTTAATGACGGGTGGTTGTGTAACTTTCAAGACTGCTTCAGGGTCCTGAAATGAGTTAAATGACAATATCCCTTCCTAAGATGAAATCTTAAACTAGATTGAAATATGTAATAAGGGAATTGAAAGCCTAGGGCTAAATCATAGATGTTTGATGCATTATCACTCTCAAATAGATGAAGGCAAGGTTGTAAACATGACCTTTGGATGATATTTGAGGATGCATCAACATATAAACAAAGTTGAAAGATTGGTCCCTCACGACTGAGCAACCCATCGTGATGTAAGCTCTCTCTTCTTCTTGTTGATTTCTTCATTTTTTTTATCATTTATGAAATTGTAGCACTTGGTTCTTGTTAACTTCATATTTTTTATCTGTTATGATTCGAAGAACCATATTTTGATGGAGACTTTCGCCTCAATTTTTTAGAAAAATTGGTGATCGTTAGAGCAGAAAAAGGGCCGAAAATCTGATTTTGGAAAGCAAAAGTTAAAGAAAGAGGGATTTCAGTTCTAATCAAGGAGCTTAGACTCGTAGGAAAGAGAAAGCATGACCATCTTCAACGATTCTTGCTCTGATCTCAGAAGCAATTTGTGGGTAAAGTTTTATTTCATATCAATTCTATCATGAATGTAATTTGAACTGAAGATATAACCTTGTGTTGGATTGTAATAGAGATTGATGTTTTTTTATCAGAATATGAGACATATGAAATGTGAATAAGTGTGTGCCTACAACCTGTTTGAGAAAACTCCTAGTTGAAGGAAGTGAATTGAAGCTAGGTGTAAGGATGCATGATGATCCTTCTTTGACTCCTTATTGTGATGCCATGGTACTAGTATGTATGTTGTTGAATGAAAGGTGATGTTATTATGGTATGCAAGTGTTTTGAGATTGAAAAATGTGTTGCTGAGTGTTTAGATAGAATTATCTATGCTGCCTAATGCTTTGAGAGTGTTGCTGGTCTATAATGCCTTGCCATGAATTGGAATGAATTCTTTGATGTGCATAGAATTGGTTTGATCTTTGTAACCACTGCTGTAGTTTTTTAGTTTAGTTTCTTCATAGTTGTCAAACCAAATTCAAATAAAGGTTAAATAATGCAAAGTTCTCATCTTTATTTATGCGATTTTGTTTGAAAAGTTCTCATCTTGCATCTTTGGATTGAAGCTAGATTGGAGGCTTGCTGATGAACCTATAGCCGAGGATTGCAACGACGATGAAAGGGATTTGGATTACAGAAAGTCTGTTACGTGTAAAGTGTTTCTGGGTTTCACTTCTAATCTAATCTCCTCTGGTGTTAGAGATACTATTCGATTTCTTGTTCAGCATCACATGGTGAGTTTCCATAAAAAAGCACACAACTTGGTTCCCTAAATTTGGATTCATATGACAAAGATTTCATTTTTAGCAATAGTAATTATTGAGAGCAATAGGATGTTATGCTATTCTGTTATATCGAGTAGGTATTGAAGCCCTACCATATTGTATCTAAAGTAATAACTTCTGTTTTGTTGTATTTAGGATGAAAAATATAACTTTTAGACTAGGTTTGTGGTGCTATGATATCATAGTTCCAGGGAAGAAGTAAGAAGGGAAAGGGTATTCTAGTTGGCGTATAATTGTATATAGTATCACTACTAAGTTTTTTATAGTACATGGATCGAGCATGAAAAGATTGTGCGGTGAGACTACCCATTACTTGGTGTCGAGCATCACATTTACTGGTTCTTGTAATTTCCCTTGATTTCATATATGTCAATTTCCTTATGGCTTTTTCTAAAACAATGGTAGAATGTATCCTTATTGAATTGAAAAGTAAGATGCTAAAGTAACCATTTTTTAAATATTCAAGTCATAGTACTCTGAACCTAATCGTTTGCTTCTAATAGAATATCTTCCTTTGAAAAAAGGTTGGTATGCGTCATTGTGCTTATTAGTTTATTTATAAGGTAAAACTCTTGAATGTTGAAATTCTTATTGGTACTACTATTTATTTTCTCCACTATAGTTGTAGATGTTAGAAATGATACATTCATAATGAAATGAAGTTAGTCATAGTTACCTGATTTGCTTCAATAATACTTAATTAATATTCTATGGCAGTTAACTAATATGCTAAAGTAACTTTTACTTGGAAAAGGTCCCCAATGTTAACAATTAGAGCATCTGGATTTGGTTTTACAGCGACCCATTTAGAGTCTTTCATGAGTTGGAGCCCACCCACTTGATCTTGATAAATGATTGTAAGGAAATCACTGTCAGTGTGAGGCACTAATCCAAAAAATTCTTCTGTAGATTTTGGGCAGGGTGGGTAGTGATTTAATCGCAGAAAGCATGTGCTAGCATCACATAGTTTTTCAACTGCATCCTTTGGGTACCCCAATTTTTCTGCTAGAATGCTTACTAATAACCTAGACACTTTCAACATAGCTGGTGCAAACTCATTTATTGCTTCCCTGCAGCCAGAGTTAGAAGACAATCCTGTGTAGCTTGATATCATGTTCCACTCCTAAGACCTGACCTCAAGCATGACAATTTCACTCCCCAAGAAGAAGAGCTCATTATTAACCTTCATGCAGCTATAGGAAGCAGGTGTGTTTTCCTTTGCTATATTTGGATAAATTCTTGCATAACCTCAGTGTAATGCATTAAGCCAATATGAACTGTGACACAAATTAAATCTACCTAATTAGAATGTCTTGAAAGTAAAATATTAATCATTCAGTGTAATAAACCTGCTGTATACGAATCTAATCTTTCATTGTATTTGTATTTTTTCTTTTACTATATTATGTTCCATTCACCTATTTGCTTCATTTTGGAAAAGGATTTAATTTCTTAAATCTCAAGTGCTTATAATTCCAAGCCATCTGGTGACAATATAGGGGTACAACTTACTCAATTCAGTTTTCTGATATAGCTATTAGTCTTGTAAAAGTAAGCAAAATTAGCATGACAAAACGTTATGCAGTTGTTGGCTTACACATGAGTAAAATATAAATTGTATTGCTTGATTTTATTGTAGATTGTTCTAATTTTTTGCTGCTCTTTACTTCAAAGTATAAAGACCTTTTTCCTCATGCACTGGTGACACATGCCTTGTATTATGGTCATCTTTACTTTAATTTCGTTAAGTTTCTGTGGTTTATGTTGCTTGTTTGTTTAATTCTGCCAAAAGAATCCTTGCAAAACAAGCTCTATTTCTTGACTGCTCTATTGTTGTTTGGATGGAGGATCCTCCTGTTTTCCCCAAAGGATATATAACTATAGTATTATTAATGCTATAGTATTTACAGTATATTAATTAAGAGTTTTGAGTTCATTCAACAACTAAAGTATGAAGCTCAAAGTAAAACACTCAATATTAATTGTGATAAGAGTTTTAATTTTATTAACTATAAGCATAAGTTTTTTTACACTATTAATTAAATATAAGTTTTTTATTTCTTTGAATTTTGTCAAGTCAGCCACAAAGTTTAACAGGGGTAGATTTTGAAACACGCACTGTTCCTTGCACGCCAAAGACTCATAATGGCTTGGTTTACTTCTCAAACATCAATACATCATTACCAAACTCTATCTCTGTTAACTAGATTAACAGATTCATTAAGGAGATCACTAAAATAAACCAACATGGACTAATTTGTATGGATGTGCTTTAATTAATGGAAACTTTCTTAAGTAGATTGACTAATTAGTGTTTAATTCTCTCCATGTTGTGCCAGATATTTTTACAGACATGGTTGCAATTATATTGTAAAATATATTGAGTGTATGATATCGTCCTTTGTCAATTGCCTATCCATTGCCACCACATCTAAGTTGCTTTTCTTTTAAAATTTTTACAGTCTGCAGATCTGTATTCAACTGTGCTTGTTTTTTTTCCAATTAAAACAATAATATACTTCAAATTATTTGATTGAGCAACTTCTATTCCAAGAAAAAAATAATAGTTTTCTCACATGCCCTTTGTTACAAATTAAGTTGTCAAACCTGGAAACCTCAAAGGGTGGTTAGTACACAGATTGGTAAAGGATTCTCTAGAAACTTATCATGAAAATTAAAGATTTGATGTTTGGTTTAAGACTTCATATAAGATTCTCAGGAATTTTGAGTTCCCACTGGAAATAATTTTCTATAGGATGTGCTTCCCTTTGGTGCTCTATACATGGCTGTTTGAAAGAGTTGCCATTTCTGATATGTAGACAGACTGGGATTTGCTGCATTCATTATTTTTTCATGATACTTGTTGTTTCTTGACTTTTCTGTTTTGGAAGGTATCTTATCCTCCTGTTCCCTGTAGTACTTTTCCTGTTTCCTCTCTAATAAAATTTCTCTTCTAACAATACACATTATTAAAACTAGTAGTCCTTGTGCATTAGACAAAGTACATGCTTAAAACCACCATCCATAGAAACCAAACACCACTTTGTACAAAATTTTTAATTTTTGGACTAGAAGCAAGGGTGGAACTTTACATTGCATGATACATGTTCAAAGAGTCTAATACTATGTCAAATATGACATGTTCCAGAGATGCTGATTAGCAGCAGCAAGGGAGGCATAGAAACAAGAGGCATCGTAAGGACAAGAAGGATTTACCCACTGGTATTATATTATGTCTTTTCTTTATTTTCATTTATTTATTTTTTTTATTTCATGTCAACTATGATTATGTGTACAACATAATCTATGTGGCTGTTTTAAACTTGATTGTAAAATTGTTCTGGTTTGTTGTAGTGACTATAGGTATACTATACCTACTAGGCTTATGTTTTTTAAGTGCATGAAAAATAATGAGGGTGTCCATGCTTTAACTCTGGGTTAATATGGTGATGTATGTGAATGGTGGATATAGTTTCCAGGTGTGCAATTGCTTCTAAAGAAAAGATTTGTGTATCATATAAATTTAACTTTTGTTAACTGGTACAGTAATTAATATCACTCCATACCTTCTCATGAAATTTAACTTTTGTTTATCATATCTTCTCGTGAAATTTTGGTCATGGACAATGCTGGGATTAAAATTAATAGAATCCTTTCTGATACTAAAAAGCTCTTGTATGTTTATCTTTGATTTATATATGATGGATTAATGGTTATCAGAACATCAAACTAAAAAGCCTTATACCTACTTAACTGTAAAAGCTATAATTTTGTTTTTTTTTTTTTTTAAAGTGAGCTTCCCAAGCAGTTAATTCCTGTGAGAATGGCAGAGTAGTAGTCCATAAGGTAGTTTTAAGTATGTTATCTTTTTAACATACCTCTAGATTTCTTTAACCTGGTCTACAAGTGATCTTTTTAATTTCTTTTACCTATATTATAAAGCATTATAAAGCTATTGTTTAGCTTATTAGAAATGCAGGGATGTGACGAGAAAGGAGCATTCAAATCAGATTTATTGTTTAGCTTATTAGGATGCATAGGAAAAGACGAAAAAGGATCTTTTCTGAAATTCCTATAACATTTATTTTCATGAGCCTTTATTGATACATGTTACATGAAAGAATTTTGATGTTATCATTACTGTTGATGTATATCTTATAATATTGTGAATGTTGCCTGATATATGGGTGAGACAGAGGTTTGTTTGCTATTGATATGAAATTAAAATTTTAGAACATGAATTATGTTATTGAGCTAGGTTGTCTGCCATTTTTTTTATTGGTTTTATGTAAATTACAGCAGTTAGAATTGTCGTAATTTACATTTTTTTTTGTTGGTGTTATGTAAATTACGATAGTTAGAACTGTCATAATTTACATTTTTTTGTTGGTGTTATGTAAATTACAGCAGTTCTAACCACCATAATTTATAATTTTTTTGTTGGTTATGTAAATTACGACAGTCATAAACCGCCGTTTTATGCACCACAAAACCGCCGTTTTATACATGATAAATTACGGCAGTTGTCGTTGTGGTTAATGAAAAACTGTCGTATTATACCGAACGGCAAAGTGAATTACGTCAGTTTTGGAAACCGCCGTTGATGCGAAAAATGGCAATCAAAACCGCCGTAATATGCAAAAAAAAAACTGCCCTAATTTACACCTTTTTTGTAGTGATTAATTAACATAATCGATCTTGCACAAATATATATAATAGGCCTCAAATAAATTAAATACACAAGTGCATAATAAATTAACAAGTATTACTAATTTAAGTTTGAAATAAACTAAATCAAGCTAATAAGTCTCAATATTCATAAATAATAAATTACTCTAACTAGTTAAAGTCAATGTCATCACACATACCATATAAATTGACATAATCATTTACTTCACTTGACACCATAGTTTTTGAAATAAAAAGTTAGAGATTTGAATTTTTTATTTGAGAGACTCGAAATTTGGGAGTCAGTAGCCGAAATGATGATAGATGAGAACGAGTGTACTGTCTATGTGTGAACATTTTTGTCTTTTGTTAAGATTTAAAGTGGAGCAGCGTCATTCTACTAGATAAATCTTTTTTTTAGTGGTTGTTTAATTGTTTAAAAACTATAGCTAAATAACTTTTTAACCGTGACTAAACAACTTTTTTTTAAAACAAATGGATGGATTTAGTACTCGTGGATTGGACGTTTCTAAAGTCACAACCTGACCTACTAACTACAGATTGGGATATTTTCCAACCTAATTCAATCTGTAAATCTGACCTAATCTACATTTTATAAATTAAGTTAAACCAAAATTCGTAAATTTGTGATTTTTTTTTTTTGATAGGCCCGTAACTTTGTGAGTTGACTCGACTCACTTCACACACCCTAATATAAAAGAACCTGCTAGTCTTTGAAAACCAAGCAGCAAGCTCATTCAATAGGAGCTTTTATATATATATATATAGGGATCATTCAATAAATCGTTTTTCTTACACTCATTTTCAACTTTATTATTAGTTTAACTTTCATCTAATGATATTTTTAAAAGAACTATATATATATATATCCTCCCATATATATATGTATGAGTTGAAGGAGCCTTTATATTATTATTTTTATTATTGTTTTTGTTTCAAACGAGGCTTATGACTTAATGTGGAGCGGGACGGTAGTCTAAAGTCCATACAATATATATGGCTGAGATTTTATTCCGAGATTTGGTAATTTAGTCATAAAACACATTTGAAATAATAATAATAATAATAATAATAATAATAATAATAATAATAATAATAATAATAATAATAATAATAATAATAATAATTCATTCACAACACATGGAATTACATTATCTTACATCTATGTGAAGTAGTAGAATCAGAATATGATTGTGCAAAATATGAGATGGAGTTAACTATAATCAGATTATAAAAATTATATAAATGTGAGGTGATATATGTGTAAATGTATATGTTTAGATTATTCTAGCAATAATAATAATTGGTTTAAATATTTTTATTTCTTATTTGTTTGTTAAAGAATGTACTATTGTATTAAAATTTAAATATTAATCATATAATTATAATTATAATCAATTTAGTGTATAGGCAGTGGATAAGCTCCTTAACCTTATGTTTAGATGATAGGTAATGAGGGGAAGAGAAAGAGAATGATGAGAAAAGAAATAACTTCTCTTATTTTGAAAGTTTTAAAATATATAGGAAGTGAAAAGAACACATAGAGAACTATTTCTCTTCTCTTTCCCTCAAAGACCCAACTTTTATCTCCCTTAAAATTGAGGTCAAAGTATTTTCGTTTCGTTCTTTTATTAATCTTTTAAACTAATAAAAATATAATTATGTTTTATTTCTTCCCTTCTCTTTCCGATTCAGCCCCACAGTTCTATTCCATTAATAAAAATACATACAAACACAGTTTAATGAAAATGTATTTGCCTTCATTCAAAGCTAGGTAGCAAGTAGCAACAAAATTATCAGTCTCTTTACATAACTCATTGATCATATAAGTTGAAAACCATCAATTACAAATTAATGCATCATCCATATATTGAAATACTAAACATTACTTATTATACTGAACACCTATAATTGAGGATATCAATAACCATACCATGAGAAAAGACATGTAGTTTCCATCAATCTCAAATCAAGAACTTGTAAAAGAGACTCTGGAATTTTTCCATTTCCTTACGTGGAAGAGCCACTATAATATTTACTCCATCATCACCACCACCTCCTTCACCTCCACTAATAGGAGGAAACAACAGTATAATATCCTTCCTGAAATACACGACAGGACAACAATATTTTGGCTTCCCCCATGGATACTCCACCTCTTCAAAACCTAATCTCCACCATGAAGACACCAAAACCTCCCCACTTGGAAAACCATTATACAACTCTCCCCAGTCTATAGTAGACCTTGCATATTCATCAGTCATTCTCGTAGCACCCTCTGTCACCATCTCCACCAAGCTTGAGAATGAACCTTCTTCCAATTCCTTACACTTTGCCGTGGCATACGCCGTTAACACAGCATTTCCGGTGTATGATTTTGGCAGTGGAGGGTTCAACCTTGAACGTATGTCAACAGCATATAGTATAGTTGATGACCTATTAGGATCATATGGTCCAGATAACGCCTTGCACCTCCACAGATGAGCGGTGACGACGTTAAAGCCTGTGACACGGGCGGCACGGCTACCCTTAGCCATCTCCTTGAGGCTGGTGATATTGTCAGAGGTTAGCCGGAAAACCCTGAAGTCAAGTTCCTCCGAGGAGGCCTCAAAAACTCCAGATTCAAGGCCTGTGGGGAGGTTACCCAGCTTGATCAACTCAGGGTGAGGGAAGCTGACACGTGGAGGAGATCGTGCTGCCAAGAGTTGCCTGTCATGATAGGGTGTCACAACCAAGGGCTTGTTAGCAGCCAATGCAGCAAGGTTGTCCAAGAAAGTTCTGAAGCTAAGCCCATCAAAGGTGGTGTGACTGGTTGACAAACCGATTGCAAAGCCACCACATTTGAAGGATGTCAACTGTGAAGCAAATCCAACATAATCAATTCAATAATTAATCAATTAATTATTGTTCTAAAATACAATATTTATTGTTTATTTATGTAAACTGATTGCTCTGCTGCCTTACTCTAGGGTTTCTAAAGGAAATTGGGACATTTGATATTTATTCCCTTAGAAGTTTTCTCAGTTAACTTTGATTAATAGATACTATCAATATCAGAGATGGTCCTAGTCAATTAAATATTTGTCTGATCCCATTGAAGGATATATACTATTACAGAATACTTAGCAACAAAGGAAAGAGTAAACTACTTAATGTACTTTACTAGCAGTTTACAATTAGATCCCACTGTGAATGGTCGTAATCAAACTTTAGTGTCAGGCTGATTTTTCGGTTACCTAACTTTAATTAGACAGACATAATAATTAGTATTTCTCAAAATTTGTTGTATTGAAGGTCGCAATTTCTATACAAGAAAGTGAATGAGCTATTTTTCACGCCATTAAGTGAATGAACTATAAAGTTCGTGATAACTGTGTAAGTTTTGTCCTTTGTTTTTCAGATTTATTTGTGAACATGTGGGCCATGAAAATCAAGATAAAGAAGGGAGTGAGATATATATATAGTGAGAGGAGTTTTTATTGTGAGAATATGAGAGAAGTAAATTTTGACCATATAATTATACATGAATAGTCAATATTAAAAATTATTTAAAGGTCATGTAACCACTTAAAAAAGTCACATACATTTATGTTTTAATCTTGACCATTAATATAAGATTCAATGATCAATATTTACTTCTCTCATATCTTACAATAAATATTTCTCTCACTAAAATAAAATCCTCTCTATATATATATATTGTGGAGGGGCATCGAATCCAGGCTCATCATGAGCTCTCCAACTTGGGTAGCCCAATCGAGGACTCAAGTTGTTGTGGCCCTTCTAATTTACTGTCTACTAACATGATAACTACCATATTTTAAGAGAATCCTTCGTCAATAATAAGAATATTTAGGGATCAAATACTTTAATATCTACATATCCTAATTATATAAAAACAGTATTTTATCAGATATTATTTCTCTTACAAGTAAACACAATTTTATAAATACGAGGTTAAATCATTTAAGTACACATATAATTTCATACATTTTTCCTTCCCAGTACAAATTCTAACTTAATGGTCAGAATGTCATGTAAGTACACCACCTCTCTCACTGGACAATGAACCACCTTATTCAACCACCCTTAATCGTTTGTGGTATGATCACATATCTATATATATATAGAAGGTATTAATTTACATTAGTATAAGATTTGACATATTTACATCACTCAATAATTTTTTATAAAATGTGATTTTTATCGATCCAACCGTTGAATTATAATTATTTAACACCTTGATCATTTGTATCAAATATTGAAGAAATTAAATATCAATAATAATATAATCAAGTGATTCTTATTTTCATATATTTTAAAAATATATATTACGTTAATTTTGATGTATATCAATTAAGTACTAAACAATTTTATATTAATATAAAATTTTATAAATATAATTTTTATGATAAAAACTTTCAATCTAATGATAGATTTTTTGAAGAAATTATTCAATAAAAAAATTATTTAATAATATAAGAATAATTTTGATTTACACCTGTAAATCAATTCTTCCCCATATATATATATATACACACACCCACCCTGATATAGTTATTTGTATATTTCCATTTCTTAATTATTATCTATACATAAAATCAAATTATATCAACCATTTTGCCTTACCAATTTGGCATAGGGAAGATGATCAATTTATATCGGTGTAAGTCAAAAGTAATTTTATACTATTGAATAACTTTTTATTAAATAATTTTTTTCACAAAATCCATTGTTGGATTTAAAGTTTCTATTATATATATCATAACTATAAAATTTTATATTAATCTAAATTTTTTTAATACTCCATTTATATACGTTAAAATTAACATAATATGTATTTTATAAATATATAAGAATAAGAACCAATTGATTATATTCTTATTGATATTTAACTTTTACAAGATTTTATACAAATAATCAAATTAATGAATAATTATAATTCAATAGTTGGATAAATAAAAATCGTATTCAATGCTCTACAGTTTATACATATCTACATATTTTTTGATATTATATACTTTTGATATTTTTATATAAATTAAGTAAAGTGTAATTATACGAAGTAACAATAAAAAATTTTAAAATAGATATTTTGCGTCATATATCTAATGCAAATTACAATCAACAGAAGATTTTGCCAAAAAAAAAAAATCTTAGTTGTCTAATTTATTTTTGACGTACGTGTTTAAGAATGTACCAAATGAACTAAAGAGAACTCAATCTAGTAATAAATCTCAAGGAATTATATGTCCAGAACAATAAAATAAATCTTAAAATCTTAAGCACATATAACCGGATTTCATGTTATAAAAGTCAATACTGAGAGTTGATATTTTAACATTTATCTTATTAAATCAAAACTATTCGATAATTTAGAAATAATTTATTTTTTAAAATTATATTTGACATATTCCTGCTACTGTACGTATATGATTGAACATAATTTCTTTACCATTAATAATCATATGCGTAACTTATAAAATAATTAATTATATAAAGTATATAATTAATAGAGACTTCATGTCCAAAATTAATTAATTATAATTAATTATATAAAATTATAAAATAATTAATCATCATGTACAAAATATATGAATTTCGTGGAGAAACTAATCATTGTTTCATAGAAACTTCAGCTTCCGAATTTTAGATAGATAAATAATTTAAAAGACTATAATATATTATTTATACTATTAGATAAAAGGGATTCCTCTTTACTTGGTCACATTTTCTTTCTCATTTTGTCACTATCACTTATTTATATTTATTTATCACATACAATTTCAACTATTGTACTATTCCCTCAGTCTCACAACTTATATTTATTCCATATTTCTTTTAACAGTTCTACTATCTCTTTCATTGCACTACCTCTCTCACTTTTATAACTCGTATTTCTTTTAGTGTAACTTCCATTAATTTTTAGATAAATGTTACCTCTCGACTAAGTGCCTATCAATCCGCTATTATATGTAAAGGAATTGTCTCTACACAATTGAATGAGCGAAAAGAAAGCTAATACATTATTGCTCAGACAAAAAAAATTAAAATAAATAATAATAAATAAAGGTAGCTAGTAGCTAGTAGCTAGTAGCTAGTAGCTAGTAGCTAGTCGGTAGATACATTATTAATGTGGACATATTCGTTACATGACACTGCCCATATATGTGATGCTCAAACAATGGACGGCTGTAAAGTTTGCGTTTGTCAAGTGAAAGGAAATGCATTTAATTCAAACAACTTTCATAATGTAGCCAGGACAAAAGAAAGAAATATGTGGCCGATGCCACACACAACCACACAAACCATTCACATGCAGAGACAAAAAATAGACAAGTCTTGGAGTTATAATATTGCTTAAAGCATATCTTATCTTATCCAAACAAATCACCTAACATCAGATAGAAAAAAAGATTAAAATGTATATGTGCATAAAATGAAATGAGATTAACTGTAATTAAATAGTAAAAATTATGAAGATGTAAGATAATGTGTATATAAATATCATTATTGTAAGAATTATGATAGCTAATTTGGCAATAATTTATTATACCTGGACAACACATAGTGGCACATCACCTGGTTTAAGGAAATCCTTATTCTTATGAACAAATTGTGCAAAAGCTGGATTAGGATAAACTAAGTCTCCAATCTGCTCCAATTTGTACTCGCTAGAAGCCACCACAAACCCAGCACCCTCTGCGTTGCAGTCTATCTCTAACCGGCCGGTTTCGGAGTTCAGCTTCAATCTTCCGGCAAAGAAGTCATAAGCCACTAGTGCATCTGCTAGGGCTTTCTTTAAGTTCTCGGTCACTATTTGGGGAGGAAAATCTTTGTTTGCTGCAAAGATGTGAACCGATTCTACGTCAAAATTGAGGGCCTTGTCTATGTTTGATAAGAACAATGTTTTCTTCTCGGTTTTTTTAGATGGATAAACCATCGAGGTTTTGTGGATGGTCACCTTAAGGTCTTGAAGAAGAGGTGGAGCTTCTTGGCAAGAGGTTCCCATCCCTTTTGACTAGAGAGAGGACTGAACTGAAGTGTGTAATGTAACACTCTGTTTGTTGTGCTCTGGCCTTGACCTTATATATACATACAGTGGGTGCAGTGGCGGAGCCACATATACTTGAGAGGACCATGTTAAGAGGAGCATACCCACATATATTTGAGGGGATCATGTCAAGGGGAGCACATGCTCCCCTTGAAATTAAAAAAAAAAAAATTACAAAATTAAAAGGCTATAATGTTTTTATAGAAAAAAAATTATTATTTTTTATGTATTTTTTTTATAATTGACCAAATTTTTCATCTATTTATTAATTTTTTCATTTTTTATTTATTAATTTTTTTGTATGTCTTTTGTGATTCAAGTTCTTACTTTCATAATTTGAATTTATTGATATTTTAGAATTAAAGCATATAATGTGAGTTTTATTGAAAATTTCAAGTGCTATAGTTATAATTATTTACATAAATTGATAGAACAATATAATTCTAATTGTAATTTTTATAATGTATGTCGGTATAAATAAATTATTTAAAAGCAAAGTAATTTTTCAATATAAACACCCAAATTTCTCTTAACTAAAATAATAAATAATTGAAAATACTTAAAAAAATTAACAAATATTTGTTTATGTCTTAAAATTTCATATTATCATCTAAATAATAAAAATAACATATAAAGAAAATACTAATACTGTCCTTAATCTCAGGTCCGCCAGCGAGTGGGTGTGAGGCATGCACCAATTTCATATACCATACGGTACTCTACTAGTTAATTTCATAAGCCTTAAAGCCATGAATAGTTGAGATTGGGAACGAAATCAAATATGAGGAAAGACAGAAAACCAAAGGATTAATTCAATGATAATTGTGAATGAAATTAAGGGTCATGCCAAGGCTAGCTACTTAATAATAATCAAGTAGCCAGCCCTTATATTGTAACAGACGTTTCCATATTTGGCAAGCGTGTCCAGCATTTTTCATGAGCCAGCATAACAGGATAGCAGGCCATATTGCTGTGTTATTTAAAATGGTAGTTGCTTGCAGATAAGCCTCAAAAACTAGAAACGGTAGTTGGTAATTAAGTCTTCCAAGTGATAAAGTGAGGTTGGGTATTATCAAGGCTAAACTTATTGGTTGGACACAAATTAAAAGTGTGGACATCCTGCTTGCACAATTGCAATTTGTAGAACAAAATTAAAGGTACCTTTCTAGCATTCCATGATCACCGCCATTTCTTTTTCTTCGTCTCTTTCAATTAATATCTTGAGAAACTCATCAATATGTGATAAACAGAAGTGTAGAGTGAGGGAATGTTGGATGCCACCAATAGCGTAAATCGAGCTCATAACCTTTGAGTCGATGCTGTTTGATCACCAGTTGAGTAACCTCCCTTATTGAGAGAAACTGTCAATCTAATATATAGTTATCATCAAACAGCGGAAGGACAAAGATGAAAGAGGTTAGGATTAATTCGATTTACATGTAAATAAAACAAGTATATGAGTAATTCAACTATTTTTCATAGTATAAATTAATATAGTATTCTAATTATTTAATTATTAGTAGATTCTTAGTTCTTCTAGTAGTAACGAGCTGGCCTTCTACAAAATTTTCATTTTCACAATTTATTGATTTGAATGTCATTTAAAAAATTAATAAAAGCCGTAAATGAGAATAACATTTTTTTACAAGTTAAATGTGATTTCACGGTCAAGAACGCATTCCGACTCCATTTTTCTTTCAAGTATCTTTTGTCATTTCGTTGTGTCACCGTAGTTTACTAAATGGTTCTCTCTCTACGTTTTGAACCTGAGTCCTGAACTACTCCTATGTTATTTTTACTACAAAAATTAAAGGAACGAAAAAGATATTTCCATACCAAATTTTTTACATTAGTTTTACACCGATGATTAATATATAAATAATTAATGAATAATATGTACTATGTGATGATTAGATATGTTAATCGAACATGAATATTTATAATCAATTAACATATCAAATTACCGTATAATACATGTTATTTACTAATTATTTACACGTTGATTACCCATGTAAAAGTAGTATGTAAAAATTGATGTGTGAATAGCATAATTGTTAAAGGAATGCGCCACGTTGAAGACTAGAGAGGCAATGTGGTGATTAGGGCTACCATTGCAGCCACCTCGTTTGACGATGGTTGGGGCTTGCTCACACATTGGAGCTCTTCCACCTGCCACTCCGAATGATGCCTGATAAAGCAAATGGTGATCTTGATCTTTGATCTGCTACATGTCAAATTGTTGGTGGTATTCTCGAAGTGGTATTTTAACTAAATATTTCTAGGATATGACGGGTATTTTGATGTTACAAAATTATGCAGAAATTAGAGTAAGAAGAAGAATATTTAGGCTTAATATTTTTGTTTATTCTCACTTGCAGCACATCCGCATAAGTTTATGGACTAG
The DNA here is from genome assembly GCA_029884605.1 of Ormosia emarginata. Classification (NCBI taxonomy): domain Eukaryota; kingdom Viridiplantae; phylum Streptophyta; class Magnoliopsida; order Fabales; family Fabaceae; genus Ormosia; species Ormosia emarginata. The sequence goes on along the minus strand of JAQQTP010000084.1, from coordinate 12,381,141 downwards.
TGAAAGACTCTTAGATTACACTAGTGACTCTTAGATAACTAGGAACTAAGAGTTACATTCATCCATTCTAGTTGTAATAATTAAACTTAACTCAATGTAACTCTAACATTAAATCAACAATAATGATAACACAATACTCATTAACATACTCTCCCAATGTGTTGTTCCTTAACTCCTAATGCTTCTCTAAGTTGCTGGAATCTTGCTCTTGGAAGTGCATTGATGAAAATGTTAACTAGTTGATCATGTGAATAGCAAACACTAGCTCTACTCTCCTTCTTCAATTACCTCTCTAATGAAATGAAGCTTTATGTTGATGTGTTTGGTTCAGGTACGACATACTGGATTCTTTGCAATAGTAATGGCTGATCTGTTGTCATAATGAAGGTGAACACCTTGCTCTTGCTTCTCTCCAACATCTTCCATAATCCTTCTCAACAAATTGCTTGTTGTGTTGCCAAACCAACTGTCAAATACTCTGCTTTAGCTGAAAATTGTGTCATTGTTTCTTACTTCTTTGAACACCAAGAAATCACACGAGACCCAAGAGAAATACATAACCTAAAGTGCTCTTCAGCCCAATCACTTGATAGCCTTTTAATTTCAACTCTAAATTTTTCTCAAATCTAATCCCTTGTTCTGTGGTGCTCATGACATACCTTAACACTCTTTCTGTTGTCCCAAGTGTAAATGACTTGGTTTAATCATGAATCTAAAGAGTAAAGTAGCAGCAAACATCAAATTAGGCCTTGAAGCCGTGAGATAAAACAAACTTCCAATCAAACTTCTATACACACTTGCATCTACTAACTTTCCATCATCTTCCTTTTTAAATTTTTAATTCACTACCAAAGGAGTTTCAATAGGTTTGCAACCAAGCATGCCAAACTTCAAAATATTTTTAACACATTTTTTTTGACAAATAAAAACTCCATTTTTATCTTGATAAACTCCAATGCAAAGTAAATAATGTAACAACCCAACATCACTCATCTCATATTTTTTCATCATCTCTATTTTGAAATCTTCAATCATTCTTTTCTTGTCAACCATATACACCAAATCATCAACATAAAGTGCAACAATAAGAATATCAGTATTACTTTGATACTTGACATACAAAGTAGGCCCACTTTTGCTTATTTGGAATCCTTACTCAATGTGTAACATTCCTGAGAACATGTCAGACTTGCGTAGGGCTCCAGAGATAGCCAAACACTTGCTTGACATGTCTGTGAAGTTTCATGGCAAATTAAGTTTGTTTAGGCAATTTGTCGCAACACAGAATGTGTAAAATGGCGTAAAATGATTCAAAAAATTGCATAAATGACCTAGGTAAGAAAAATAATTATGGATAAATTGTTTTTAAGTCATAAATAAGTTAAGGAAGTTGCAGATATGGAAATTAAAGATAATGATGAATTTGAAAATTAGATAAATCTTAGGATTTATTCTAATACCTATGGAGGTGAGAAAAACTTGAAATGAAAAGATTAAAGTGTTCCTAAGAGGTATAAGGTTATAATACTTATCCATTAAGTTAAGTTAAATAAATGACCCCTATTCTCTCTTTTTCTTCTTTGCGGTAGAAGCAGAAAACGAAAAGAAGAGAGGAGAAGAAGAGAAAAGAAAAGAGAAAGAAAAAGAGGAGAGGAAGAGAAGGGAAAAAGGTAAGGCCAAGGTTTAAGCATCTACTCTACAAAGAGACTTCACAAAGAGGTAAGGGGTTCCTATTCATGATTATTCTCTTTGTTCATATTGTTTGAGCTTAGGTTTTAATGAATGGAAATAGGGATTTGGAGAGCCAAATCTGAGTTCTTAGCTTGGTTCTTGTTTCCAAGGACTAGGTTAAGTTTGTTTAAGCTTAGTAAACCTAAGATAGCCATTTATGGCTCTAGATCAACCATTAAGACCCATAGTTTTAGGATTTGGAGTTATGTGATTTTGGTTTTAGATCTATGCCTAAGAGAAATCCATAGGTTGTAATTGAGTTACAACAAGTTGAGGGACATAGATGGGTGCTAGAAATCACTAGAAAACCGATCAAGAGTGGTTGGAGGTGAGATTTTGGACCATGAACAATGCCACAAACCTGTAGAAGCATTTTGCAATGTTTCTATCATAGAAACATGACCCATGTCAAAAAACACGAGGTGGGCCGTGTTTCCTTCTAGAAAACATGTTGTTGTGTTTCTGTCCCAAAAACACGGGCCGTGTTCGAAAATAAGAGTCGTTTTCCAAGATAGAGTGAGAATTAGCTTTTGTGGTCTTCATGAAAGTTGTAGCCCTTTCTCTTAGCTGTCCAACGCCATAAAATTCGTCCAGTTTCAACTTCTGTAGCTTAAGGTTATGCTCATTTTACTGAGCAAAGGTCAAAGGTTGAGATTGGGTAAAAAGGGCAAAATGTTGTTTTTGGATGTTTTGAGTTCCCTAATTGTTAGGATCCTTTGTTTATGTCTAGAAAAGGGTGTTGAGGCACTAGAAAGGGTATTTCTTAGATAGGAAGATCGAGTAGCATACAAAGGATGAATATGTTGAGTAATTATGTGAAATGTTAATGTAGAAGGATTGGTTCATGAGTTAAATTATGAAGATTAAGGATATGAGAATATGAGATGAGAAAAAAGATGAATGTGTTAAGTAATGAATGTCTCAAAGAGATGAAATAGAGTTATTAATGCAATAGCAAAGATTTGATGGTGGATATGCAAAAGTTAGACATAATACCATATGATTCACAAACACTCATATATAATTCAGAAAGAGTTTAGAAGGTGGGTTAAGGAGGTAACAAATTCCCTCCCCACTATAAGAAGGAAAACAAGTTCATGATATTCATGACATCCATGACATTATTCATGACATTATGCTAACACAACTCGCATTGCATCATATCCATACATCATATCATAACATATGCATTTTCAGACAACTATATGAGTGGTTGTCTTATCATGCATTGGCAGTTGTATGGGCGATTGCCTTACTCTTTATATGGGATAATTCAGGCTATACTACTAGAAAATTAGGTTTTAGAGACCGAAAAATCGGTCTCTAAATCATAAAAATTGGTCTCTAAAATAGTTAGAGACTGATTTAGAGACCGATTTAAATCAGTCTCTAAACCGCTCTTCGCTAAATATTAGAGACCGATTTTGGTTGGTCGCTAACTTTAGAGATCGATTTAGAGACCGTTTTTTTACAAAATAATCAGTCTCTAATGTTGGTCAAATTTTGGTCAATTATTTTTCAAAAAAGTACATTAGAGACTGATTTAGAGACCAATTTATTAGAGACCAATTTTTCGATCTCTAAATCAGTCTCTAAAAAATGTGAATATTTACATATTTTACAAGGTTGGTCGCTAAATCGGTCTCTAAACTAATTGGTTTCTAAATTCGTCTCTAAAAAGGCTGAATATATTTTATTTATTTCATAAAATCAGTCTCTAATTTAGAGACTGATTTATCAGTCTCTAAATCGATCTCTAAAAATGCTGAATATATTTTATATATTTCATAAATATATATTTTATATATTTAATAATAATAATAATGGAATATGTTTTGCATTCAAGAGTTATAATAATGTCAAACATCAAATAGTATAACCATGTTCTTTCAAATTTATAATTGTAAGTATAACAAATGCAATGGACATGAACATGTCAAATACATTTTTCTAATTTTGTTGTTTAACATGAAATAGTAGCACACTTAGCTGAAATTCACACAACAAAATAAATGGTCTGATTTCTTAATAAGTATATAAAGTTAATACAAAAGCACTATCATAGTTTAAAAATTGATAGTAGTTTTCCATAGGTTAAATACAAAAAATATCATCTATTGATGTGCACGTAATTCATGACTAGCTGACGAAAAGCGTATTGCACCCCCTGCTGGTAAACCCTCACCACTAGCTTGATCATTGAACCTGTAGTAGTTCCTGCATATATATATCCATTTAGGCTCAGAAAAAAAAGAGGTGTTTAGAAAGAATCAGAGGAGTAAATTGGAAATTTTAAGGGAGGAATTAAATTCATTAATAATTTAATATAGATATATACCTCGGTATTTGGCATTGTGGATCACTTTTTGGCCATACTTTCTCCATTGATGCCAATCTTCAATTGGAGTTTCAGACTCCTTCTCCAATGTTTGTGAAGTTCTTCTGCAAACAAGATCAATTGCATTGCAGATTCAAATAAACTTTCCTAATTCATTCCCAATACTTCTTAAAGAGAACCAATAAATGCAGGTATAGTCTTGGTGCCAGCCAAAAGCAATAACTAAGTAAAGAAAAATAAATAAGTAAAAGACAGGGCTAATTACAACATAGTCCTTCATCACATGTGAAGATGATGATGAACAATAATTGATGGGGTCCAATCCAATTGTACTAATGGATTGATTAGATAAAGGACAAATTATAACAAGTATGAGCTTATCAAAGGGACACTCAATTGATGAGTACACGGAACCTTGTATAGGCTTTAAAAGTTTAAATCTCACGTAAGAATAGCATCAGGTGCAGTGCAATTTAGGCAAGGAACAAGGGATAAGAAAAGGGATTCTAAAAAAGGTTAAGAAGAAAAGCATCAGCTAAATAAAATCTTTTTTATTATTATTATTATTAAGGGAAGGAGGGATTTAATTTTTATTTACATATATAACCAACAAAAACGAACCAAATTAGAAAAGAATAGAATATGAGCGATGGAAAGAAATTTTTGACTATATTTAATACTCCATGCAGCGTTGTAATCCCTTCTGGTGACTATATACTAACTCAAACCCTGTAGAACTGTCCCTTAATAATGTTAAGAATGAACACTCACAAAGATGCAACTACTCCATAACATAATATACTGAACGGATTATGGAAAATCTGTAAATAAGTATCACCTAAGCGACCTTAGTTTAACTTTTCTATAGGACAAAATTTGCTTCTTCACAAGCATATGTGCTGGTTTGACTTTACAATCATGTTATTTGAATTTAAACATTTGGATCCACTTTAGTATTTCTCATAATTAGTTCAACCCGTCAGGCATTAACAATATAATGCTCATTCTTATTGCAAAATTTTAAAAGGTTGGGTAGATATCAATTTACCAGTATGCAGGAATGGATGGCCACCGAGATGCCAAAATTAAATGGCAGATACAATTTACACTAAACGAGGAAAAGAAAGGTTACTAATACTCAGGTAATCATGTAATACATAGGTAATCAAATGATATCAAGAGCAACAAATAATGGATAAGCAGGTAGTTAAGTAAGTCAATTAAATTTAGCAGTCATAATATTGTATTTGCATGTCCTCACTCTTTGTGAATGCTGAATAGTAGTAAATAACAAGGCATGTAAGTAGATTATCATATATAATTGACAAGGCAGAGAAGTATAAGAACAACGTATGAGCATTAAGTGACTCATTTAGATGACCCAGAAATAATCAAAGTCAAAACAAGTATATAAACTTTACCATTTGGCCTACTGTAGTTGTTACAACAGTAGGTGTATTTCTATAAATCAAAGCAGGTGCCTCAAGGACTCCTGACTGTTCAATAACCTGAAGTAATTTAAAGAAAAGAGATGATCATGAGACACAATAGACTTCTGCAACAAATAAGACATTACATGAACTAAGATGAAGGAAAGCTATCCTCTCAGATCAAATTCCTTTTGTGATTGAAGTAGAGTTATAGATCTTTTAAATCAAATCACTCAGGTATTGTATACCAACAAAAAATAAAACTCAGGCATTAAAAAGAAGAAAGATCACATGCAATATTATAGTATGCTGATAAGGGGAATGGAGTCTACCAATCATCAATGACATCTAAATCTCCTAATATACAACATAGAAAACATTCAGACAAAGTTAAAGATCATAATACCCAAAATTACAGCCCAAGTTAAACATTTAAATTAAGTCATGTGACTACTACCATCACCCAAAAAACTTTTACAAGGAAGCTTTGATAAATTAAATAGAATAGAAATTATAGCACACTTAATGGAACTAAACCAACAAGCCACCTAAGCACTTTTTTTATTGGACTCAATAGTACGACAAAACAATCAAAGATTCAAAATACATGCCTACTCTTAGTACCACCCTCACATTCCACGAATATTCTTTACCAATGTATAAAAGGAGCATAACAGAATCTAGTTTCTATATACCAATTATAGTGCCACACTTCACTAATCCTATAACTTAAGAAACTAAAATGAAACAATGACATACCACACTTCTTTCAGCATCTTGCTCACTAGCAAGGTCTTGAAGATACCATACAGCACTTCCATTATCAGCAATGTCAGGCTTAAATTCCAAAAGCTCAAAGATCAAGCTTTCATCACGGCTTGGGTCCATAAACACCTCCTATAAGGCACCAAGACCCAAAAATAAGTTAGTAGAAGGATCAGAACATATAATAATCAAAGAGAAAGTAAGCAAAAATGCAAGGAATTTGGTCAATTGTAGAAAACCTAGAACATATAAAGAAATCAAAACACAATATAGACCAACAACTTCTCTACAACTTTGCTTCAGCCTCTATACAACCCATTTTCAGCATTGCCTATAAGCAACTATGCTATAGCATCCTATCTGGTTAAAAAATTTAAAACTTGATTTATTTTATTGGAAGTAAAAAAAAATATAATAAACTATTTTTCAACATTAGGCTAATAAATAAACAAAAACACACACATATAAACAATGAAACAAAATCAAGTGTTGACTGTCAGTTGGACAGTTACTTATAACAGAAACATGTTCTGATCTCCTATGCTCACCTGTATTTCTTCAAAAATACACAATTCTAATTGTGGGTTTGCTAACAAATACACTTAACAGACACCAAAGCTGAATTTGAATAATTTATCATTTATTCATAAGACACTTATCTTCTATTTGCCTCCTGATCATGAAACATAGAAAATATAGAAGTTAGAACAACATATTCAAGATCATTAGAAAAAGCTTCAATTAAGATAGAACATGACATCAAATACCTCAGTTACACAAAGAACATGACAACAATCATACTATAGCACAATGTCCAAGAGGGATCATAACATCGTAACGCTATCACTGAAAGAAAAACAAATACCTCACTTACACATTCACTCAAATAGCTTGTAGGCATGTGGGAGAACTCACCACAAATAGATTCTGTTCTGTCAATGGAACTTTCTTCTTCCTTCTTACTCTCATCAAAACCATGCTCATCCCTGGCATGTAACTAGGGGTGTGCAAAAAAACCAAATAAACCAAACCAAATTATAAACTGAACCGAACCACTTCAAAATAACCAATTTTTTCTACACGGTTATTAACATGAACCGATTTTCATTTTATAAAAGTGGTTTGGTTAACTCATTCTCAATCCAATCCGGTTCACTGCAATAACCAACCCTAACCCCCAAAGTTATCAGTTCACTCATCCTTCTCACTTTTCAGAAATTTCTCTCAAATTTTATCAATCCTAACCCCCAATCACTGAACCCTACTCCCAATTCACTGAACCCTAACCCCAACCCCCAATCAAGCACCAAGAATTGCACAATTGGCGACACATTTAGGCTCAAATCGAGCTCCCGATTCTGCGTCGATCTGCAACTCTGTATCTTCATCTTTCTGCGTCGATCTGAGACTCGTCTTCATCGATTTCTTTCGCGCGTCCTCATCGAGTCGCTTGGTGCGTCGATCCGCAACTCGTATCGATTTCTTTCTCGCTCATCTTTCTTCAAGGCCCATTGATTTGTAGTCTTTGGGTCTTAGAGTGGTGAGAACCCTTGATTTTTTTTTTTTATTCTTGCATTTTCATTTTCATTTAGATTTTCATTTTCTGTTGTGTTGCACAAAGTTAATCTTATACATGTAAAAAATAGTGTAAATATTTTAACAAGCGTTGAGTAATAATATGGAATTTTAGTTCAAAGTCAGAATGTTAGTATATCTGCATATTTGAGAAAAAAATATATGCATTTCTTACTTTGATTTTGAGATATTGTGGGCCACTAGGTCATTTGTTTCTTTTCTTGTTTATTTTCGTTTTCAAACACAGTTTTGCAGCTCACAAATCAAGAACAACTTATTTAAACAGAGTCTTTGTTTATTAGATTAAACTATTAAACTATTAATATAATAGCAATGTTTGTTCTATTATTTTTCTTATATGTTTAGCTGTTTCAATTTTTTGTTTATTGTTTCTACTCATTGGGGCATTTTATTCCTGTTATCAAACATCCTAGGGAAAAGATGTTTAATTTTTTCTATTGTAAACTCTATTCCTTACTATTAGACTTCAAGATAGGTGATCAAGTCAGAACCTGGTGCATTGCATTAGTTTTCTAGTTTGTGTTTCGGAATTGATCATGGACACTGGACAGGTGTGATTGTGAATTTTATAAAGCTTTATGCTTTCTAACAGGTTAAATGAAAACAAAATGAGGGGAGCAACTAAGAGTAATTTGCCATATGTAATATAATTGCTTTGAACCATTCATAATTTTGACCAGAACCATTCCCACAATAATATAATTGCTTTTTAATAATATAATTACAGAACCATTCATAATTTTAATTTAGTTGAGAATGGCCAGAACTAGGACCCTGGCTTTTTTCAATTTTCACCAACTGTCACACTACTGAGAGGAGCTTGGATTCCATAATTCTTAAAATCATTTTTTTTTTCAATTAGATCTTATATTCTTGTCCCCACCTAGTGGGAAAAGGCTTGGTTGTTGTTGTAGATATTATATTCTTGTCATTTTCCATTGTTTTCACTACATTTTTTAAGAGGCTTTAATATGGATACTGAGATTCTCAATGCCACAGTGTTGAACTGACAGAATCTATAATTTTAGTTTGGACTTTGAAGTGAAGTAAGGTTTAAAAAGCATTCTCAATTTTGTTTTCAGTAGGTAGTAGCGCCTCTAACTTCTCGTAATAATATAATTGCTTTGACTTAGTTCACTTGGTGACGGTTGTTATTATGCCACTCACCTTAGAACCCAGGCAAGTCATGGCACTGCATTGTACCCCTAGATTCTCGGGCAGCAGGGTGGCTTAGAATATTTGACTTTACATAACAAAGAAAGATGTGTGGAAATGGTGACCTCAAAATATTGACTTCTATCATGTTACAGTCAGACAAAGATCTCTTATCTGTTAATGAATAAGCACATTTGAACTCTTGATCATTTCTCACTGTAGCAACTGAAATTTGTATAAAGTGTTTATAAGATATATTGGATGAAAGGAACTACATTTTGGTCACACACCCCGAACCTTGCTACATTTTTTTACTTTTTCTATTTTGGAGGATATGTTTCCCATAAAACAAATGAATTTATTCAATGACAAATTACTTGGATAATTTTGGGTTTAAGTCACTGCTCATTCTCTGGTGCATACCCTTGATTACATTTGTCATAAAGGTAGCAGTTTTCTGGTGATGATGATGACATCATATATTATCATAATGTGAGTTCCATGATATATTCCTGATATGTCATGTATGAACCATATATACATTATAAACTTTTTATTTTTAAGCATTTTATTTTTTGTGCTATTGAACAGGTTTTTATTTCGTTCAGGGATGGGGCTATCTATGTGCTTTGCCCACTTGTTCCATTTGGAAGGTATTAAACTGCTCTTATTTTAGCTATCTGTCTTCTTGTAATGATCAGAGTTATTCATAATTGTTATTTGGGATTGCTTTTTAATTGTTTAAGTTGCATGATTTCTGTATAGAAATCATTCTGACATAAAATGGAATGATTCATGAAATTCGTTATTCATCAAAACTTTGTTTTTGACTCACGTATTTGCTTGCTTCTTGACAACAAGTGAAGTTATTAATTAAAAGATGCCTAGCAGGTTAAGCCATTCATGAAATAACTATATATTAAGGTTTATCTTTTTCTGATATTTTCCTGCTTTTTTTATTTTCTTTCAACTTTGCATTGAGGTCCAATATCTCATTTTTATACCGTGTTAGGTTCTTACATTGTGATTTGTGAAGTTGCTTGGCAGCTTTGGGCCCCAATAATATCCTTCTTTGAACATCTTTCCTTTCTCGTAATAATTTTTTTATATACAGAAAAGAATTACATCTAAAGATGAAATATTTGTCTCCTTTGTAGCCTTTTCTTTAATAAAAGGAAGCATTCTAGCATTGCCATCTTTTGTATGACATGACAATTTCGGTAATCCCTTTGAAAGGAAACCACTAGAGTGAATAATAATAGTTAGTATTGTTGTATAGTATTCTTTGCCCTCTGTTGATGTCTTTGCTGGATGCAACTAATTGTTTTTTATGAATTGATATAATTATTGTAAGGTCAGCAGAGAGCAAAATTAGTATGTAATTACACCGATAGATTTTATTATTTTTGTAATCTTGTACTTTATGTATTTCTTTTACTCATTGCTTAGAACCATGCCATTTGTCAAGTTAGTCAGATCAGTTGATAATATCATAATAATAATTCCTGTTTTATTATACAATACGTTTTAAATTCCTGGGATGTGTCATCTTTGCCTTTATTCACAGTCTGGCTCTCGCAATCTTCGACGTTCAACTAGGAAGAGAAGGATTAATGTAAATCTTGAAGGTTACACGATAGTTCTGGAGCTGAGGATGGAGACTTAATGGTGGGTTTTGTACTCTATTTAATACTCCATTAATGGAGACTTAATGGAGACATATTATGTTAGAACCGGTTCAGAACCGGTTCTTAAAACTGGTTTTTAAACCAGTGTTTAAAACTGTTTTTAAACCAGTTTTCTAAAACTCAAACCGGTTCGTAATCGGTTCTAAACCTGCTCGAACCTGTTCTAAACCCAAACAGCTTCTAAACTTAAATCGGTTCGAACCTGGTTCAAAACCGGTTCAGAAAATCAAAACTGGTTCGGACCTAGAATAAAACCAGTTTGGTTTTTGAACCGAACCACTTTACCGGTTCGGTTCGGTTCGATTCGGTTTTCTATGCCGAACCGAACCATGCCCACCTCTACATGTAACTTCTCTTTCTCATCCTCATTCTGCCCATTTCTAGTTCAAATAAGGGAAACCAAATAGATAAAAACAAACAAAATAAAAGAAAAGAAAAGAAAAGAAAAGATAAGAAAAAAGATAAAGAAGCAAAAGGGAGGCAGAAAACGCACCAGGGACACACACCAGGGGGGAAATGTCGCAGGTTCAATGGGGAGGCAAAGCAATGGCCGCGGTGGTGTGCGACCAGCATGGTGGTTTCCGACGAGGTGGTCCTGGATCTGCTGGCGATTTCCGATGAGATGGTCTTGGTAGATCTGGGCACGGCTGGCTTGGTGGGTAGAGCGGTGGGTCGTGGTCATGGGTTGCAGACAGGAGCGAAGCAGATGGAGGTTTCTGGTGGGCTATGGTCGCGAGTTGCAGGGGAGGACAGTGGACTGGCCTGCTCGCGGTGTGGAGGCGAAATGCAAATGGCTGCAACTGTGTTTCAAATTTGGGAGAGGGAGAAGTGATGAAAACTTAAAAAGAAAGAAGGACTTTAGCTGAAAACATGATTTGTTTTAGAGACCGAATTTTCGGTCTATACACTTTTTCTTTTACTATTTTATTTAAAAATTTAAAATTCGGTCTCTAACATTTTTAACTTTATTTTTTTTAGAGACTAAAAATTTAGTCTTTAATTTTTTTTTAATTTAGAGACTGAAATATCGGTCTCTAATATAAAGACACATTTTTTATTTTTAAATTTTTTTATAACATAATTTTTATTTTCTAAATCAGTCTTTAATTTGGTCTCTAAATTTTTTAGCGACCGAATTAGAGACTGATTTTAGTTCGGTGACAAATTAATTTTTTTCTTAATCGGTCTCTATAGAGACCGAAATAAATCGGTCTCTAAATTGGTCTCTAAAACCTATATTTCTAGTAGTGTTCCCAGGAAACACTATATAGAATAAGGATGTAATTGGTTCTTGAATTATATGATACGATTTGATGTCTAGTTAAAATTTTAATTATAGTTGTATTTAAATATTATGAATTCTGTACATATTCAATGTAAATTTTATGATTGCTAGTATTGACACATTATTACTGAGAATATTTGATTCTCACCCTAGGTGTCCATGTAAATCTAGGTGGAAGTTCTCTTCAAGCATGGAGTAGAAGAAGATGAAAAAGTAGTTTAGTATTTTGATCCCTCAATTTCAATTTGTACATTATATATATATTATTTTGATCTTGTATACCGTTGTATATGTATATAATGAAGTTTAGTTTTTTTTTAACGCTTTCCATAATAAATTCTTTATATGAATAATTATGGATTAGTTGAATGTTATAAGTTAGTTGTAATATGACTAATACTGTTTAAGCAGAAATATTAGGTTTTCAGTATTAGGATGTTACATTAAAATTTTGCTTTGGATGGTTTACTAATAGCTATTGTAACACAATTGCATGATATTGAGACTGATCACATCAATATGTAATGTTTTGTGTACACTGGAAACTATGGTACTACCGATGCGTACTCAAGGAGGTGAAAACAGAAGAAATAGGAATGTGAATGATGAAGGACCAGATATGACTGAAGTAATAATGGCAATGGTCAATGCAATGAGAGAGCAGTCAGCCATTACAGCAAATGTAGTAAGGGATCAGGCAGCTATGACAGCTAGAGTATTGGAGATGCTACAAGCTAATCAACATCAACAACTAGGGCAATTGATATGTGAAATCCGCAAGTGTACGGTTTCGTCGTTAAGTAATAAAAAGATCGAATCCACAAGGACTATGTCTATGAATACTAATTAATTAATTAATTCAATTAAATTAAACAAAGGGAATATAATTATTGAGTGATGAGAATGTAGTAACCAAGCAATTAAATAAATAAATATTAAAGTGCAAAGTTGAGAACAAAAATAACAAGTTGTTAATAAAAGTTTTCAAATTTAAGAAAGCTTTCAGGATTGGGGGTAACCACAATGATACAAGACAAATTCTAATTGACAACCCTTTTATTAAAATTGAAATTCAATTGAAGGTGAGTTCCCCTAAGTTAGTTAATGTTCTTTCTCAAGAGACAAGAACCGTACCCAATTAAACCAATTCCTATTCTCGTGGTAATTGAATTTAAATTGAACCCTTTACGCTTTGTGGTAATTCATTAAATCCTCGAAAAGCTAAACCTACTCTCGCGATTTAAACCTTAAGTTCAATTCTTATGGTTCCAATACCTAGGTTCACCTCTCAGTACGTCCCTAAATATCTATGAGATACAAATATGTGGCCAGCAAATTCACATGAATAAGCGCAAAAAGGATTGAATCAAAGAACATTCAAAATTAATAAAAATGGTAAACCAAGTCAATTAATCATCATCAATGTATCAAAGGACATTGCCCAATCCTAGAAACGAAGGGAACTACTCGGACATGGTGAAGAAGAAACAAAAAAACATAATAAAGAACATCCAAACTCGTAGCGAAAGGAGAAGAGAGGAGGAAGATGAAGATCTAGAGCCTCCAAACCTTGTGCCTCTCCAAGTCTCCTACTGTCTCTGTCTTCTACTGTCTCTTAGGTTTAAGAGTTTGCCCTATTTATAAAGATTTGGGGTGAAAATTGTTGTTTTTTGGTTCAGGAGGGGTCACACGGCCGTGTCTCCGTAACATCCCAAAATTTCCTATCTCTTAAGTTAGCAATTTTGACGAGTTAATGTAATTTTACCTGTTTAGTAATTTCGTACCGTAAAATTATTTTGATTATTCCGTCGAGGTATTTGATCGTTTTGAGTGATTTACTCCGTGTCAGGAAAATAAAAATTTTCGGGCCGGGGAAAACTTTACGTAATTTAATTTTTACCGTTAGGTAATTATTTTACGTAATCTGATTTGATATTTGTGTATTTTCTAATTTTTATGATTTTTGTGGATAATTATGAATTTTTTTTCTATTTGTGGGCCCAGGGGATGTATGTGGGCCCAAGTGGCCATATGTGGGCCCAGGTGAGTCCCGCAAAGCAAAAATTTTTCTACGCATAGAAAAATTTGTACTGTTTAGACGGTGACAAGGGATCTTACTAAACCTGAATCCGGAAACAGTTTTAGAAAATTTTCTTGTATTGTGTTTTGTACTGTATTTATTTATCAGGCAATAAAAATACAGTAAATATATTTTCTTTCGTGGGGTTTTAGAAGATAAAAATATAAATTAAATTGCTTAAGTCAACCTTGGTGGTTTGGATATCCACCATTGATTTAATTAACGATGGAGACTTGATCTTGATTTAATTAACGGTGGAGATTTGATCTTAAAAGTGAATAAGATCATTTATAACCATTAGATGGAGATTAAATCAAGGGTAGAGATTTAGTTTTATATAATGGCTATGACCATTTACAACCATTGGATTTAGAAGTGATCAAGGGTGGAGATTTGGTCTTGTAAAGTAACAAGGACCATTTATGACCATTGGATTTAGATTTAATTAATGGTGAAGATTTAGTCTTAAAAAGTGACAAAGACTAATTATGACCCTTGGATTAAAAGTAAGAAGGAGTAATCTTGACCCTTAATTTTGGAGACACATCCAATGGCTAGAATTTCAAGGAGAAAAATCTAATGGCCAGATTAAGTCTTCTAAATCAAAAGTCTACTAAATCCTAACCATTGAATTAATCAATGGCTAGAAATGCTCTAGATGGTGGCTAATAATGATGACAAATAATTAAATGCACAAGGAGAAACATGCATGGAAGGGGATGGTTTTGGATTGTTTAGGAGACAAAGAAACAAAACTTTATGACCATTATTACATGTCATGGTCAATGGTGTATCATTATTGATTATTATTGATCAATTTGCATTCAAGGAGAATGCATTGGAGGGGGGGACTACGGTTTTGGTGACTTAAGTGAGTAGCAAAGTTGAAGACCACCATTATTACCCATTCTTGGTCATTATTGATTAATTGCAAGAAGTTAAATAAAAGTAAGTCAATTTTTGATGACTTAGCACATATATCATATGGCCATGTACTACTTTTTCTAGACAAACTACTCATAATTGATTTGTTAGCATCCTTAGGAGATGACTTGAAGGGGGTGCACGGTTTTGAGAGGCCTTAAGGCCAAAGAAAAAGTTTGAAGACCATTATTGCCATCCTTGGCCATCATTAAACATTTTCAAGAAGCTAAGTTACCAAGTTTTCTCTCCATTTCTCTTCTCCAAGCAAGTTTCGGTCAAGCACCTTAGAATCATCATCCAAATTTCTATCATTTCATCCACCTTGATTTTCTAAACCTAAACACCATTCTAAGAACATCTCTAGTTATGAGTTTTTCCAAAATCATTCATCTTGAGCTTCAAATCCAAGCTTCAAGTTTCTATCAAAAATAAAAAATTCCATCTTTGTGCTTCAAGAGAAACCATTCGGTCAAGACACTTAAAACCACCATCCAATCTCTTTTTCTTTCATCCAACCATAGATCTTGAATCTACATGATATTCTAAGCAACTTTCATGTTGGAGATTTTCTCTAAATCATTCATCTTCATGGACTTTCTTCAAGATCAAAGTTATTGGGTTTTTGAAGTTAAGGAAACTTCATTTCTTCTTTCTTTTTCATGATCTAAACCATGTTTGTTCCATGGTTCCTCTTAATCAAGCTTAGTATACTAATTTTTATGTATTTTGTTTTATCTTTGAGAAGCCCTTGGTGATGAAGGACTTGGAAAAAGAAGCAAAACAAGGAGTTTTTGAGGATCTTCAAGAGGTAAGAGGGAGATCCATCTCACCAACCAAGCATGGTGGTGAGAGATGGTCTTATATTTGATGGATGTTGAATCCATGTGAGGATTCATATCCATGGTCATGTAATAATTTATATGTGTTTATGAGCTTTGATTAATTGCCTATGCTTAATATGCTTTGCATGAATTTATGATTTTGATGGTATGCTTATACTATGCATGATGATAATATGACATGCTTTTGATATATATATATATATATGATGTGTATGTATGTGTATGCCATGATTTGATGATGGAAAGAAAATTAATTTTGGTCCCAATGGCCAAGGAAGAGCTACGGTTTTGATGCCCTTGATTAGGGTTCATGTTGTAAATTTTCAAGAACAAGGGAATTGATTTTTGGGTCCCTAGAACTTAGTGAATTTCGGTCAAGACACCTCAACATAGGTGTTTATAACTTAAGATTTTCATGAAAGATTAAAAATTGGATTGATTTGAAGAGTATGAAAAATAAACAAAGGATATGTTTTTTTTCAAGAGAACAAGAACATGGTTTTGAAGGATTTTTATTGATTTATTTTGTGTAAAAAGATCCTAAGTGTTTTTCTAAATATGAGTTTTGAATGAAACGGGCAAACGTTGATTTTAAGGATTTGCAAAGAAAGTGAAAAAGAATTTGCAAAGAAAGTGAAAATGAATTTGAACAAATGGGTTTGGTTTTATGACCATGAATCACACGGTTTTGAAAACAAAATTTTAATGGTTTTGTTTGTGTAAAACCATATCAATTTAGAAGAAAAAAAATATTTAATAGTTTCAATAGTCATGTCCATATTTTTTTTAAAGGCTGGTAGTGCCTTGATTTTTTTTATGAACAAAGTGATTTTTAAAGTGGAAACGTAAATTGATTTAATACAGGAATTTGGAAAGGGAATCGAGTGTTTTATCACTTGAGAAAATTTTGTAAACGAAAGACAAAGAGAGGTTGAAAATGTTTTAACTCCAATTTATTTTGAAGAGAATTGATTTTAAAATTGATTTGAGAAAAATGAAGAATATAATGGTGATTTGAAAATTTACTAACGTATAACTGATTTTCAAGTTTTGGAAGTACGTTAGGAAAATTTAAGATTTTGGAACATTGATTTACATCAATAAAAAGTGATTTTGTGAATTATATTCAAAAGAATTTCTTGAGTAAAGAATTATGGAAAAAGATTTTCGTGAGTAAGAAAATATATTAAGTGAAGTATAAAGTTATATTATTTTGGGAAAAGTTAAAAAGGAATTTTTAAAGGTCAAGAAATATTTTCTGTAATGAAATTATGGTAAAAAATTATTTACGTATCTTAAAAACGTGATTTTTAAGTTACGTGATATGGAAAAATATTTTTATGTGATTTTAAATACGTTGAGACATTTATACGCGATTTGAATTACGTTTAAATATTTTACGTGATTTGAACTACTGTTGATAAATCACTACGTGATTGAATAGCGATAGAATATTTTTATGCGATTGTGAAAATGAGGGAAAATTGTTATGAGATTTGGAAAGTGTTTTAAATATTTTGAAAATGATGGAAAATGATTTACGCGACTTAAAAGAATGATTTTTAAGTTACGAGATTTTCAAACAGTGAAAAAATACTATGCAATTTGAGAAACGTATATTTTTACGCGATTGAAAAAAATGTTAAAAAATTTGTACGTGGTTTAAAAGTACAACAGAAGAGTTGCGGTATTTTGAAAATGTAACAGAAATGTTACGAAATTTTGTAAACGTAACATTAATGTTACGGTATTGTGAAAACGTAATAAAAATATTTTGGAATTTTAAAAACGTAACAAAAGTGTTACGATATTTTGAAAACGCAATGTGTTGTGGAATTGTGAAAACGTAACTTTAATGTTGCGCAATTTTGTGAAAACACGACAACAAATAGTGTTTTTTATAACTATGAAAACATGATAAGATGATTTTGTTATTGAAAAATATAGTATGATTCTTGTTGAACCAAATGTTCATACACTCTTTTTTGTGAAAACAACGAGTTTTGTCTCTGTTATTGGCACGTGGTGCATTTTAGATGCATTGGATATATATATATATATATATATATATATATGTTGAGGTATATGATTTAATTGAACAAATGAATTTGAAAAGAATGACCCTTGTGGTTGGACTTGCACTATATATTCGTGCATTGTATAAACTATATCTGAGAAATTATGAGATATACCTGTGATTAGTATTTGGTGCATTATACATGCATTGGAATGGTCCGATGAGGACTGGATATGGTTGATTGCCTAGGAGAAACACACCTCTTGAGTGGGTGCGATATGCGTAGTGTAAGTCACTTGTTAACCTTGGGGGCATCGGGGTGCGGGTTGCCTACACGGGTGGTTGGTCGCGCTTCTTCCCGTAGGTTAGACCGATGCAACACACCGATGATCCTGACCGAGACACTATTCTTAATCAAGATCTGATAAAGACTGTCGTGTATGTGCTAGATGTACAAAAATTGAAATGAGAATTAAAGCACGTGGTCTGAGGCACGTGGTACCGGCAGGTCTTTTCGATCATTTCTCCGACCTGAGTTTAGCTCCATGGAGTAGGAAATCGAGTCTTGTGTACATGCATAATCTGAACATTTATATCTGTGTGATATATTAATTGAGGAATATTGGCTATGACAATTGTTTTGGATACTTGGATGATGATGATGATAATCATGTTGATGACATTATTGTGATTATTGTGTGATGATAATAATGTTAATGGTATGATGATGATAGTTGATTAATGTTGAGTGCATTATTGGAATTCTGGTATGATATATCTGTATGATATGTTGTTTGTGTTATCTCTGTGCTGCCATGTTAGTATTGGTGTAGGTGATCTCACCTCTTTGTTATGTTGTTTTGTTGTGTCTGTACTGTTAAATTAAATAATAGAAGGATCGAGTTGTCTTAGACATAACGGGCAATGAATACCCTGAGATGGGTGACAACAATAAGGAGTGGACATTCAAGACTCGAAGGTGTGCAGTGTTGACAAAGAATAGATGTAGAACAGATGTCTGATGCAACAAGATGGATACACAACATAATAAGTATGTTAAGTTTTAACGTTAGTGTTATACTGCGTCTATTAAGTAGACCCGTCATAGGGTTACTACTTGTTAAAAAAAAAAAGTCTGTTAATTTTATATTTCTCTTTAAATTGTGAAATATTCTTAATTGGTGTCAATATTGCATAATGAATAGTTGAAATATGATTTTCAATATTACCTAATATTTTCAGTAAATTTACGTTTCAGTAAAGAAGAAATTTTAAAACCCATCTTTTATAACTCAAATTTTGTGTGAATTGATTTTTAGATTATGAGTCGGGAGTCAGACATGTGATACCCTAGGGAGGGTGTTACATTAGTTAGTATCAGAGCACGGTTTGACTCTTTTGGGGTTTGTGGTTAGGTCTGTTTTGCTTGTGTTGTGTTCTCTGTGTTATTGTTTTCCGAAAGGAAACAATGTTGTTTGTAATGGATATCAGATCCATTGTATTTCGATCCGCACGCCACGAGAAGAAAAAAAAAAGGAAATGGCTCGGGATAGTTGTACTTGTGTGGAAATGGAACATGTTACTAGTAATACAGTTGCAGCTACGACAACAACGGGAGCAACGTGGAAGGATGACTGCAGGAACAAAGGACCGTTGTTCAGTGGGAAAGAAATGAAAGTTGAGGTTCAGGATCTGATGGAAGAGAATCAATCTTGGAATATAAGATTTCGTAATTTTGGAACCTGGTATTTCTTCTTAGGGATATTAGGAAAGTGATTGATTTCAACAGAAGATGCATTTACAACCATTGAGGAAACCAAAGGCAGTAATTGATGTGAAAGAAGGTACTTAATGAAGGAATGTACGTCAAGAAAACAAACGTTTATTTGAAATGGTTACATCTGGTTTCCATTTTATTTTGATTCGTCCATCTTTGAAGAAAAGAAATGACTTGTGATAGACGTACGCGTGTGGAAGCGAGACATAATGGTGGTGATATGACTGCAACTTTGGAAGTAATACAAACAAGTGGTCAAGCAATTATACAAACTCGAGAAGATTGTTTCGCAAAGAAGAATTGATTTCTTAAGCTAAGATTTTGTTAGAGTTAAATCAATCTTAGGATGAGAGACCACAATAACGTTGGACTATATTGGTTACGAAAAAAAGGGAAATCGTAAGGTCAAGCGATTCCAACAGAAAACGTACTTGCAATCTCCAAGAAGTCAACAACAATAACAATCTTCTGGAGAAAGTACTAGTAATGACAGGTTTAGTTTGACTGTGACATCTGCACCGAAATGTAAGAAGTGTGGAAAGGGGCACTTAACGAAAGATTGTACGTCCAAGGAAATAATTTGTTTTAAGTGCGTGAAGTTTGGAACACAATCTTTGAAAATAGAGTTCCAATGAAAACAAAGTTTTCTGTTAGTAAAATCTCAGGTAGTAGGAAGTGTTTGGAGCGGAGGATTTAAACAATGGAAATTGTGTCATTGAAGCTAATCCTGTAAACCATATGGAATATTTCTGTGAACAACTTATTCTGTGTGGCATATGATTGAGTAGATCAATTATATGTTAGAGTTATTCGTAATCCTCTTATTTGTTTACTTCTGTTTCTATTCTTAGTCGATCGAGCTACTCAAGTTATTCAAATCATTGTTATAGATCAAATCTTTGTGTTAGTTTGATCTGTCGTTCAAAATTTTTGTGTTAGTTTGATCTGTTTCATAAATAGACATGTTCTTTGAAAATGGATTGGTTATTTTCCAACCATATCCTATGAGATTGTCTCAATACAGTGTTAGTATTTCAAAAAAAAAAATTCATTCCTGAAAATCAGGTAAAATCAAATTCTTGTTGAATATGTTTGGTAACATATCAGATCATTTCGCTACCTTTTCTTCCTAAACCTCTATAATGTTCTTTCATATATTGCATTTGCAAGAAAGAATATTTTGTAAGAAAGAATATTTTACAAGAAAGGATATTCCTATTTAAAATCCATGTCATAGTATCTGGTATAAAATGCGGTTGAAAGGAGAACTCGGTTAGTGAGACGTTTCCTGTTAAAGAAGCTAAAGCTGGAGAATGAAGTGATATGAGGATAAGAAAATTTTAAGTAATACATTACATTAGTTGGAAGTTATCTGAGAAAAACTATTCTAGGCATGAATGAAGGTTGGTAGCCGCTGTATTGATATCAGAGAATTCATTCTTGAAGATCGAGTTACATCCAATTCTTTGCTGAATATGTTCGATAACATATTCGATTCGTTTTGTTCTTTTCCATGATGTTTTCTTTCATCTACTGCAATTGAAGGAATATCTTGCAAGAGAGAATATTCCTATTTATATCTAGGTCAAAGTATCAAAGTGGCGCAGTGGAAGCGTGGTGGATTCTTCAAAAATTGAAGAAGTCTGTCTATGGGAAAAGTTAAGACGGTAATGGAAAACCGTAGAAAAAAAAATTATTAAGATATTTGTTTGATCAGGAGAAGTGAACAAGAGATAAAGAACTTTCAATGGTTTAGAATCGTTTGGAATAACGTAAGAGGTGAAACTACATGGGAACTGAAGAAAAGATAAAGGAATAATGTCATTATTTATTCCGAGGGTGTGAAATCATGGTCATGAAATTTCGAGGACGAAATTTCTGTAAAGAGGGGGAGTATTGTAACATCCCAAAATTTCTTATCTCTTAAACAGTAATTTTGACAGTTAACAGAATTTTACTGTTTAGTAATTTTTGTGCACTGTAAAATTATTTTGATTATTCCGTCAGCGTATTTGATCGTTTTGAGTGATTTACTCCGTGTCAGGAAAATAAAAATTTTCGGTAGGGAAAAACTTTACGTAATTTAATTTTTACCGTTAGGTAATTATTTTACGTAATCTGATTTGATATTTATGTATTTTCTAATTTTTATGATTTTTGTGGATGATTATGAATTTTTTTCTGTTTGTGGGCCTAGGAGATGTATGTGGGCCCAGGTGGCCATATGTGGGCCCAGTGGTCTCATAAAGCAAAAAATTTTTCTACGCATAGAAAAATTTGTACTTTTAGACGGAGACAACGACAGGGATCTTACTAAACCTGAATCCGAAAAAGCTTTTAAAAATTTTCAGTATTGTGTTTTGTCGTATTTATTTATCTAACGATAAAAATACAATAAATATATTTTCTTTCGTGGGGTTTTAGCAGATAAAAATATAAATTAAATTGCTTAAGTCAACCTTGGTGGTTTGGATATCCACCATTGATTTAATTAACGATGGAGACTTGATCTTGATTTAATCAACGGTGGAGATTTGATCTTAAAAGTGAATAAGATCATTTATAACCATTAGATGGAGATTAAATCAAGGGTAGAGATTTAGTTTTATATAATGGCTATGACCATTTACAACCATTGGATTTAGAAGTGATTAAGGGTGGAGATTTGGTCTTGTAAAGTAATAAGACCATTTATGACCATTGGATTTAGATTTAATTAATGGTGAAGATTTTTAGTCTTAAAAAGTGACAAAGACTAATTATGACCCTTGGATTAAAAGTAAGAAGGAGTAATCTTGACCCTTAATTTTGGAGACACATCCAATGGCTAGAATTTCAAGGAGAAAAATCTAATGGCCAGATTAAGTCTTCTAAATCAAAAGTCTACCTAAATCCTAACCATGAATTAATCAATGGCTAGAAATGCTCTAGATGGTGGCTAATAATGATGACAAATAATTAAATGCACAAGGAGAAACATGCATGGAAGGGGATGGTTTTGGATTGTTTAGGAGACAAAGAAACAAAACTTTATGACCATTATTACATGTCATGGTCAATGGTGTATCATTATTGATCATTATTGATCAATTTGCATTCAAGGAAAATGCATTGGAGGGGGGGACTACGGTTTTGGTGACTTAAGTGAGTAGCAAAGTTGAAGACCACCATTATTACCCATTCTTGGTCATTATTGATCAATTGCAAGAAGTTAAATAAAAGTAAGTCAATTTTTGATGACTTAGCACATATATCATATGGCCATGTACTACTTTTTGGAGACAAACTACTCATAATTGATTTGTTAGCATCCTTAGGAGATGACTTGAAGGGGGTGCATGGTTTTGAGAGGCCTTAAGGCCAAAGAAAAAGTTTGAAGACCATTATTGCCATCCTTGGTCATCATTAAACATTTTCAAGAAGCTAAGTTACTAAGTTTTCTCTCCATTTCTCTTCTCCAAGCAAGTTTTGGTCAAGCACCTTAGAATCATCATCCAAATTTCTATCATTTCATCCAACTTGATTTTCTAAACCTAAACACCATTCTAAGAACATCTCTAGTTATGAGTTTTTCCAAAATCATTCATCTTGAGCTTCAAATCCAAGCTTCAAGTTTCTATCAAAAATAAAAAATTCTATCTTTGTGCTTCAAGAGAAACCATTCGGTCAAGACACTTAAAACCACCATCCAATCTCTTTTTCTTTCATCCAACCATAGATATTGAATCTACATGATATTCTAAGCAACTTTCATGTTGGAGATTTTCTCTAAATCATTCATCTTCATGGATTTTCTTCAAGATCAAAGTTATTGAGTTTTTGAAGTAAAGTGTAAGGAAACTTCATTTCTTCTTTCTTTTTCATGATCTAAACCATGTTTGATCCATGGTTCCTCTTAATCAAGCTTAGTATACTAATTTTTATGTATTTTGTTTTATCTTTGAGAAGCCCTTGGTGATGAAGGACTTGGAAAAAGAAGCAAAATAAGGAGTTTTTGAGGATCTTCAAGAGGTAAGAGGGAGATCCATCTCACCAACCAAGCATGGTGGTGAGAGATGGTCTTATATTTGATGGATGTTGAATCCATGTGAGGATTCATATCCATGGTCATGTAATAATTTATATGTGTTTATGAGCTTTGATTAATTGCCTATGCTTAATATGCTTTGCATGAATTTATGATTTTGATGGTATGCTTATACTATGCATGATGATAATATGACATGCTTTTGATATATATATATATATGATGTGTATGTATGTGTATGTCATGATTTGATGATGGAAAGAAAATTAATTTTGGTCCCAATGGCCAAGGAAGAGCTACAGTTTTGATGCCCTTGATTAGGGTTCATGTTGTAAATTTTCAAGAACAAGGGAATTGATTTTTGGGTCCCTAGAACTTAGTGAATTTCGGTCAAGACATCTCAACATAGGTGTTTATAACTTAAGATTTTCATGAAAGATTAAAAATTGGATTGATTTGAAGAGTATGGAAAATAAACAAAGGATATGTTTTTTTGCAAGAAAACAAGAACATGATTTTGAAGGATTTTTATTAATTTATTTTGTGTAAAAAGATCCTAAGTGTTTTTCTAAATATGAGTTTTGAATGAAACGGACAAACGTTGATTTTAAGGATTTGCAAAGAAAGTGAAAAAGAATTTGCAAAGAAAGTGAAAATGAATTTGAACAAATGGGTTTGGTTTTATGACCATGAATCACACGGTTTTGAAAACAAAATTTTAATGGTTTTGTTTGTGTAAAACCATATCAATTTAGAAGAAAAAAAATATTTAATAGTTTCAATAGTCTTGTCCACGTTTTGTTTAAAGGCTGGTAGTGCCTTGATTTTTTTTATGAACAAAGTGATTTTTAAAGTGGAAACGTAAATTGATTTAATACAGGGAATTTGGAAAGGGAATCAGAGTGTTTTATCACTTGAGAAAATTTTGTAAACGAAAGACAAAGAGAGGTTGAAAATGTTTTAACTCCAATTTATTTTGAAGAGAATTGATTTTAAAATTGATTTGAGAAAAATGAAGAATATAATAGTGATTTGAAAATTTACTAACGTATAACTGATTTTCAAGTTTTGGAGTACGTTAGGAAAATTTAAGATTTTGGAACATTGATTTACATCAATGGAAAAGTGATTTTGTGAATTATATTCCGAAAAGAATTTCTTAAGTAAAGAATTGTGGAAAAAGATTTTCGTGAGTAAGAAAATATATTAAGTGAAGTATAAAGTTATATTATTTTGGAAAAAGTTAAAAAGGAATTTTTAAAGGTCAAGAAATATTTTCTCGTAATGAAATTATGGTGAAAAATTATTTACGATCTTAAAAACATGATTTTTAAGTTACGTGATATGAAAAAATATTTCTATGTGATTTTAAATACGTTGAGATATTTATACGCGATTGGAATTACGTTTAAATATTTTACGTGATTTGAACTACTGTTGATAAATCACTACGTGATTGAATAGCGATAGAATATTTTTATGCGATTGTGAAAATGGGAGAAAATTGTTATGAGATTTGGAAAGTGTTTTAAATATTTTGAAAATGATGGAAAATGATTTATGCGACTTAAAAGAATGATTTTTAAGTTACGCGATTTTGAATCAGTGAAAAAATACTATGCGATTTGAGAAACGTATATTTTTACGCGATTGAGAAAAACGTTAAAAAATTTGTATGTGGTTTAAAAGTGCAACAGAAGAGTTGCGGTATTTTGAAAATGTAACAGAAATGTTACGAAATTTTGTAAACGTAACATTAATGTTACGGTATTGTGAAAATGTAATAAAAATGTATTAGAATTTTAAAAACGTAACAAAAGTGTTACGGTATTTTGAAAACGCAATGTATGTTGTGGAATTGTGAAAACGTAATCTTAAATATTGTAATTTTGTGAAAACACGACAACAACAGTGTTTTATAACTATGAAAACATGATAAGATGATTTTGTTATTGAAAAATACAAGATGATTATTGATTGAACCAAGATTCATACACTGTTTGTGAAAACAACGAGTTTTGCTGTTATTGGCACGTGGTGCATTTTAGATGCATTGGAATATATATATATATATATATATATATATATATATATATATATATATATATATATATATGCGTTGAGGTATATAATTTAATTGAACAAATGAATTTGAAAAGAATGGCCCTTGTGGTTGGACTTCACTGATATATTCGTGCATTGTATAAACTATATCTGAGAAATTATGAGATATACCTGTGATTGGTATTATACCTGTGATTAGTATTTGGTGCATTATACATGCATTGGAATGGTCCGATGAGGACTGGATATGGCTGATTGCCTAGGAGAAACACACCTCTTGAGTGGGTGCGATATGCGTAGTGTAAGTCACTTGTTGACCTTGGGGGCATCGGGGTGCGGGTTGCCTACACGGGTGGTTAGTCGCGCTTCTTCCCGTAGGTTAGACCGATGCAACACACCGATGATCCTGACCGAGACACTATTCTTAATCAAGATCTGATAAAGACTGTCGTGTATGTGCTAGATGTGCAAAAATTGAAATGAGAATTAAAGCACGTGGTTTGAGGCACGTGGTACCGGCAGGTCTTTTCGATCATTTCTCCGACCTGAGTTTAGCTCCATGGAGTAGGAAATCGAGTCTTGTGTACATGCATAATCTGAACATTTATATCTGTGTGATATATTAATTGAGGAATATTGGCTATGACAATTGTTTTGGATACTTGGATGATGATGATGATAATCATGTTGATGACATTATTGTGATTATTGTGTGATGATAATAATGTTAATGGTATGATGATGATAGTTGATTAATGTTGAGTGCATTATTGGAATTCTGGTATGATATATCTGTATGATATGTTGTTTGTGTTATCTCTGTGCTGCCATGTTGGTACTGGTGTAGGTGATCTCACCTCTTTGTTATGTTGTTTTGCTGTGTCTGTACTGTTAAAATTAAATAATAGAAGGATCGAGTTGTCTTAGACATAACGGACAATGAATACCCTGAGATGGGTGACAACAATAAGGAGTGGACATTCAGGACTCGAAGGTGTGCAGTGTTGACAAAGAACAGATGTAGAACAGATGTCTGATGCAACAAGATGGATACACAACAGAATAAGTATGTTAAGTTTTAACATTAGTGTTATACCGTGCTATTAAGTAGAACCTGTCATAGGGTTACTACTGTTAGAAAAAAAAAGAGTCTATTAATTTTATATTTCTCTTTAAATTGTGAAATATTAATTGGTGTCAATATTGCATAATGAATAGTTGAAATATGATTTTCAATATTACCTAATATTTTCAGTAAATTTACGTTTCAGTAAAGAAGAAATTTTAAAACCCATCTTTTATAACTCAAACTTTGTGCGAATTGATTTTCAGATTATGAGTCGGGAGTCGGAAATGTGATGCCCTAAGGAGGATGTTACATCTCCCTTCGACATGGCTATGACTCCAAAATTGCGTAACTCACACCGTAAGTGAGACACGACTGTGTGACCAAGAGACATGGCTGTGTCTCAAAGTCAGAAGCTTCAATCAATTAAGACACGGTCGTGTGAGCTGGAAGAATTGCGTAACTTCGACGATGAATGAGACACGACTGTGTGATAAGGAGACTCGACCATATCTCCAAGTCAAAAGCTTTCTTCAAGTTAGACAGGACCGTGTCTAACTCATGAATCGCTTATGAGTTGACATAAGGCCCTATCTAAGTCAAAATGGTCCTCTTTTGCCTCAATTTGCTATCCTTTAAGCTCCAACTTCAATTATGCAAGCTTTCCACCCAATTCTAAGCCAATTTAGCACCAATCTTGCACAATGTTTGTCCCTTTATTAGGTCGCAAGTGCACGGGTCATACAAGTAATATAGATACAGAGTATAAGTTCATTCCCACGAGGATATATAGCTTCCATTACTAAATAACAACCAATAGCTTAGCTAAATTCTATTCAAGAACATATAAAATAGGAGAAATGCATAGAAACTAAATCTAAAGTCTACAAAGCAATAAAGATAATGATTTAGAGATCTGGGAAATCCTTTTTCACCTTCTACTTCTTACTAATGATATGCAATCTTTCCAAGCAACATCAATGAATTGTTAAGTTAGCTTGAGAATCTGATTTAGTTAAAAACCTATGTCTAGCGTAATTAACCCTGGTGTAATTTACCTAATCCACTATGTTTCCATGAGAACTAGTGTAAACTCTACTAATGAATGACCTATTCTCAAACACCCGCTATGCATGGCTAAAAGGCATATTTCTATCCAGTTAGCGAATTAACTCATCCGAGCCAATGGAACTCATCGAACATGCATCAACCATACCATGTCCATATCCACAAATCTCTATGTCTAGTTCATTTGCATCAACCAAGATCATGCAATTGATGGCTAATCAGAAGCAAGCATTAAGCATAGGTATGGTAGAACAAAACCAAACATCAATATAAACTCAAAATAACACATAAACATTAATATCCATATAAAGATCCAAAGTAATTCCTAAATATAGCTCAGCTAATCCATGAACTCGAAAATACAACAAAATCAATGCTCAAGAGATAACGGAAAGAAGAAAATTAAGGGAGAAGGAAGTAGATATCATCTTTGAAGCTCAAATCATCTTCCTTAAGGAAGATGACCTCCATCCTTGACTCATCCAGCCTCCAATCTGTCCAGAAATGAAGTTTCAGCAGTAGCCTCTCTAAAACCTAAAAAACTCTCACAGACTCTCTTTTGTAAATTTGTTAAAAATCTATTTATAGGCTCAGAAAACAGAGCCACACTGCAACATTAATATGCCTACGCCGTGGTGCGTTTACATTTAGGTCAGGGACGTCGCGACATTAACATGCCTGCGTCACGTCGTTCAATTTGCGTAGCTCTCTGACTTGATGTAGGGGATGCACCATGCTGCGACATTGATATGCCACATCACGGCGTGAGATGTTGAGTTGTTCACATGGCTTTCTCTTCTAGTTTCAGCTCAATTGCTCTATATATCAGCTTGTTTGGAGCCCTTCCTACAATAGAGAAATCACCAAATAAATAAGAGTTGCAAATCCACTTAATTAATCAAATAATATACACAATTTGCTCAGAATCATATAGAAAGGTATCAAAATTGAATATAATAAATATAAACACAAAACCTTCTAAATATGCATAAATACAAGGACTTTAGTAATCAGTAAAGTACAGATATGAGGCACAAATAACTACATGTTGTGGAGTTATCACACCCAAACTTAACCTTTTGCTTGTCCTCGAGCAAAACAAAGTATGACTAAGTAAACTTACTTAACAATTTAAACTCAACATGCATTCAATAACTTTTAATTTCAATTTTCATTTAAATATTTACTAGTATAGAATGATTGCATTGGTCCTCAATGAATACAAAAATTTCATAATCAACTCCACACATACACAATCCTAAACATGCTAACAATCTAGCATCCTTTCATGCAAATCACATTTTCCACAAACATGCAAGATAAACTTCTCCTATTCAAGTCATACACATCTAGATGAGTTTATAAGCATACATGTATATGAATCATAAAATTCATAAAATTAAATCCTAAACTCTCTGTCCACTAATGTAAACCTCACACAACTGAGGATCAAGAGGGTCTTTATAGTTTGTAATGTAAGGCCAATAGTAATGGGCATAAGAAAAGAAGGGAAATAATATATACAAATATTGAGAAACATAAACATGTTATTCCAAGACTTAAGTCTCCCAGTGATACTATCTTCAGGGTAATCAAAAGTAAAAGATAAAACTCTCCAGAACCATTCAATTTTTTTTTTCTTTTTTTTTGTATTTTTCTTTTCTTTTGCTTGCTCTTTTATTTACTTTTTTTTTATTTGAACAAAGCAACACTTTTTTTTTTCTTTTCTTGCATATGGTTCCTTCAAACTCATATAACATTAAACATACATACCCCTATTCACTGGACTCACTTCAAGAAATAACACATCATATACTCAACAAACAATGAAGGTAGGAGGAAAATGCAATGCTTTCACATGCATTAGAATGGTTAACAAGGCAAGGAATACGTGGGTGAATGAAAAACATATAAGGCCAAACAATTATCAGGCTTCAAAATGGGACCTAGAGATATCATTATATTAGGGTAGGCTTGAAAAGCTCAATCGGTCCAAACAATGCCCTAATCATTTCCTCAGTCATGCACAATCTAGGATTTCACCTCATGAGAGTTTAAAAACAACTTCTAAGATAATCGAAACTCTACATGTACATCCATAAACTTTCTCTAGACATGCACTCTTATCATTTTTAAAGTTACACTTACATCTAAGTGAGATGTAAATCATACATAAAAAGCAACCAAATTGTTTCACATGCTTCTGATCACATATGGTTTCGCTCAAAGTAATCAAATTGCAAACATTTATGTCATTGAACAACCAAGTCCATACTAGCATTTATTCAATCATTCAATCAAAATTGAAAAATTTTGCCTCAGAATCCCATCAATAATAATCAAACTCAGCATATGATCATGATAACATACTGACTATCATTACTGCATACTCAAAATATCAAAACATGTTCTACAAATTCAACATTTTAATAACCAAAACATGTAATGATACTCCCCCTAACTTAAGTGAAATAGTGTCTTCACTTTCATGGTGTCTAGGGAACTTGAGTCTATCAACATCTGAAATGTGAGAGCTGAGTATACTATAAATATTTAAAAACACTTAAACTAACTAACAATGTACAATATATACACTATAGGACAACATACCGCAGCACACAGCATCCATGCCACGACATTTGATCAAAATGGGTGCTTTCAGTAGCACCCAAAACAAGTCTTTTTTTTTTTAACAAGTTTTAAAGGTAACGCCGCGATATTGATATGCCTGCGTCATGGTGTTAGAGATCAGCCAGTAGAATTCTACAGCAAATTCAGTTTTGCTGTAGAAGTTTATGCAAAGAGGTCCTCAACATCTCTCAAACTTGTCCAAAAAGCTAAAACACAAAATGGACAACTAAAATATATTAAAACACAAATCACACTTACTAACCTATATATATCTTAAAACTAAACATAAACATAAAAACTAACTAAACTTACTACAATCAAACATACTAACATATATAAGATTTAAAACTAACTCAAACTACAAAAATCAAACATACTAACTACAAGAATACAAAAATTAAACATACACACATACTTATAACTTAAAATACAAGAAAAGCCTACAAACTAACTAAACTACAAAAACTAACATACTAACATATTTATGACTTAAAACTTGCTAAACATAAAAACTAACAACAACAT
Organism: Ormosia emarginata; assembly: GCA_029884605.1. NCBI lineage: Eukaryota > Viridiplantae > Streptophyta > Magnoliopsida > Fabales > Fabaceae > Ormosia > Ormosia emarginata. The sequence continues at coordinate 12,350,132 of JAQQTP010000084.1, read as the reverse complement.
AAAAACTTGGGTTCCCTCCTAAGAAGGGCCTGAGTTATAGTCCCGGCAGGACTTTGTCAAGACAAACCGCCAACTCTTTTGATTATAGTCAGTTTGATCCCAAAATGGATGGATTGGATGGTGAGCCTTCTTTCGCCGGATTGAGGTTCTTCATTGCGGTGTCTCGAGCTCCCACAAAGGCCTCGAATGATGAAGCTCATACTCCATTTATTGTACCTAAACTATAAAGAATGAAAACTTTAAATGAAAAGAACTATACATCTTGAATTAGAACTAACTAAACTCATTGTTGATAGTAGCAATATGGAATTAAACCGTTATCCCTGGCAATTGCCAAGGACTTAGTCTAAACTATATGGAAATACACCATTATTCCCGGCAATGGCGCCAAAAACTTGTTTGTCCCTTTATTAGGCCGCAAGTGCACGGGTCATACAAGTAATACAGATATAGAATATAAGTTTGTTCCCACAAGGATATATGGCTTCCACTACTAAATAACAACTAATAGCTTAACTAAATTCTATTCAAGAACATATAAAATAGGAGAAATGCATATAAACTAAATCTAAAGTCTACAAAGCAATAAAGATAATGGTTTAGAGATCTAAGAAATCCTTTTTCACCTTCTACTTCTTACTAAAGATATGCAATCTTTCCAAGCAACATCAATGAATTGTAAGTTAGCTTGAGAATCTGATTTAGTTAAAAGCCTATGTCTAGCGCAATTAACCCTAGTATAATTTACCTAATCCACTATGTTTCCATAAGAACTAGTGTAAACTCCACTAATGAATGATCTATTTTTAAACACCTGCTATGCATGGCTAAAAAGTATATTTCTATCCAGTTAGTGAATCAACTCATCCAAGCCAATAGAACTCATCAAACATGCATCAACCATACCATGTCCATATCCACAAATCTCTATGTCTAGTTCATTTGCATCAACCAAGATCATGTAATTGATGGCCAATTAGAAGCAAGCATTAAGCATAGGCATGGTAGAACAAAACCAAACATCAATATAAACTCAAAATAACACATAAACATTAATATCCATATAAAGATCCAAAGTAATTCCTAAATACAGCGTAGCTAATCCATGAACACGAAAATACAACAAAATCAATGCTCAAGAGATAAAAGAAAGAAAACTAAGGGAGAAGGAAGTAGATATCATCTTTGAAGCTCAAATCATTTTCCCTAAGGAAGATGACCTCCATCCTTGACTCCTCCAGCCTCCAATCTGCTTAGAAATGAAGTTCCAGTCGTAGCCTCTCTAAAACCTAAAAAATTCTCATGGACTCTCTTTTGTAAATCTGTTAAAAATCTATTTATAGGCTCAGAAGACAGAGCCACGTCGCGGCATTAATATGCCTACGCTGCGGCGCGTTTACATTTAGGTCAGGGATGTCGCGACATTAACATGCCTACGCCGCGGTGTTCAATTTGCGTAGCTCTCTGACTTGATACAGGGGATGCACCACGCCGCAGCATTGATATGCCATGTCGCGGCGTGAGATGTTGAGCTGTTCACTTGGCTTTCTCTTTCAGTTTCAGCTCAGTTGTTCCACTTATCAGCTTGTTTGGAGTCCTTCCTATGATAAAGAAATCACCAAATAAATAAGAGTTACAAATCCACTTAATTAATCAAATAATATGCACAATTTGCTCAGAATCATATAGGAAGGTATCAAAATTGAATATAACAAATATAAGTACAAAACCTTCCAAATATGCATAAATACAAGGACTTTAGCAATCAATAAAGTACAGATATGGGGCACAAATAACTACATATTGTGGAGTTATCACACAACAATAGCACAAACACCACAGTTATCCGATCTAAAGGAAAAACAAATAAAAAGCAAAACTAAAATGCCTAAAATGCCTAAATATACATGCAAAACAAGAACAAAATATGGTGTTGTTTCACACTCATCAACAACCACAACTAGCACAAGAGGAACAAGTTGTTAGGATTCAAGCTTTTCAAGATATTTTAGAGTTTCAAAAGTTAAATCCCCCATCTTTTAAAGGCGAAAATGATCCAGTTAAAGCTGATGAATGGTTGACTGAAATGGAGAAGATCTTTGAGGCTATGCGATGTTCAAATGCACAAAAAGTTTCCTTCACTTTTTTCATGTTTAGAGGGGCAGCAGATCATTGGTGGGGGAACACTAAAAGATTGTTAGAAGTAGTAGGAACACATATTTCATAGGATGTGTTTAGAAACACTTTCCTGGAGCAATATTTTTTGAGAACAATATGAGAGACTAAAGATATGGAATTCCTTAAGTTTGAACAAGGAAGTATGACTGCAAGTCAATATGAGGAAAAATTTAATGAGCCATTAAAGTTTTCTTCTTTGTACAGGCTCAACCCGAATGAAAAATGGAAGTGTGTTATAAAAATCGAGTTGAGAAGTGATATTAAGATGATGGTGAGACAATTGGATATTAGATATTTCTCTTCTCTAGTAAGTAGGAGCAAGGTTGTGGAATCCAGATATCTCCAACTCTAACCAGAGCAAGGAATATAAGATCTTCAGAAAAGAAAAAGTGAGGATGATAAATATAAAAAGAACAAAAGGAATGCCTCAAAGGCAAGTTTTATTCAAGATGAGAATGACTGAGTTCAAAAGGTATTAAAAGGGCCTCAATGCCCTAAATGTGGGAGGAATCATGGTGACAAACCTTGCTTCAAAGGATAAGGAGTATGTTATAAGTGTGGACAACCAGGACACTATGCGAGAGAATGTCCACAAAAGGAAGAAGCAAAGTTGGATACAAGAACCATAGCCCCAAGGAGACCTGGAAGAGTATTCATGTTACAACCTAAGGAGGATAAAAATGGAGAGGAAACTTTGAGCTCATTTAACTTCTTTAACCCAATGAGTAATGGTGAGTTAAAAGTTTTCCTTATTTAGTTTCTATTTTCCTACCTAAGTATGCTTATATGATTTTGTTTCCTTAAAAATTTGGTTGAATCTGATTTATTTGTGAGTTGTATTAGGTAAACCAAATTTTGAGGACAAAATTTTAAAAAAGAGGAAAAAAATATAACATCCCCAAGAACATGTCAGACTTGCGTAGGGTTCCAAAGATAGCCAAACACTTGCTTGACATGTCTGTGAAGTTTCATGATAAACTGAATTTGTTTAGGCAATTTGCCACAACATAAAATGTGAAAAATAGCCTAAAATGATTCAGAAAATGACATAAATTACCTAGATAAGAAAAATAATTATGGATAAATTGTTTTTAAGTCATAAATAAGTTAAGGAAGTTGCAGTTAAAGTTTAAAAGAAAACTGAGTTTGTTTGGTATTTTTAAGCACACTGAGTAGGTGTTTTGATACCGAATGAACTTAGTGCAGATATGAAAATTAAAGATAATGATGAATTTGGAAATTAGATAAATCTTAGGATTTATTCTAATACCTATGGAGGTGAGAAAAACTTGAAATGAAAAGATTAAAGTGTTCCTAAGAGGTATAAGGTTATAATACTTATCCATTAAGTTAAATAAATGACCCCTATTCTCTCTTTTTCTTCTTTATGGTTGAAGCAAAAAATGAAAAGAAGAGAGGAGAAGAAGAGAAAAGAAAAGAGAAAGAAGAAGAGGAGAGGAAGGGAAGGAAAAGAGGTAAGGCCAAGGTTTAAGCATTTACTCTACAAAGGGACTTCACAAAGAGGTAAGAGATATCTATTCATGATTCTTCTCTTTGTTCATATTGTTTGAGCTTAGGTTTTCATGAATGGAAATAGGGATTTGGAGAGCCAAATTTGAATTCTTTGCTTAGTTCTTGTTTCCAAAGACTAGGTTATGTTTGTTTAAGCTTAGTAAACCTAAGATGGCCATTTATGGCTCAAGATCAACCATTAAGACCCATAGTTTTAGGATTTGGAGCTATGTGATTTTGGTTTTAGATTTATGCCTAAGAGAAATCCATAGGTTGCAATTGAGTTACAACAAGTTGAGGGACATAAATGGGTGCTAAAAATTACTAGAAAACTGATCAAGAGTGGTTAGAGGTGAGATTTCGGACCATGAACAGTGCCACAGACCTGTAGAAGCATTCTGCAATGTTTCTGTCATAGAAACACGACTCGTGTCCAAAAATAAGGGGTGGGTCATGTTTCCTTCTGGAAAATGTGCTATTGTGTTTCTGTCCCAAAAACACGGGCCGTTTTCAAAAATACGCGCCGTGTACCAAGATAGAGTGAGAATTAGCTTTTGTGGTCTGCATAAAAGTTGTAACCCTTTCTCTTAGCTTTCCAACGTCATAAAATTAGTCCAGTTTCGACTTTCATAGCTTAAGTTATACTTATTTTACTAAGCAAATGTCAAAGGTTGAGATTAGGCATAAAGGGCAAAGTGTTGTTTTTGGATGTTTTGAGTTCCCTAGTTGTTATGATCCTTTGTTTATGTCTAGAAAAGGGTGTTGATGCACTAGAAGGGGTATTTCTTAGATAGGAAAACAAAGTAGCATACAAAGAATGAATATGTTGAGTAATTATGTGAAATGTTAATGTAGAAGGATTGATTCATGAGTTAAATTATGAAGATTAATGATATGAAAATATGAGATGAGAAAAAGGATGAATATGTTGAGTAATGAATGTCTCAAAGTGATGAAATAGAGTTATTAATGCAATAGCAAAGATTTGATGGTGGATATGCAAAAGTTAGACATAATATCATATGATTCAGAAACACGCATATATAATTCAGAAAGAGCTCAAAAGATGGGTTAAGGAAGTAATAGATTCCCTCCCCACTATAAGAAGGAAAAACAAGTTCATGATATTCATGACATCTATGACATTATTGATAATCACATATTTTATTCATTAAGAAACCCTTATGTTTAGTCATTTACACTCTCCATATTCTTAATTGATTGAGTTTGGTATGATTTTGTGAGTTTGAGCTCAAATTGGTCCTAATTGAATATTTCTAGCATTATTGAGATTTGACACTGTTTCTGTATTTTGGCCATAACTTGAGTTCCTAATATCTGATGAACATGAATTTTACCTTGTAGGAAAGCTAAGAGGAAGTTCTACAACTTTGATGAAGAGCTCGAAGTCTGATTCAGATGTCTAAGGGACCTAAGTTGACATGGAAGTCAGAATACGGGTTGTCACAGTAGAATCCGAACAGTGTGCACTCAAAAAATCATATCTCAAGATGTAATAATGGAGATGGACTGAAATTTGGACATTGGATATTCAAGATCCAAATAAACAACTTTCATGAAGAACACATTTTGAGAAAAAGAAGTCTAGTAGGTCATTTTGAGCTTGCAAGTCGGAACAGAGGTGCTGAAGTTGGGTTTGAGCAACCTACGGTATTTGGGACATATCTTGGGCTTAAGGAAGCCAAATTGGACTAACCATCTATCCATTTTATAGCCAATACAAGGATCTACAACTTTCATGAAGAACACTTTTCGTGGTTCTGAAGTATAGTGGGTCGTTTTTGGCTTCCAAGTCAGACACGAAATTTTCGTCCTCAACCATCCACTCATTCACTCATCCATCCACTAATCCACTCATCCACTCATCCACTCATCCATTAACTCACCCACTCATCCACTCATACACTAATCCAACCACTTAACCACTCCACCCACTCATCCACTAATCCATCCACTCATCCATCCACTCACCCATTCATGTCCATAATTTCCCACTCACCAAAAGTCCTTTGGCATTTTTCACTAATTCAACCAAACCATTCCACTCACTCATCCACTAAACCAATCCACTAAATAATCCATCCACTCAAACACTCCACTCACTCACCCACTCATCCACCCATTTTCCTTTGTCATTTTGTTACCTTAGACTTCTATAAAAGGCACCATTTATCATGAACAAGATGTAATTCTCCTTCATTTCTCTCTAAGTTTCTTCTTGTTTCTTCATAGTTTCTCATAGTTTTTGTATATTTTGATGCTCCCCTTCATGGTAATGGAGGGCTAAGCTACTTTGGGTCAATTTAGAACTCTTGAAGAGATTGTGGTTTGGATTCTTGAGACCTTGGTTATGCATTGTATTTGATTTGTAATTGAACTTGATCTTGAATGCATGAATGGTGATTCTATTTATGTTGATCTGATTTGATCTTGGTTTAAGATTGAGATTTGTGATGAAACTTAGAACTAATTGATCTAAACTAATCACATAAATGAAGATTGATGAAACTTAATATCTAAATTAATCATTTAGGTTATGATTTGTGCCTAAGTTAATTGAATTCGGTACTTGAAATTAACATAGATTTTCATGAATGAATACGATTGTGGATTTGTGTTTATCACTTGTTAATTGAATTCTAGACGATCGTCTAGAATTCATTTTGGATTTGATGCAGAGATCTCGGTTAGATCCAAATTAACAATTCAATTGTGCTTCAAGTGTTTTATGAAGAGGTCATGATTGAATCCACCCAATCTTGGATAGGTTTCTAAATTGACTGCTCTTTAATTGTTATTTCTTTCGTTAATTTTGTTAAGTACGATCTTAAACTGTCAAATTGCTAACTTTCACTTGATTTGATTAAATTGCATTTACATCCTTAAGAGACGATCCTGTTGTCATCTATTAGGTAATAACTTCGGTTATAATTTTGACTGAGTTCAGCGCTCGTCAATTATTCATGACATTATACTAACACAACTTGCATTGCATCATATCCATACATCATATCATAACATATGCATTTTCAGGCAGCTGTATAGGTGTTTGTCTTATCATGCATTAGCAGTTGTATGGGCGGTTGCCTTACTCTTTGTATGGGATAGTTCAGGCTATGTTTTTCCATGAAATACTATATGGAATAAGGATGTGATTGGTTCTTGAATTATATGATGCGATTTGATGTCTAGTTGAAATTTTAATTATAATTATTTTTAAATATCTTGAATTGTGTACATATTCAATGCAAATTTTATGATTGTCGGTATTGGTACATTTTACTAAGAATATTTGATTCTCACCTCGGGTGTTCATGTAAATCCAAGTGGAAGTTCTCTTCAAGCATGGAGCAGAAGAAGATGAAAGAGTAATTTAGTATTTTAATCCCTCAGTTTCAGTTTGTATATTATATTTTATATATATATATATGTACATATATATATATATATGTACATATATATATATATATATGTATGTATATATATATTATATTATATATATATTATATTTGATGTATGTATACATTTATGTATATATACATACATATATGTATATATACATACATATATATATATATATATATATATATATATATATATATATATATATATATATATATATTATTTTGTATATGTATATAATGAAGTTTAGTTTTTTTTTAAGCTTTCCATAATAAATTCTTTATATGAATAATTATGGATTAGTTGAATGTTATAAGTTAGTTATAATATGGCTAATACTGTTTAAGCAAAAATATTTGGTTTTCAGTATTAGGATTTTACACAATGAAGTAGACATCAATCTCAATGTACTATGCTCTAGGGACCTATTTTAGCCCACAAAGAGTTTTCTTCAATTTATACACCTTCTCTTCTTGGTCTTTAATCACAAAGCCTTAAGGTTGCTACACATAGACTTCTTTTAATTCTCCTTTTAAAATGTTTCACATCAAGTTGGTATAAATTCCAACCTTTTTGAGCATCTAAAGCAATAATTGCTGTAATGGTGTCCAAACGAGCTATAGGAGCAAAATTCTCATTATAGTCAATACTAGGCTATTGTGTATAGCCTTTTATCACGAATCTAGTTTTATTTCTTTGGACTGAACTTCCTGGATGATGCTTCATTTTGAACACACATTTCACACCAATAGTTTCTTTGTCATTTGGCTTCTTAACTAGTTGCCATGTCTTGTTCTTTTCACTTGCATTAATTTCTTCTTGCATAGCTTTTCTCCAAACATCTTCTTTGGTTACTTCTTCAAAGTTTTCTGGTTCTAGCACATAATAATTGCATCTAGCATATATATCACTTAAACTCCGCATTTTTGTTGGAGTAAAGCTAAGTGATGAAGGGCTAGAGCTTGGTGTAGATGGAGCACTTGATAAGGATGGAGAACTCGAAGTAGAGGGGCCTAGTTACTCATTTTCAGTTGCTAGACTTTGCTGCAAAATTATAGCTGGGATTGTTTTCTTCTAAACCTTCTTTTCTTGCCAATTCCACAAAGCCTTCTTATCAAATACAACATCTCAGCTAATGATCAATTTCTTAATCTTCAAGTTGTAAAGTCTATATGTAAATGCTTATTTCATGAATGTTTTGATGATAATAAACCCATAACGAAGACTAAGTCCAAAGAAAACTACAAAGAAATAATTTTATAGGACTTATGAACTTTTTGTAAAGAGCAATCTAAGATATCTCAAAAAACAAAAATGTTAAAATGATTTTCTGAAAAGTCCATCATGAAACGTTTTAATTGGTGGTTATTGGTTTGAAAAATCTAGGTGGTTTTTACACAAAATCATGTTTTAATCTTATATTATGAAAATCGTGTTTGAATCTCTGAAAAATCCAAGTTATCTTTGTTGGAAATGTTACCAAGCTTGTTTTGGTTCAAAAATTTGGTTTTAGAATGATTGTAATCGATTACTGATTTGTCGATTATTTATATATCTTGAGTGTCTTATGTTTGATCTAATTGGACTTCATATGTGCTTAATTGTTAACTTTTAGCTAAGTTTCTAGATATGAAGATTAATCAGATCCTTATTGTGAAACTATGCTTAAGTATGTTTAAAAGCACTCATAATTATATTGTGTTTTTCAGGAGATCTTTGAGTGATGAAGTCCAATAACATCAAATCAAGCTTACTATCCACTTGAGGAGAGGATAAAGATAAAGACTTAAGGAGATCAACATTACCCCTAGAAGCAAAGAGAGAAGAGTATATGTGAAGAATCAAGACTAAACATGAAGAAATTAAATGACACGACCCATGTCCCCAGACACCAGGGGGGTCGTGTCCTTCTCTAGCATCACAATTCGAGCCAATTCTGAGTGTGTCCAAGGACACGGCCCGTGTCTTTAGACACTGGATAGGCCGTGTTCCTCTCTGACTTCTAATTTTATTGAAATTATGCTGACAGACTCAAACACTGGGAGGCAGTATCATCAGACACGACCCGTGTCTTCGCATTAGGAAATCAGTTTTGAATTTGGACGAGGAGCTAGGTATCCAAAGTTATAAATAAGATTGCTTATGGTTCCAAAAGGAGAGAGTCTAGAGTAGAAGCTACTAAGGAATTGAGGAGAATACGAAGAACAAGAGAGAGGGAGATTCGATCAAAGATTGGGATTCGGGTTCGAGCCATTAGAGATCCATCAACCTCAATCATTAGAAACTAGTTTGATCTTCAGTTTTCTTTCGCACTTTTATTCTTGACGATGTCTTCCTTTAGTTTTTCTTTTGATTCTGAATTTGTCATGTGTGGCTAAGTTTCTTATTTGGTTAAAGGAAGATGAAACCCTTGTTTTGATTATATGAATCTTATATATTCCTTTATATTCAATACAATTATGTTCTTATTCATATGTTTTTGTTCTTAATTCGATATAAAGGTTTTTATACTCTTAACTATTTTCAAAAGTAGTAAAGCTATGATTGCTATGCGCGATTGCGGTGGTATGATTAGTGAAACATATGATCTGAGTAATTTAATCTCGGTGTGTGATTGGACCTTAGTGTGATTAGTTTTCTGAATCTTAATGCAATCATTAATTAGGTGTAAGAGCGGTTACTTTACAATTAACTAATGATTAGAGTTTGATTTGAGTGGTTGCTAAATTAACCAAAACTTAAGGAAAACAAAGAATTAATTTCATAATCGCATGAGAACATAATTGGTTATGTTGGTATAAAGGATATGTAGGTTAGCATGATCATATAAATCTAATGGTGGATTCCATCTCTTAACTAATATCTTTTAATTGGTAATTCAAATCATATTTACTATTGTTGCTTTCAATTTAATTCCTTTTTATAGTTTTAACAAACAAACTTCCCTTTTACTGTTTATTATTTTTAGAGTTTAAATTAGGATTCAGTTTTTAGTGTCAATTGAATTAGTTCTCTGTGGATCGACCTTTGCTAACTACAACTGGTTGCAAAGTTTTTATATTTTTGGTAGAACTCGACAACTGATTTCGATCTTAATTTTTAATCACAATCCACAAGACACCAATTTCCATGGCTTGTAATCGATTACAAGCATACGAAAACCTATTTTTCTTAAAATAGAAGCTTGGTAATTGATTACTATGCTTGATAATCAATTACCATGAGCTATTTCCTCAAACAAAAGCTTGATAATCAATTACCAAGAGCCCAAAAACAACTTTTCAAAGCTGGTAATCAATTACCAAGAGCTGTAATTGATTACTAAGTGTTTTTAAACAGCCAGAATGCATTTTAAGGCATGGTAATCGATTACCATATACATGTAATCAATTACCACACTTTTTAAACCAGTAACGGCTAGTTTTTAATGCATTTAATGCTGCAAAAACTTACTATAACAAATCTATTTCTTTGATAGGCTATAAATACAAGCCTTGGGACACTTAATGCTAACCTTTTGAACATCTAACAACTCATTCGCAAGCATTTAATTTGATCTTTAATTCTTTCATTCATTTTGCTCTGTTTTCATCACTTTGAGATATCTTTGAGAGCTTCATAGTGCTTCAATTTGTATAATCCACTCTTGTGAGAGTTTCAAATCCTTTATTCATCTGATTTCCTTTGTAAGAGGGTGAGGTATCCTTTGTAGTAAGACTCAATCACAAAGGATGAGGTATCCTAAAGTTGTTGTTAGTGCTCTTGATTATAATGGTTGCAAGCACCTGTTGAAGCTTGAAGTTTAGTGGATAAATCTAGGGTGAATCACTTGAGGACTGGACGTAGGTCATAAGGAGTGACTAAACTAGTATAAATTGTGAGTTTGCTTCTCTTTACTCTATCTCCTTTACATTTGAGCTTACTTTGTTATATGCTTTCTTGAATACTTTAATTCTAGCTAGTTTCTTGGTGTGAAAAGTGTTCATCCTCATCTATCTACTTATCTCTAACAATAAATAGCTTTAACAAAAATTGATAAATATGTGTTTTTAAAAAAGTTTACAAAAATATTTTACAAACTCAATTCATCCTCTCTTGAGTTTAAAGCCACTTGGTAACAAGTGATATTAGAACTTAACTCTTGTATAAGAGCTTAATAGTTTAAAGAAGTGAGATGGCTTTTTCAAATCCTTTTTCATCAAAGGGTGCTTCTATCAATAGAGCCCCCTTTTTCAATGGTGGTGGATATGCTTATTAGAAATAACGAATGAATTTTTTTATTAAAGCTATTGATTTAGATGTATGAGATGCTAGAAAAAATGGTCATTTTTGTCCCTACACATGTTGTTAATGGTGTAAGCGTTAATACACCTAGAAGTGAATGGACCGATAAGGATAAAAGAAAGGTTCAATATAATTTAAGAGCTAAAAATATCATCACCACAACCTTGGGGTATGATGAGCTCTTTTGGATCTCAAATTGTAAAACAACCCAAGAGATGTAGGACATTTTACAAGTCACCCATAAGGGTACTAGTGAAGTGAAGAGATCAGGAATAAACATTTTCATTCATGAATATGAGCTTTTTAGAATGAATCAAGGTGAAAGCATTCAAGAAATGCAAAAGAAATTAACTCATATTGTTAACCATCTTACTTCATTAGGAAAGACATTTCCTAATGAAGATCTTATTAACAAAGTATTGAGGTGTTTGAATAGGCATTGACAACCAAAGGTGACAGCTATTGCGAAATCATGGAATCTCTCTACCATGACCCTAGCCACACTCTTTGAAAAGTTTCAAGAGCATGAATTGGAATTGAATAGACTCAATCAACATGAGGAGCTTGATAAGAAGATGAAAGGAATTGCTCTAAAGGCCACTATCTCTATACTTAATGATTGTAACACCCACCGTAGGGTGCCACATTTATGTTACTTAATTACCAAATTACCCCCAAGTTATAAAATGTGATGCTGTGATAAAAATATGAGTTGTAAATTTTTTTCTTTCTTCTTTGATAACGATAAAATAAACTTAGCAGAAATTAAAAATATTATACATCATCACACATAATTTACAGCATCATACATTACAAACGTAGTGTCAGGATTATTTATATACAGACCAAGTTGTCAAAGTAATTAAACATAATTGAAAACTCACTTACTGCCCAAGTCTTACTAAACAGCAGAACCCTCAAATGGGTCCTCCTTAGATTCCTTAGCAGGAAGGAATCCAGCACGATGCGAAGCCCTACGGACAGGTGTCCGAGCAGATGACACAATACTAATTTCTATTGGGACATAATATCTAGTATCCCAATACTGCCTGATGGACAGTGGAAATTCAACATGTACATATATAGTTACGGAAAAGAACGGATCTCTACGAAACTCTCTGCTCATAATGACCGTCAGGTTTCCCTCATAAATTAGTCCCCTCCCATTGGGACTAGTCCTCCACGCTCCAGCTCAATCGTGGAACTGCAATCTCACGTAACTGAAGAAACTTGACCGGGATGCCATTTAATCAAAACTCAGCTTCCTCCATAGGAACCTGCTCTTCTTCACCCTCTTGTTTTATACCTTGCCCAACGTCTTTACCAAAAATAAATACAGTACAAAATAATATACAAAGAGGTGAGATCACCTACGTCATTACCAACATGGTAGCACAGAGATAATACAAATAACATACCTCACAAATATATCATACCATAATTATAATTATGCCATCAACATTATTTATCATAACAGATACAATAAATAATAATTACCGTCATGCCATTAACATTATTATTATCTCACAATAGTCACCATAATGCCATCACATTATTATCATCATCATCATCCAAGTATTCCTCAACAAAACAATTGTCATAACCAATATTCCTCAATTAATATATCATTAAGTTATAAATGCTCAGATTCATGCATGCGCACATAGACTCAATTTTCTACTCTATGGAGCTAAAACTCAGTTCAGAAAAATTGATCAGAAAGATCTGTCTGTACCAACATGCCTCAGACCAAGTGCCACATTTCTCATATGTGTTTACACATCTAGCATATACAAGACAGTCTTTATTAGATCTTGATTAAGAATAGTGTCTCGGTCAGGATCATCGGTGCGTTGCATCGATCAAACCTACGGAAAGAAGAACTACCAACCGTCCATGTAAGCAATCCGCACCCCGATGCCCTCAAGGTCAACAAGTGACTTACACTACGCATATCGCACCCACTCAAGAGGTGTACGTCTCTCATAGGCAAATAGCCTCATACAGTCCATCGGACCTTTCCAATGCATGTTCAATGCACCAATGCTAATCATAGGCAAAAATTTATATACAATGTCCATACACTAGTTCATGCATAAAAATGTACTAATGTCAATCACAGGCAAAATTCATCATTTTCATATACAGTGTCTATCCACTGGTTCAATAGTAATCCTACTGTATATTTAATCGCGAATATCATATTATCGCGTTGTCATAGTTGCGCACCACTTTTGTCGTGTTTTCACAATTTTGTAACATTTCTGTTACGTTTTCAAATCACATATAGATTTTTTAACGTTTTCATCAATTACGTAAAAATATTCCACCATTATTAAATCGCGTAGCGATTTTTCAACAACATCTCAAACGCGTAAAATATTTAAATGCTTTTCAAATTGCGTAGAAATATTTCAACATTTTTCAAATTGCGTGGAAATATTTAAATGTTTTTCAAATCGCGTAGCTTAAAAATCACTTTTTTAAGTTACGTAAATCATTTTTCACCATTTTTCAACTTTGTAAAATGTTTCTCAACTTTCAAAAATTCAATTTCAACCTTTTTCCAAATAGTATGACCTCTCACATTATTTTCTACATTTTCTTATTCAAGAAAATCCTTTTTGCAATATAATTCATAATTTCACCATTCCATTGAATTAAATCAATGTTTCTAACTTTAAAATTTACTAACGCTCTCCAAAACCCAAAGGATGAGTTACACGTTAGAAAATCCCAAGTCACCAACGTATTCTTTATAATTCCAAATCAATTCTAAAAATCAATCCTCTTTAAAATAAATTGAGGTTCAAACACTTTCAACCTCTCTTTTCCATTCACATATGAAAATTCCATTTCTCAAGTGACAAAACACTCTGATTCCCTTTCCAAATTCCTTGTATTAAATCAAGTTATATTTCTACTTTGAAAATCACTTTGTTTCATTAAAATCAAGGCATTACAAGCCTTCAAAACCGTGGACATGGCCATTGAAACCATTCTTATATTTTTCCTTCTAAAACAACTAAGTTCCATTCTTGTTTTTACACAAAATAAATGAATAAAAATTCTTCTCAAAAACCGTGAACATTACTTCTTAAAAAACAAACCCTTTGTTTATTTTCCTTACTTTTCTAATCATCTAATTTTATCATTCTTGAAAATATTAATTTATGAACACCTATTTTGAGGTGTCTTGGCCGAAATTCACCATGGTCTTTGGAACAAAAAAAAAAATAATTTCTCCACTTCATAATTTCTTTAAACAAATCAATTTCCTTATTCTTGAAAATTTTCAACATGAAACCCTAATTTTTTGGTGTCAAAATCGTAGCCTCCCCTTGGCCATTGAAGCCAAAATTTCTTATTCCATCATACATCCATCATAATATATTCAATATATCTTCATCATGCATATCATAAGCATACCATATTCTCATCATGCATATTATAAGCATACCATATAAGCAATAAAATCATGCAAAGTATATCAAGCATAGGAAAATAATCAAAGCACATAAACACACACAAATTATTACATGACCATGGATATGAATCCTCACATGGATTCACCATCCATCAAATACATAACCATCTCTCACCACCATGCTTGGTTGGTGAGATGGATCTCCCTCTTACCTTTTGAAGATCCTTAAAAAGCTCCTTGCTTTGCACTTTGAACAAGATTTCCACCAACAAAAGTTTCTTGAACATAAAACAAACACAAAGAAAATTAGTATATTAAGCTTGAATAAGAGGAACCATGGATCAAACATGGTTTAGAACATGAAAAAGAAAAGAAGAAATGAAGTTTTCTATAACTTCACCTTAAGAACCCTAGAACTTGCTCTTGGAAAAACTCCTTGAAGATGAAAGATTTAGAACTTGGTGTAAACTACAAAGTGTCTTAGAATAAGGTATAGATTCAAGAAATATGGTTGTTTGAAATTAAAGAGTGGTGGAAGGTGGAGTATGGTGTCTTGGTCGTGAGCTATGTTTGGAGAGAAAGGAGAGAAAATTTTTGCTAAGCTTTGCTTTAGGAAAGTTCATGAATGATGAAGAATGATCAATAATGACCAAGGTGATCAATTATGGTCTTCAACTTGTGCTTTAGCTTCTAATGCAACACCAAAAATCATCCCCCCTCCATGCACTCTTCAAAGAGTGACCAATCTCCTAGCCACCATTTTAGGCAATCTTAACCATTGATTAGATCAATGGTTAGGATTTAATGTAGCTTCTAGGTTTAGGCTTAGATAGAAGACTTAATTTAGGCCATTGGATTTTTCCTCCTTGAAATCCTAGCCATTAGATGTATCTCCAAAATGAAGGGTCAAGATTGCTCTTTCAAACTTTACATCCAAGGGTTATAAATGGTCCTAGCCACTTTGTAAGACTAAATTTCAACCGTTGATTAAATCAAGATCAAGTCTCCACCGTTGATTAAATCAATGGTAGATATCTAAGCCACTAATGTTGACTACGCAGTACAATATTTATTTTTGTATCTGCTATTGCCTTTCGAATAATATTTTTACTGTATTTTTATCACCCAATAATTAAATATAGTACAAAACACAGTAAAAGAAAATTTTTAAAACTGTTTCCAGATTCAGATTTAGTAAGATCCCTCATCTCCATCTCAACAGTACAAATTTTTCTTGTTACAGAAAATTTTTTACCTTTCTGGACCCACGCAGGGCCCACATACGACCTCCCTGGGCCCACAGATGGCCCACGGATAACACTAAAATAAACAGAGTAAGATAAAAATTTCATAATCACACACAAAATCACAAAAATTAGAAAATTCACAAATATCAAATTAGATTGCGTAAAATAATTAAGACTTTTTAGTAATAATTAAATTACGTAAAATTTTTCCCAGCCCAAAAATTATTATTTTCCTGACACGGAGTAAATCACACAAAATGATCAAATGTTCTTATAGAATATTCAAAATAATTTTACAGTACACAGAAATCACTAAACAGCAGAAGTCTATTAACTGTCAAAATTACTGTCAACTAGTTAAGAAGTTTGGGGTGTTACACTGATGATGATGATGATGAAGATGGCTTGGAGAATCTTGAGCTTAATGAGGAGAACCTTAGTCTTCTTATTTAGAAGTTTGGGAAATTCCTCAAGAAGAAAAGAATTCAAAGAAGACCTCACTTCCCTCCAAAGAAGACCTATCACAAAGGGGAAGGAACTTCATCCATTATCACATGCTATGAGTATGGAAAGTTAGGATACATGAAGATGGAATGTCCTATCTACTAAAAGAAAGTGAAAAAGTTTGAGAAGAAACCTTCAAAGGACAAGAAAGGAACGAGAACCTATATAGCATGAGATGACAATGATATGGACTCAATGAATAGTTCTGACAATAAGAAAGCTCACTTTTGTCCCATGGCTAGAGGAGAAGAGGAAGATGAAGATGACATGGAGGTAGTATCCTCAAATCTTGACTATTTCCCTTCCTATAATGAATTGCAAGATGCTTTTGAAGAATAGCATGATGAGTCTATGTGATTTGCTAAACTTGTTTCCTCATCAAAGAAAACTATTTCCTCATTAGAAAACAAAATTTCTATCTTAAACAAGGAAATTGAGGAACTCAAAATTGAAAATGAAACTCTTGGATTGATTGATGTAAATTCTTTATGCATGACTTGTTTTTCTCATGAGAATACATCTACATCCTTTTCTTGCTCTTTATGTAAATTTTTTGAAAAAGAGATTAAAGACTTGAAAAATACCCTTTTTAAATTTACCTTTGGAAGGGACAATTTTAACATATTGCTTAAGAAACAAAGATGTGTTTGTGAAAAAGTCAATTTGGGGTATAATCCTAAAAACTAACAAAAGCTCTATAAGAACTTCTTTGTTCCATAAAGCATATCAAGTAGTCATTTCATAAAATGCTATTATTATGGCAAGAAAGGACATAGTGCATCCACATGCAATGGAAGGAAGAACAACAAAGTAGGGACTAAGATTGTTTGGGTTCCCAAGGGCACTTTGCCTATAACTAACACACAAAAACCCAAGAAAAATTGGGTACCAATGGTAAAAAATTAATTGTGTGTTGTAGGTGTGCTTGAAGGCCAAGAGCTCACATTGGTATCTTGATAGTGGTTGCTCCAAAGACATGACTGGAGATGACTCCAAGTTCTCTTTCTTAGTCCCTAAGAAGCATGGGCATGTAACCTATGGAGACAACAACAAAGGAAAGATTCTTGGTGTTGGCAAAGTTGGTAAAATTTATTTCTCCTCTATTGATAATGTTTTGTTTATTGAAGGACTTAAAAATAACTTGCTTAACTTTAGTCAATTATCTAACAAAGGGAATAAAGTGATATTTGATTCAAATTGTTGCATAATTGAAGAAGTAGATGACAAGCAAGTTAAGTTTGTTAGTCATAGAGTAAATAACATATATATGATTAGTCTTGATGATATATCCTCAAATGATACAAAATATCTTATGAGTAAAGAAAATGATTCATGGCTTTGGCATAGAAGAATTGCACACATTCATATGAATCACTTGAATAATTTGGTCTCTAAGGAGCTAGTAATTGGACTACCTAAACTCAAATTTGAAAGAAATAAGTTATGTGATGCATGTCAAAAGGGAAAACAAGTAAAAGTCTCTTTTAAAGCAAAAAATGTTGTTTCAACCTCTAGACCTTTACAACTTTTATACATGGATCTTTTTGGACCCTTAAGAACTATGAGCTTTGGTGGAAATTACTATGCACTTATGATTGTGGATAAATATTCTAGGTTCACATGGACATTATTTTTATCTCATAAAAATGATGTTTTTCAAGATTTTAAAAAAATTGACAAAGTTATCTAAAATGAATAGAGTTTTAACATTGCATCTATTAGAAGTGATCATGGTGGTAAGTTTGAAAGTCAAGAGTTTGAAACCTTTTGTAATGAAAATGACATTGAGCATAATTTTTTAACCCCTAGAACTCCACAACAAAATGAAGTTGTAGAAAAGGAAAAATAGATCTTTGGAAGAAATGACTAGAACTATGCTTAGTGAATTTAACCTTCCTGAGTAATTTTGGGCAGATGTGGTAAGTACCACTTGTTATGTAATGAATAAGGTCTTATTAAAGCCAATTTTAAAGAAAATCCCCTATAAATTATACAAATGAAGGAAACAAAATATCTCACATATTCATGTCTTGGGATACAAATGTTTTGTTTTAAATAATAGAAAGGATAACTTAGGCAAATTTGATGCAAAATCAGATGAAGGCATATTTCTTGGCTATTCTAGCCATAGTAAAGCTTTTAGAGTCTATAACAAAAGAACGATGAACATAGATGAGTCCATATATGTTGCTTTTGATGAAATTAACCCAAATGAACCAAGAAAGGAATGCTGTTGTAAAAATTTTGGCCAAAACACACTTGGAGGACAGGGAAAAAGAAGTAAAGAAGCAAGAAGAAAGTCAAGTTAATCCCCCAAGATAAGAGGAATCATAAGTCATGGATCCTCCCATGGAATGGAGGACTTCAACATATCATCCTCTTGACAAAGTGATTGGTGATGTATCAAAAGGGGTAACTACTCGAAACTCTCTTAGAGATGCTTGTAATCATATAGCTTGTGTTTCTCAAATTGAACCTAAAGACCTAAATGAAGCTATTATTCATAAACATTGGATCTTGGCTATATATGAAGAATTAAATCAATTTGAAAAGAATCTAGTTTAGGAACTTGTTCCAAGGCCTAATGATCATCCAATAATTAGCACAAAATACTTGATGAAACGAGCATAATAATAAGAAATAAAGCTAGGCTTGTTACTAAAGGTTATAATCAAGAAGAAGGAATTGATTAAGAAGAGACATATGTACTCGTTGCTAGATTATAAGCTATTAGAATGTTACTTACATTTGCTTGCGTCATGGATTTTAACCTTTAACGAATGGATGGAAAAAGTACTTTTTTAAATGACTTTATTCAAGAAGTGTATATAAAACAACCTCCTGGTTTTGAAAGTTATATGTTGCCCAACCATGTTTTTAAATTGAAAAAGGTCTTGTATAGCTTAAAACAAGCTCTTATAGCTTGGTATGAAATGTTGAGTAAGTTTGTTTTAAAAAAACATTTTTCAAGAGGCAAGGTTGACACAACACTCTATTAAAAACAAAAGGCATAACATTCTCCTTGTACAGTTTTATGTTGATGATATTATATTTGGTGCTACTAATGAATCTTTATGTAAGGAGTTTGCTAGTACTATGCAAAGTGAGTTTGAAATGTCTATGATGGGTGAGCTGAACTTCTTCCTTGGACTTCAAATCAAACAAACAAATGATGAAACTTTCATTAGTCAAACTAAGTATTGTAAAGAGTTGTTCAAAAAGTTTGGAATGGACAATGCTAAACAAATGACTACACCAATGAGCACCTCTTGCTACTTAGACAAGGATGAAGGAGGTAAACCTGTAGAAATCACTAAGGTATGATTGGCTTACTCCTTTATCTTACGGCAAGTAGACCAGATATAATGTTTAGTGTGTACATGTGTGCTAGATACCAAGTTTGTCCTAAAGAATCCCATCTAAGTGTAGTAAAAAGAATAATGAAATATCTTGTTGGCACTACACAAATGGGCTTGTGGTACCCCAAGGGTGCCTCTTGTAGTTTAATTGGTTATTCCAATTCTAACTTTGCTGGATACAAAGTGGATAGGAAGAGTACTAGTAGGACATGTCACTTGCTTGGAAGTTCTTTAGTTTCTTGGCATAGTAAGAAATAGAATAATGTGACATTGTCCACAACTAAAGCTAAGTATGTTGTATTTAGAAGTTATTGTGATCAAATCCTTTGGATGAAGCAACAACTTCTAGTTTATGGACTTTAACTTGATCACATCCCTATAAGATGTGATAACAATAATACTATCAATTTAACTAAAAACCCAATCTTGCACTTTGAGACTAAGCATATTGAGATAAGACACCACTTTATAAGAGACCATGTATAAAAAGGAGATTATATGCTTGAATTTGTGGAAACATCAAAACAATTAGCTAATATCTTCTCAAAATCTTTAACAAAAGAAACTTTATTTTATATAAGAGGTGAACTTAGTGTAATAGATCAATCATGCATTTGAAGTGAATGTTTGTGCTTGCTGCATAATTCTTCTTGTTGATTTTGTTTCTTGAATCCTATATTGACTTGAGCATCAGAGGTTTCCCTAAATATGTTTTGCTAGTACACTGATCATGATTAAATCCTCCAATTTTCTCAATGAGTACTTTGCTTAAAAAGTTTGCTGAACTTTCAAAGGTTTATGATATAACTATGGTTTACTTGGAATGTGAAATTTTTGCAAGTTTGTGGAACTATAAGAGATGTGTTTTTTTTATTCAAATCAATGGATTATAAGGAGGCATAATGGTTTGCAAGGCTATTGGAATAGTTTGAAACTTGGTTTCTGTATAATGGAGTGAAGAAATTGTGATTTTGGAACGTGGTAATCGATTACAAGAGCTAGTAATCGATTATAGAGACTCTAAAATATGGATTTCTTGAAGAAAAAAGGATGGTAATCGAGTACAAGGATGTGTAATCGATTACACAACCCCGAAAAGGTGCTCACAAAGGAGGCAGAAGGATAGTAATCAATTACCATCACCTGGTAATCGATTACAAGAAACCCAAGAGTGTCCAACGTAGTGTGGTAATCGATTACCACTCATGGTAATCGATTACCAGGGTCACAATAGCCTGGTAATCGATTATAGGCTCGCTATAATCGATTATAGCTTGGATGCCTCATTCAGACATTATTATGCCTTTCCTTCCACACTTTCTTTCTAAAAACCCAGAAACCTAACTCATCTTCTTCACATTTCTACTATATTTCTCCACCAAATCCCTCCATTCCACTTCTAAATCACCACAAATGCTTTTTTTTTTAACCATTTCCCCCAATAACCCACTCACCAAAAATGCCTTTAAATCACCCAAATTCAACATTTCACTCTCTCTCTCCACACTCTTTCTAGAACTGGTGTCCCTTTCTCTCAAATTCACTCAAATCTCCCTCATTTTCCCTTTTTCTTGTTCCAATCAATCCCTAAACACTTACTTATTCCTTCCTACTTCAATTCCATACCCAAATTCCTCCTAAAATGACTGAATCTTCAAAAAGGAGTAAGAGACCAAGAACAGGGCATTTTGCAGGAAAAGCACCACGGCACCCCTTTAGGGCTTAGATGTCTCTCACCTTTTGCAGCAGTGGAAAGCAAGCAGAAAACTAATGGAAGAACTTCCATATCAAAAAAATAATTCAACCGAGGTATTTAGACAATACCTCTTTCTCTAAAAAACCATTTCAGTGCTATAAATTGCTATATGATGTTAGGTTGATTACTTTTCTGAGTATTAGAAGAGATACATATTCAGATTTAGTTAGAATGTTTTATACTAATCTAAGGTATGAGAATGCCACTCTTATTACTAAAGTTAAGAAAATGAAGATTGTTATTACTCATAATCTGTGGACAAGGTTAACTAGGGTGATTTTTAATGGGGTAAATATTACGGGTAGTGCTGATGCTTGGGCATATAAATATGACTATAAAACTGCTTTGAACACTTTGTTGTGGGCTGAATATACGGTGAAAATATAGTTATGATTAGTAGTTTGACCCTTGAGAACCGCTTGCTACATTATATCTTAGTCATAACTCTCATTACAAGGGAAAAAAACTACTCCTAAGTGCAATTAGATGACGTATTGACCTTGTGGGCTCTGAACACTGGCAAGGAAATTAACTGGGGTTACTATGTCATAAAACATATGCTGAGGCACAAAAAGGCAACCATCCTCTGCCATATATCGTGTTCATCACCAACATACTCTAATATTTTCATGTTACACATGTTGGGGAAGTGAATGACCAAAGCTCAGATGGTCCAGAGTCTATTGATGAGCACACTCTCACCAAAATAAAGATGAAGAAATTTGGTGTTGAGTGGTTCTACATTGATCATGGAGTGGATGGGAATATAGCCCAAGGTAATGAAGATGAAGAGGAGAATGTTGAAGAACAAGTTATGCCTGCCGCTCAACCAAGTGCTCCTTCACAAGTCATAATAAAACAGCTACTCCAAGAGATGAGGAGCCTTTGAACTTTCATTAGAATAACTATAGGAGGTGTCCATGATAGGTTGGACCAATTTGAAGGCACTGTGCTGCAACACATGAGTCGTGCTGATTACGAGATAACTTTTCTTCACTCTATGATGGAGGGCGCTGGCATTAAGCCGACCAGACCTGCTATTGCCCCACCACTACTGCTGCCTCTTCTCATCCTCCACCAGTTGCTGATAATGATGGCTCCGAGCACGATGATGAAGATAATGCCGACAATAAGGAGACTGAATGAAGACAAAGGGCTTAATCATGATGAATCTTTTGTTCTATCTTTTATACACATGTTTAATTAGTAGCCTTATTTTTGAACCTATTGATACTTTTTTTTAATCAATTATGACTGTTGTTTAGCATATTGATACGATTGTTGGGTAACTTTGTTATATGGGTTGATTTTTTTTTTTTGCTAGTATTAGCATGTTAAACTTATTAATACATTTTTTGTTAATCATTATGATAACCTTGGTATGATATTTGGGTTATTTTTCATGCTTATTTTATTATGCCTTTTTTTATAATGCCAAAAGGAGAAGAGTATGAATTGTATGAGTAAGGGAAAGTTCTGCATGAAAATCATTGGTCATAAACCTCTTTGCCTGAACTTTTTTGCTTGAACCTCATGCATGGATTAAGGGGGAGTCTTTGTGCTTTTAACTCCGAATTATTATTATTATTATTATTATTATTATTATTATTATTATATATATATATATATATATATATATATATATATATATATATATATATATATATGTTTTTAACCCTTGTTGGTTTGTCATCATCAAAAAGGAAAAAAATGTAAATGTTTACTTCATGAAGGTTTTGATTATAACAAACTCATGATAAAGACCAAGTCCAAAGGACACTACAAAAAATAGTTTTATAGGACTTAGGATCTTTTTGTAAAGAGCAATATAAGATATCTAATAAAAATGGTTAAAATGATTTTCTGAAAAGTCCATTATGAAACTTTTTAGTTGGTGGTTGTTGAGTTTGAAAAATCTGGGTGGTTTTTACACAAAATCATATTTTAATCTTGGATTATGAAAATTGTATTTGAATCTCTAAAAAATCCAAGCTATCTTTGTTGAAGATGCTTACCAAGCTTGTTTGGACTCAAAAATTTAGTTTTAGAATGATTGTAATCGATTACAAACATGCAAAAACCAACTTTTCTCAAAACAGAAACTTGGTAATCAATTACTATGGCTACAAGCTATATCCTCAAATAGAAGTTTGGTAACTGATTACCATGGCTACGAGCCTAGAAACAATTTTTCAAAGCTGGTAATCAATTACCAAAAGTTGTAATCGATTACAAAGTGTTTTTCAAACACCCGAGATGCGTTTTAAGGCATGGTAATTGATTAACATATACATGTAATCGATTATCACACCTCTGAAACCAACAACGACTAGTTTTCAATGTATTTAATGTTGCAGAAACTTACTCTAACAGATATATTTCATTGATGGGCTATATATACAAGCCTTAGGACACTTAATGCTAACTTTTTGAACTTCTATTAACTCATTCCCAAGCATTTAATTCGAGCTTTAATTCTTTCATTCATTTTGCTCTGTTTTCATCACTTTGAGATATCTTTGAGAGCTTCATAGTGCTTCAATTTATATAATCCATTGTTGTGAGAGTTTCAAATTCTTTATTTATCTAATTTCCTTTGTAAGAGGATAAGGTATCCTTCAATAGAGAAAATGGTAAGGTATCCCTTGTAGTGAGACTCAAACACAAAGGGTGATGTATCCCAAAGGTGTTGTGAGTGATTTTGATTGTAAAGGTTGCAAGCATCTGTTGAAGCTTGAAGTTTAGTGGATAAATCTAGGGTGAATCACTTGAGAACTGGACGTAGGTCACAAGGAGTTGTCAAACCTATATAAATCTTGAGTTTGCTTCTCTTTACTCTACATCCTTTACATTTTAGCTTACTTTGTTATATGCTTTCTTGAATACTTTACTTCTAGTTGGCTTCTTGGTGTGAAAAATGTTCATCCTCATCTATCTACTCATCTCTAACAATTAATAGTTCTAACAAAAATTGATAAATAAGTGTTTTTGGAAAAATTTGTAAGAATCTTTTACAAACTCAATTCACCCCCTTCTTGTGTTTGAAGCCACTTGGTAACACTATAGCCCTTTGACATAAACCTATAGCCAATAAAAATACATTTCTCACTTGTTGCTTCAGGTTGTGTCATTTTCTCTTTGGAAACTTAAGCATAGTAAACACACCCAAAAACTTTAAGGGTTCATCGAAGGCTTTCTTCCACTCTAAGCTTCACATGGAGTCATATTCCATACAACTCTTGTTGGGCATCTATTCACCAAATACACAACTGTATTAACAACCTTGGGCTAAAATGCTTTAGGCATCTCTTTTTCAAACAACATGGATTTGGCCATCTTCATCACAGTTTGATTCTTCCTTTCGGATACACCATTTTGTTAAGATATATAGCCAACAATTAGCTAACTCTCCATTGCTTCATCTTCACAAAGTTTATCAAATTCATTAGAGGTGTACTCCTTCCCCCTATCACTTTCTCAAAGTCTTTTTGAACCTGCCACTTTGTTTCTCAACAAGTGCTTTAAATTTCTTAAATATCACAAATGTTTCAGATTTTTGTCTCATAAAACATAACCATGTCATGCACATAAAGTCATCAATAAATAAAATAAAGTATCTATTTTGAGCATGAGAAAAAAGAATTCATAGGACCATACACATCGATGTCCAATGCTCTAAAAGTTGTCCAATGCTCATCAAATTTTCATCTAATGCTGGCACATAAAGAGTAACATGAATGGACTTATTTCCTTACTTTGTTACAACCCCAATACTGTCCTTATCTTTAACTTAAACATATTCTCCATTGCCCAATTTAACTTTTTGAGCTAAATGAAGAAACCATGTCTATAAATGCTTCTTTATCTCTTGTCATGTGAGTGTTGCAACCATTGTCCAACTACCACACATTTTTTTGCTATTCAAAAGCTTTTTGACAAGTAAAGAATATGTTTCTATCACCCTTTTTGGCTTATGTAAATGCAACCTGTTGTTGGTTACCAAAATGGCAGTCCTTATGCACATAGCCAAGCATCTTGTAAATACAGCATCGAGGCTTGCCTTTGCTCCAACAATCTTTATCTTCATGGTTGTTCTTATTACAAATTCCACATCATTTATTTGATCCCCCATCACTTCCCCGTCCACTATAGTTGTTTCTACCTCTTCCACATGAATTTCTTCTTCTTCCTCTTCCTCTACCAAATCTGCTACCTCTAGAAGACTCATCTCTATTTTGGGTTGAAGATTTATTCTCTACATTCTTAAGATCATTTGTGAGCTTAGATTGAAACACACTATCAACTAATTTTTCAATGCCGTGTAATAACCTTTGATCATAGGATTTTAATGAACCCATCAACCTTTAAACAGTCATGGTCGACAAGTCCTTAGTTTCTTCAATAACGGACACCATAAGATCAATATTTAAAGTCATGCTAATCAAACTTTTATCAACAACTCTACGGCCATCAATTGTATCTCTATGTGACTTCATTTGATTCACCATTTCAAACAATCTATTATGTTACTCATTCAACCTTTCATTTTCTCTTATTCTTTCATTATCAAAATCTCTCTTAAGAGATTGAAGTTTAACTGTTCTTACCTTTGAATCTCCTTTAAATTCCTGTTGTATAGTTTCCCATGCTTCCTTGCCTGTTTTCACTCTCATAATCCTTGGGAATGTGCCTAGTGAAACTCTTTTTTGAATCATCCCCAAAAACTCCAGCATTTGCGATTTTCTTCTTCTTCAATTCTTTATGTTGAACAATTGTAACTTGTATTATAACTACTTGTTCTACATACCCTGTTTTGACTATCTCCAAGACATCCAAAGAAGTGAGCAAAATCTCCATTTTACTGCCCAAAAGTCATAATTTTCTTCTTCAAACAAAGGAACTTGGACAGTACTGTAAATTATGTTATTGGTTGTTGATGAGGTGCTTATGGAAGCTATGATTCTTCACCTTCCTTCTTCTACTCCTTTACTCTTCACTTTTCTTTGCTACACAAATCTACAATTTTTATACCACTCTGTTGGTGATATTCTCGAGGTGGTGTTTAAACGAAACCACTCAAGAGTTTTTAGAATATGGTGAGCTTTTTGATACTACAAAATTACACAGAAATTAGAATAAGAATAAGAGTATTTAGGCTGATAATTACTCTTTTATTCTCACCTGAATGTTACAATATATACACATCAATTTATAGATTTGAAATGACTTTTAAATTATACAAATGACTCTTAAATAACTAAAAACTAAAAATTACATTCATCCACTCTAATTATAATATTTTTTTTTAAATTGACTCTAATTAAAATAATTAAACTTAACTCAATATAACTCTAACGTTAAATCAACAATCATAATAACACATTACTCACTAACACAAACCCCATTGCAGGTGTAAGATGCTTCCTTTATCGAGAATGGGATTGATATTTGTGTTGCATATCTGGGCTTGTTTTCTCTTAGATGTCATGCTCAATCAGTTTATAGTTGTGGGGGTAATGTTTTATCTCGTTCCTTCTACCCATGGCACCAATATTTTGGTCAAAGATAACAAGTGGGTCAGTTAAAGAAGAAATTATCACATCACCTCTTAGATATTAAAGTAATTATTTATATAAACACATGTATTGTGTTTTTGGATACATAAGATACATATTATTTTTTACTTTAGAGGAATCATATTTTTTATATAAAAAATATTTTTTAGTATGCAAAAATGTAATAATAAGTCATTATATATTAAAAGAAAAAAAAACTTACTTTTTTTTAAATTTCAAATATGAATTTCATTAAATTACTAATTTGTTTTTGATCGATTATTTCTTGCTTGAAATCAATTTTCAAATAACATTTAATGATATTGCGAGGGAAGCGCTTCACAAGCTTAGTAACTAGGGATGGAAATAGGTCAGATCTGAGCCTGACCTATTACCTATTAAAGGCCTTTTTTTGGGTCTAATTTATATTAAGGCCTCTAAATAGGCCAACAGGCCAAGACCTTCATATAGGCCCCAAATAGGCCTAGGCCTTCAAACAGGCCTTGAAAGGCCATTGAAAAAAAAATACCATACAAGTACAACTTCGGTTTCTAAATACCATTACTAATGACTTATTAGACTAAATAAAATATCATTACACAATTAAATCATACACAATCAAATCACACAAAATTCATCAAATTCAAACACCTCTTTCAAGTCACTTGAGCATATTAAAAATGGGACTCTTTCAAGCATATAAAACACCTCTTTCAAGTGTGTTCTCACATCACATTCATAACCATTTGGTCATCACTTATCATCAACATCATAGTCTCAAGATCAATAATACATCTCAATAATGACAAATCCAAATTATCGAATTATCACATGATCAAAATCAACAACACAACACAATAACTCAATCTAAATAACAAAGTGCAATTTATCAACAAAGTGTCAATGTGCAACCAGCCAACTAACCAACCATCAAAGTGTCAAATCTTCAAGATGATCTCTTCTTCTTGTCCAAACACCTTGAAAAAAACAAATTAATTATATAATTAGATCATAACGCAATTTAACAACTACAAGAAAAAAGAAGTATCATTTTAATATTTAAAATTTGTACCTTTTGCTGTCTCTTCAAATTATATTTGTTGCGAAGCCAATCTCTCCACCACAAATGAGTGCTTCAATAGCTTCTTCATTCAGTCTAGAATGAAATTCATCAATAACTCTTCCTCCAGCACTAAATGTGGACTTTGATGCTACTGTTGAGACTAGAATAGCTAGAATGTCAGCAGCCATCTTTGATAAAATCTTATATTTTAAGCTATTATTGTTCCACCATACCAAGGCACTGAAGGAGTTAGAAATACCATCAGGAATATGAAGACCCTCCTCAAGATAAGCTTCTAATTCAGATTTTATTAGGGGAATTGCTTGCTTTTCATGAACAATACTCATGATTTGGTTAAATCCAGTGACAATTGAAGAACTAGGCACATTGGTAAAGAGTTGTTGCCACCGTTATCAACTTCACTAACTGCGGGATTTAAGGATGCAAACCCAAGTGCAGGTTGTCTCAAGTAGTAAATTTCTCGGGAGTCCGAGGTCGATCCACAGGGAATTGATGAAGAAAAATTAATTAAGGTAAGAAGAGGATTTGTCACAACATCAAAAGTAATAAAATAAGTTCACAAATGAATTTAAGGGCTTGCTTGGGTTAGGAGATCCACTCTTGGTAATAAATTAAAGATAAGATTATTTCTCTTTTTAACTCAATTGAAATCCACACATAACGGAGGTTCCAATCAAAAAATATAACATTCAAAGTTCAATTATATATGTAATCATATTATGATTCGTTTAATTATCTACTAACACTTGTAAATGAGTTCAAGCATTCACTGTGCCAATCCTATTGTCTACAATAAATCAAGATCTCCATTAACAAAGAAGGTTTCTAAATTGATTGAAAACAAAATACAACGCATATAATGTTTATTTAATAATATATCATTTAAGCACAAGAAATAAAATAATCTAACCTTATTTCATTACCAAGAGCTTCACTCTTTCACCCAAGCAAGATGAAGATTTAGTTACTCATAGATAAGAAGAAAGAAAGAGAGAAGAAGAGAAAGATGAACATAGCTTTAATTTGGAACAAGAAAAATTATAACAAAGTAAAACAAGAAACAAGCATAACCACAACTTGTAACAAACTAAGCCTAACACCAAGTTCTCCAAATGGTCAGCCAATGGTGCCTTTTATAGAGGATTAGGGATACAAAATGACAAGGGGGCTGATTAGGAGTGGGTGGATGAGTGGATGAATGAGTGGAAAATGCCAAATGGTGAAGATAAGAGTGAAAAATCATTGAGATTTCTTGTCTCTGAAATCATTCATTGCTTAAGTCATTGATTTCATCATGTCTGAGCCAAGTGGTCTTGATGAAAGTTCTAGGAAATTGTCTAAGCTTTCCAATGGCTCTAGAATCACCTAAAAATTCGTCATACAACCCAAGATATGACCCAATTACTACAGACTGTTCAGGCCCAGTTTCAGCACCTCTATTTTGACTTTCAGACCCAATATCACCATTAAGGAGCCCGAATCAGGCTTTGTGTTCAACATAAAAGTTGTAGATATGGGTCTTAACTTTCAGATTCCAAATTTTTAGCCTATTTTATAAGCCCAAACTCAAATTATGCACTGATTACTGTACACCGTTCAGGTTTCAGACACAAAACTCGTGTTCTGTCTTCCAAGCCCAATTAGCTCCACGAGATGTCTGATTGAGACTTTGAGCTCTTCATCAAAATTGTAGAGCTCTCTCTTATCTTTCTGACAAGGTAAAATTCATAATTATCAGACATTTAGAACTCAAGATATGGCCGAAATACAGAAACAGCGTAAGACCCAAATAATGCTGAAAAAATCAATTAAGTCCAATTTGAGTCCAACCTTACAAAACATAACTAGGCTTAATCAATTAAGTACATGGAGAGTGTAAATAACTAAAAATGGGGGTTTATTAATGTATAAAATATATGATTATCGAATTCCCCCACACTTAGCTTTTCGCACTCCTGGGCAAAACACATAAGACCAAAGTTAGGAGACAAAGAAAAATGACACCGACTCAAAAGCTAAAAACTCTAAAAGACTTGATGAAGCAAGAAGAGCAACAAGAAATTCAAGGGATCAAAGCATTAATGAGGTAACATTTATTCACATCTCAAACCAACAAGCAAGGAAACTTCAGTTGAAAAGAATGAATCAAGAATGATAGATCCTTGCAGAATTCACTCTCAATCTCTCAAGTGTTTAAAAGGTAAGTATTTCACTCTATTCAACCCATGAACAATTGCACTACCATAAGCTTGCTTATCTTCTACTTCTCCGCTACTCAAAACACATGCATACAAAAATCAAGAGGACTTTATTCAAGGTTGTAATGGGGTCATGATAAAGGAGAGGGGGTAATATGAATATGAAAAGATAAATACCAAAGAGAATAAAAGAGCATTATGGTACAGTTAGAGTGGAGAAAATGTTTGAGAACATTCATCATAAAGGACAATCACCAATATTTGACTAATGTTTTATTGAAGATCAATCCCAAATTGGTGAATTGAATTCGTTGTTAGACTTGAACATTCTCCTTTTCTTCCTGTTGTTTCCAAGCATCCACCTTTATTCTGATAATCCTTTGATTGCAACGGTGGTCAATAAATTTTTTTTTTGATCATTTTGCACACACATCCCCACACTTGTTTAAGAACAAGGTCAATGCTCTCTTATTCCCTAAGGTTGGGTAAAAACATGTTTTTTTTTTTTTTGAAGGATGAAATGAGCTTAAAACAAGGAATGGTCAAACAAGTTCAAAGGGGTTACACAATGGAAAATATACAAGGATGGCTATTTGGTCAAAGTAGCTATTTCAAAATGCCTCAATCATATTAATGTATGCATGTGAAAATGTAGCCTCAAAAAGAATCAAAACAAGTTCTAGAGTAACAATTCCGTGAGTGAAAATCACACAAGAAAGAAGAGAATAGTACAGATATTCAATCCATTCATCAATAGGCTCAAAATCTCACAAGGCATATTTCTATCATTCTCTATCCACCAATTCAACATCCATAACCAAGCATGTGAAATTTTAGAAAGAAGATAATTTATTCAATCATGCTATGATTCCTGAATTTCAATTGCTTCCAAGGATGTGAGAGTGCATTCACTTGAATCTTTCAAAGGAAATCAAAAGACAAAAACTTTGTTACTTCCACAAATCAATACTAATTAATTACTACCTAAAAAACTCCTTACTCTGCCACCAATTAAGATGCGTCTCAGAAGAAAAATTACTCCTTACTCTGCCATCACTAATTGGTTTAGTAAGTCCATGACAATCATATCATACTTCCCAAAAAAGAAAAGAAAAAAGAAAAAAAAATTGGTAGTCAACTATCCTTTCCCCCCAACTAGATCACAACATTGTCCTCAATATTAAAATATAGATGAGTAAAGGATAGAAGATATTACCTGTTGGAGAAAACTGACACAAATTTAAACAAAAACAAAGTATGATAAATCCAAAGTAAAGGAAAGCTTTAAACGAAGTGTCAAATCGGGCTCCTTTTTCATCTTGTTTCCCTCACTGCCTCCTGCTGACCAATCTATCTGAGTTGTTGCTGGGTCAGGATCAAAGATCAAAGGTAAATGAATTTTTTTTTTGTGACTTCAAGAAAACCATCAGGGTAAAGAAGTCTAGAAACCCCTGAAGGACCCTACTCAAAGGATCGTCTATCCAAAACCAAAATACAGCAAAATCATACAAAGAAAAAAGAGGTATAATAGTAAATGATGACATACCTGTATGTACAGCTTTCATGGCGTATCTTTATACTGCGCGTCATGAGTGCAGTAGTGGCATATCTTTATACTTGCGTGTCACCAAGTGCAATGAGACACTCACGAACTTTTTTTTTTTAAAGACCAAATGCAAAGGTCCACCCGAGTCAATGATGGGTCAGCCAAAGGTCGGGCTCCACAACTAATTAAAGCCATGGTACTCCTTCCGGATCGCCCTTGTTCAAACATTGTTTTTTCTTTTTTTTTTAATTTTTTTTTTAATTTTTTCATTTTTTTTTATTTTTTCATTTTTTTTAAAAAAACATGAAGAAGAAGAAGATAATATATACAGATTGTTGTGGATATGACTCACATCTGCCTCTGGTTTCACGTCCAGTAACGGCTTAAACGCCTTCTATGAGTCGAGGATAAGCTTCCCATCAAATTTTCTTATAAATTGGCAAACAAGGTCTTTTAGAGTTAGATTCCTAAGACTGTAGCGTTTTTCTTCATCCTTGAAGAGATTCCACAAATTAAGGATTTCACCCTGCATCAATCTATAAGAACGCGTCTCAAGAGTCAATAAGATATCATCTACTAACTCCTTACTCAGTCCATTCTTAATGAAGGATCTATTTGCGGAAACCATCCCCAAAAAATGACATTGCATGTTACAATTCCATCGTCCACATTTGTAACAGACTTGTAACCTTTTTGCTCTTCTCCTTTTAGAATACGAACTTCTTCCAAGACTTGGCATGTATGAGTCAAATGAAATTGAAGACTCACCTGCTAGTCGAACCTTTGCTTCAATTATCCAACGTACATCTTCTGGTATACCTTTGTGCATTAACAGTCTAAATCTTTCACATCGAACTTTGTAGATTTTTTTCAGAGCATTTTGAGGAAGAGAAGGAAAATGTTTTCTTAGGTTTGAAAGAATGACATCCATTTTAAAGGAGAAGAAAGATTCAGTTATTTTGGGAAACTGAAAAACAAACCGACTTGAGAGTCACGGAGTACCGTATCCGCCACTTAACCGGCAACACAAAGAACTCATCAACTTAGTTTTTTCAGAAATGGTTTGAGCCTTTGTCCATTAACTTTAAACACATTACCATTCCTAGGATTCACAATATCTACAGCCCCATGAGGATACACGTGTTTGACAACAAAAGGACCACTCCAGCTAGATCTCAATTTTCTAGGGAATAGGTGCAGGCGAGAATCATAAAGCAGAACTTTTTGACCAATTTCAAAAGAGTTTCTCAAAATTGTCTTGATTGTGGATTTTATTAGATTTGTCTTTTGACAATTTTCACAACTTTTGCAAAAAGTATAGCAGTCCTTAAATAAAGTGGGCCAATAAAATCCACACTGCAAGATTTTCGCACCTATTTTCTTTGAAGAAAAGTGACCTCCACATGCTTCTGAGTGACAAAATTTAATGACACTACCTACCTCACTGTCGAGCACGCATCTCTGAAAAATTTGGTCAGGACAATGTTTGAATAAGTATGGGTCATCCCAATAAAAAATTTTCACCTCTGTTAGAAATTTCCTTCTATCTTGGTGCGTCCATTGAGGCGACATCTTTCCTTCTTGTTCTTCAGTAAGAGACGAGGAAATTACCACAGGAAAGCTTTGCTTTTCTCCCAAAAATGTGTACTTCAACCCAGCAGGTAATGGCTTTAGTTCCGGTGTGGGTACTTCTTCATAAGCATTATCATTCATGGGTTTTAGCTCTTTGAATTTTGGCTTTCTTCCTTTGTATACTATTTCCTCTCTACAATCAAGTAAATCAAATGAATTAATTAAACAAACTTCTAATGGGTCAGAAGAACTCCCTTTTTGAAGATGATCATCTATAATGACTTCAATTCCTTCAACTTCCTCCTTTTCATCAAGGACTTCCTGTGGTTGCTTGCACATGTTAAAAACATTGAGATCCAGTGTCATGTTTCCAAATGTTAGCTTCACCACTCCATTTCTGCAATTTATCAAAGCATTTGATGTTGCTAAAAATGGACGGCCTAAAATAACAGGAATTGACTTGCAACTATCAACCAGAGGTTCAGTATCCAAGACAATGAAATTCACAGGATATATGAATTTATCAACTTGAACCAACACATCTTCCATTATTCCTCTTGGAATTTTAATTGACCTATCTGCAAGTAGAAGAGTTACAGAAGTTGGTTTTAACTCACCTAAGTTGAGTTGCTGATAAACTGAATATGGAAGCAAATTGACACTAGCACCAAGATCAAGTAAAGCTTTTTCAATTTTATGTTCTCCAATAATGCATGAAACTGTAGGACAACCAGGGTCTTTATATTTCAACGCATTATTATTCTGAAGAATGGAGCTTACCTGTTCAACCAAAAATGCTTTCTTTTTCACATTTAATTTCCTTTTAACAATGCACAAGTCCTTCAAATATTTGGCATAAGAAGGAATTTGTTTGATAGCATCTAACAGAGGAATATTGATTTTCACTTGTTTCAAAATTTCAAAAATTCCAGTGTTATGGCCCAATTTCTTTGGATTATTCAATGCTTAAGGAAACGAGAGTGAAGATGGTGAGAGTTTGGTCGCCTTTTGGTCAACTTCTTCATTTTCTTGGGGAATTGGTTCATCTTCTTTCTCACAAGATTCAGGGATTTGTTTTTCAACAATCTTTCCACTCCTAAGAGTTATCACTGACTGGACTTGGTCTATTTGTTGGTTTTCTGAACTCTCCTCATTTAGACTGTATTGACCCTTGGGATTTGGTTGAGGTTGAGAAGGAAATTTTCCTTTCTCGTGAATGGTGAGTGCAAAAGTAAGTTTGGCAAGAGTTTCTTTTATGTCAATCATGGTTTGATTGTTTTGTTTATTAATGACCTCTTGCTTTTCTGTGAATGCATGCAGTGTTTCTTCAAGGTTTTTCCTATATGGTGGGACATAAGGTGCATATCCTTGAGAATTTTGAGAGTCCTGTTGTGCCTGAGGAGATGGTGGTTGCATGAATTGTGACTGAGTATTGTTCCTCCAGCTGAAATTCGGGTGATTTCTCCATCCCAGATTGTATGTATCTGAAAAAGAAGAAGTAAATGGCTTTTTAAAATTATTCATTGCATTTACTTGCTCATGTACAACTTCTTTAAAAATAGGAATGTTAGGACATTCATGTGTTGGGTGCCCTAAGTCATCACAAATACCACAAATTTCTTCATTTTGCACAAATTTGATTTCTTTTGCTTTTCTTAATTCCATGGCTTCCACCTTTCTGACTAAACTGGCAAACCTAGCATTTAGATCTTCCTCTTGACTAAGGTGATATTTTCCTTTATTAGCACTTGCAAGATTAGATCTAATTGAATTTTTAGAAGTGTTAATACTATGCCAATATTGAGAATTTTCAGTCAACTGGTTCAAATAGTATAAAGCTTCATCAGGTTCTTTATCAACAAACTCACCATTGCACATTGTTTCCACAAATTATTTAGTTTCAAGAGTTAAACCTTCATAAAAGAAGCTTATAGTGCGTCATTTTTCAAAACCATGATGTGGGCAAGAATTTAACAAATCTTTAAATCGTTCCCAACATTGAAAATATGCTTCATTTGAATTTTGGGAAAAATTTTGGATTTGTCTTTTCAAAGCATTGGTTTTATGTGTTGGAAAAAATTTCTTTAAGAACTCACCTTGCATTTCTTGCCATGTGCCAATTGATCTTAGATTCAAAGTGTTAAGCCAAGATTTTGCTTTATCTTTTAAAGAAAAAGGAAACAATTTGAGCTTAACAATCTCTTCAGTGCAATTTTGATCATTGAAGGCAATACATACTTCCTCAAATTCTTTTAGATGTAAATATGGACTTTCAGATTCTAAACCATGAAAATTAGGAAGTAAAGAAATCATACCTGGTTTAAATCTAAAATTGTTGGCATTGAGTGGAAAGATAAAACATGATGGACTAGAATTTCGAGGTGGTTGCAAATATTCACGCGGTTCGCAGATCGGTTGATTTTCGTGTTCATCATGTACACTTTCATTGTCAGCCATTGTGTTAATTGTGTGTGATTGTGATTCAAACAAATCAATATATAAAGTACCAGGGCTAATTTTAACTAAACGACCAGAATTTAAATCACGATACCAATTAAGCATAAATACATAAAAAACTAAAAATAAATAAACAAAAAATAATGTACAAAGTCAAGCGGTGTAACCCACCATTAAAAATTAACAAGGATGGGGTAATAAACCAACCACCCAAAAAATAAAAATAAAAATAAAATAAAAAATAAAGTGCGAAAAATAAAATATGAAAAATAAAATGCAAAAATTAAAATACGAAAATAAAGTGCAGAAAGTAAATTTAAATATGAAAACGGAAAGTGACAGAGCCCCACAGAGCCGGCGAAAGAGAAGAGAAGAAGAAATATTATTTAGATTGCGGAAAATAAATAACAAAAAAGTAAAAGGAGAGTTTCTCCCACTAAATTAGTGCGTAAAATAAAAGGGAGAGTTAGCTCCACTGACGAAAAAAAATGACGAAAATAAAAAAAAATTAAAAAGTAAAAATAAATGACATAAATATAAAAGTTAGAAAGTTAGTATGTTAGCAAGTTAGTAAGTTAGAGTTAGATAGTTAGAAAGTTAGAGCGTTAGTAAAGAAATCAGAAGGATCGGCAAGCCGATCTTTTGCTCCTATGGTGAGGAGAAGAGAATAGATTTTATTAAAGAAAACAAACCTCAATAAATCAAAACTTCAAATCAAGTCCCAAGAAACGGCGCCAAAAACTTGATTACGGGATTTAAGGATGCAAACCTAAGTGCAGGTTGTCTCAAGTAGTAAATTTCTCGGGAGTCCGAGGTCGATCCACAGGGAATTGATGAAGAAAAATTAATTGAGGTAAGAAGAGGATTTGTCATAACACCAAAAGTAATAAAATAAGTTCACAAATGAATTTAAGGGCTTGCTTGGGATAAGAGATCCACTCTTGGTAATAAATTAAAGATAAAATTATTTCTCTTTTTAACTCAATTGAAATCCACACATAACGGAGGTTCCAATCGGAAAATATAACATTCAAAGTTTAATTATATATGTAATCATATTATGATTCCTTTAATTATCTACCAACATTTGTAAATGAGTTCAAGCATTCATCACCAATCCTATTGTCTACAATAAATCAAGATCTCCATTAACAAAGAAGATTTCTAAATTGATTGGAAACAAAATACAACACATATAATGTTCATTTAATAATATATCATTTAAGCACAAGAAATAAAATAATCTAACCTTATTTCATTACCAAGAGCTTCACTCTTTTCACCCAAGCAAGATGAAGATTTAGTTACTCATAGATAAGAAGAAAGAAAGAGAGAAGAAGAGAAAGATGAACATAGCTTCAATTTGGAACAAGAAAAATTACAACAAAGTAAAACAAGAAACAAGCATAACCACAACTTGTAACAAACTAAGCTTAACACCAAGTTCTCCAAATGGTCAGCCAATGGTGCCTTTTATAGAGGATTAGGGATACAAAATGACAAGGGGGGTGATTAGGAGTGGGTGGATGAGTGGATGAATGAGTGGAAAATGCCAAATGGTGAAGATAAGAGTGAAAAATCATTGAGATTTCTTGTCTCCAAAATCATTCATTGCTTAAGTCATTGATTTCGTCATTTTTGAGCCAAGTGGTCTTCATGAAAGTTCTAGGAAATTGTCTAAGCTTTCCAATGGCTCTAGAATCACCCAAAAATTCGTCCTACAGCCCAAGATATGACCCAATTACTACAAACTATTCAGGCCAAGTTTCAGTACCTCTATTTTGACTTTCAGACCCAATATCACCATCATGAGGCCCGAATCAGTTTTGTGTTCAACATGAAAGTTGTAGATATGGGTCTTAACTTTCAGATTCCAAATTTTCAGCCCATTTTATAAGCCCAAACTCAAATTATGCTCTGATTACTGTACACCATTCAGGTTTCAGACACAAAACTCGTGTTCTGTCTTCCAAGCCCAATTAGCTCCACTAGATGTCTGATTAAGACTTTGAGCTCTTCATCAAAGTTGTAGAGCTCTCTCTTATCTTTCCTACAAGGTAAAATTCATAATTATCAGACATTTAGAACTCAAGATATGGTCGAAATATAGAAACAACGTAAGACCCAAATAATGCTGAAAAAATCAATTAAGTCCAATTTGAGTCCAACCTTACAAAACATAACTAGGCTTAATCAATTAAGTACATGGAGAGTGTAAATAACTAAAAATGAGGGAGAGTTTCTCCCACTAAATTAGTGCGTAAAATAAAAGGGAGAGTTAGCCCCACTGACGAAAAAAAATGACGAAAACAAAAAAATTAAAAAGTAAAAATAAATGACATAAATATAAAAGTTAGAAAGTTAGTATGTTAGCAAGTTAGTAAGTTAGAGTTAGATAGTTAGAAAGTTAGAGAGTTAGTAAAGAAACCGAAGGATCGGTAAGCCGATCTTTTGCTCCGGTGAGGGAGAAGAGAGAATAGATTTTATTAAAGAAAACAAACCTCAATAAATCAAAACTTCAAATCAAGTCCCCGGCAACGGCGCCAAAAACTTGATCAAGGGATTTAAGGATGCAAACCTAAGTGCAGGGTTGTCTCAAGTAGTAAATTTCTCGGGAGTCCGAGGTCGATCCACAGGGAATTGATGAAGAAAAATTAATTGAGGTAAGAAGAGGATTTGTCATAACACCAAAAGTAATAAAATAAGTTCACAAATGAATTTAAGGGCTTGCTTGGGATAAGAGATCCACTCTTGGTAATAAATTAAAGATAAGATTATTTCTCTTTTTAACTCAATTGAAATCCACACATAACGGAAGTTCCAATCGGAAAATATAACATTCAAAGTTTAATTATATATGT
Source organism: Ormosia emarginata (assembly GCA_029884605.1). Classification (NCBI taxonomy): domain Eukaryota; kingdom Viridiplantae; phylum Streptophyta; class Magnoliopsida; order Fabales; family Fabaceae; genus Ormosia; species Ormosia emarginata. The sequence goes on along the minus strand of JAQQTP010000084.1, from coordinate 12,311,169 downwards.
AATCATATTATGATTCCTTTAATTATCTACCAACATTTGTAAATGAGTTCAAGCATTCACTGTGTCAATCCTATTGTCTACAATAAATCAAGATCTCCATTAACAAAGAAGATTTCTAAATTGATTGGAAACAAAATACAATACATATAATGTTCATTTAATAATATATCATTTAAGCACAAGAAATAAAATAATCTAACCTTATTTCATTACCAAGAGCTTCACTCTTTTCACCCAAGCAAGATGAAGATTTAGTTACTCATAGATAAGAAGAAAGAAAGAGAGAAGAAGAGAAAGATGAACATAGCTTCAATTTGGAACAAGAAAAATTACAACAAAGTAAAACAAGAAACAAGCATAACCACAACTTGTAACAAACTAAGCTTAACACCAAGTTCTCCAAATGGTCAGCCAATGGTGCCTTTTATAGAGGATTAGGGATACAAAATGACAAGGGGGGTGATTAGGAGTGGGTGGATGAGTGGATGAATGAGTGGAAAATGCCAAATGGTGAAGATAAGAGTGAAAAATCATTGAGATTTCTTGTCTCCAAAATCATTCATTGCTTAAGTCATTGATTTCGTCATTTTTGAGCCAAGTGGTCTTCATGAAAGTTCTAGGAAATTGTCTAAGCTTTCCAATGGCTCTAGAATCACCCAAAAATTCGTCCTACAGCCCAAGATATGACCCAATTACTACAAACTATTCAGGCCAAGTTTCAGTACCTCTATTTTGACTTTCAGACCCAATATCACCATCAAGGAGCCCGAATCAGGTTTTGTGTTCAACATGAAAGTTGTAGATATGGGTCTTAACTTTCAGATTCCAAATTTTCAGCCCATTTTATAAGCCCAAACTCAAATTATGCTCTGATTACTGTACACCATTCAGGTTTCAGACACAAAACTCGTGTTCTGTCTTCCAAGCCCAATTAGCTCCACTAGATGTCTGATTAAGACTTTGAGCTCTTCATCAAAGTTGTAGAGCTCTCTCTTATCTTTCCTACAAGGTAAAATTCATAATTATCAGACATTTAGAACTCAAGATATGGTCGAAATATAGAAACAACGTAAGACCCAAATAATCTTTGAAATCAATTAAGTCCAATTTGAGTCAACCTTACAAAACATAACTAGGCTTAATCAATTAAGTACATGGAGAGTGTAAATAACTAAAAATGAGGGAGAGTTTCTCCCACTAAATTAGTGCGTAAAATAAAAGGGAGAGTTAGCCCCACTGACGAAAAAAAATGACGAAAACAAAAAAATTAAAAAGTAAAAATAAATGACATAAATATAAAAGTTAGAAAGTTAGTATGTTAGCAAGTTAGTAAGTTAGAGTTAGATAGTTAGAAAGTTAGAGCGTTAGTAAAGAAACCGAAGGATCGGCAAGCCGATCTTTTGCTCCGGTGAGGGAGAAGAGAGAATAGATTTTATTAAAGAAAACAAACCTCAATAAATCAAAACTTCAAATCAAGTCCCAAGAACGCGCCAAAAACTTGATCATGGATTTAAGGATGCAAACCTAAGTGCAGGTTGTCTCAAGTAGTAAATTTCTCGAGTCCGAGGTCGATCCACAGGGAATTGATGAAGAAAATTAATTGAGGTAAGAAGAGGATTTGTCATAACACCAAAAGTAATAAAATAAGTTCACAAATGAATTTAAGGGCTTGCTTGGGATAAGAGATCCACTCTTGGTAATAAATTAAAGATAAGATTATTTCTCTTTTTAACTCAATTGAAATCCACACATAACGGAAGTTCCAATCGGAAAATATAACATTCAAAGTTTAATTATATATGTAATCATATTATGATTCCTTTAATTATCTACCAACATTTGTAAATGAGTTCAAGCATTCATTATGCAAATCCTATTGTCTACAATAAATCAAGATCTCCATTAACAAAGAAGATTTCTAAATTGATTGGAAACAAAATACAATACATATAATGTTCATTTAATAATATATCATTTAAGCACAAGAAATAAAATAATCTAACCTTATTTCATTACCAAGAGCTTCACTCTTTTCACCCAAGCAAGATGAAGATTTAGTTACTCATAGATAAGAAGAAAGAAAGAGAGAAGAGAGAAAGATGAACATAGCTTCAATTTGGAACAAGAAAAATTACAACAAAGTAAAACAAGAAACAAGCATAACCACAACTTGTAACAAACTAAGCTTAACACCAAGTTCTCCAAATGGTCAGCCAATGGTGCCTTTTATAGAGGATTAGGGATACAAAATGACAAGGGGGGTGATTAGGAGTGGGTGGATGAGTGGATGAATGAGTGGAAAATGCCAAATGGTGAAGATAAGAGTGAAAAATCATTGAGATTTCTTGTCTCCAAAATCATTCATTGCTTAAGTCATTGATTTCGTCATTTTTGAGCCAAGTGGTCTTCATGAAAGTTCTAGGAAATTGTCTAAGCTTTCCAATGGCTCTAGAATCACCCAAAATTCGTCCTACAGCCCAAGATATGACCCAATTACTACAAACTATTCAGGCCAAGTTTCAGACTCTATTTTGACTTTCAGACCCAATATCACCATCAAGGAGCCAATCAGGTTTTGTGTTCAACATGAAAGTTGTAGATATGGGTCTTAACTTTCAGATTCCAAATTTTCAGCCCATTTTTTATAGCCCAAACTCAAATTATGCTCTGATTACTGTACACCATTCAGGTTTCAGACACAAAACTCGTGTTCTGTCTTCCAAGCCCAATTAGCTCCACTAGATGTCTGATTAAGACTTTGAGCTCTTCATCAAAGTTGTAGAGCTCTCTCTTATCTTTCCTACAAGGTAAAATTCATAATTATCAGACATTTAGAACTCAAGATATGGTCGAAATATAGAAACAACGTAAGACCCAAATAATGCTGAAAAAATCAATTAAGTCCAATTTGAGTCCAACCTTACAAAACATAACTAGGCTTAATCAATTAAGTACATGGAGAGTGTAAATAACTAAAAATGAGGGTTTATTAATGTATAAAATATATGATTATCATTCACCACTAGCACTAGCAGATGCCTCTTCCTTACTGAAGTTAACATACTCATTATATAATATTTTCAATGCTTTCATCACCATATCCACATTCTCTTTAGCCACATAATTTGGTTCATATATCAACGGAAAACAATAATTAACAACATGGAATTTGCACCTAGGATCCAAAACACTTGCAATGACCACGATCATATTGTATTCCCCCCAATATTTGTCAAATTTTACTTTCATTGGGGCTGCCATTTCTCTCATGAAGTAATCGTCATCCTCTGCGACTTTATCAATTACTTGTTTCACTCTCCAGACTTTAGGAAGATGCAAATTTGTAGTTAGATACTCACTGCCTGAGATGACGTGAGTGGCTAGATTGAACACTTCTAAAAGTTGGCAAACCTTCTCAACGTTTCCCTAATCCTCTTGAGATGGTTCGTAGTCATAATGTGGCTATCTTTCCTTATAAGCTAGAAAGACGATCTTGAACTTCAAAATAGTAGACAACATTTTATAGGTAGAATTCCATCTTGTTGAATAATCAATAATGAGCTTTCTTTGTTTCAAGTGTTTCTGCTTAACAATATCATAAAATGCCTTCAACCTTGAATCATTATAATTAATATACTTGACACTCTCACGAACATTATGAATGATATCCTTAATTCTACCAAGGCCATCCTGCACCAACAAATGTAGAATGTGTGCATAACATCTGACATGAAACAAATTACCGCCAAGGACTAACTTACTACTAAGTGATAAGTTGTCCTTAAGTGTTCTTAAGCATGAGTCATTATAAGAAGCATTATCAACTGACACAGAAAACACTTTGTTTTCATTCCCCCAAGCTTTTAGACACTTGAAAATAGCATCTGCCACATCAATTCCATGTCTAGGAGTAGGCACTTTCACAAAACTCAAAACCCTCTTTTGAAGATTCCACCCCTCATCAATGAAATGACCAGTGATAACAATGTATTCAACTACTTGGTGACTTGATTTCCACATATCTGTTGTCAAACTAATCTTGCTCACATCTTTGAACAAAGCCTTCATTTTTTTCTTCTTAACCTCATATATTGCTAAACAATCACTCCTAACTGTTTTGCAAGAAACTTTATGAAATTTAGGATTAGCATATTGGAAGGCCCACATCAAAACTTCATCATCAACAATGCTAAAAGGGTACTCATGTACCATGATTATAGTAGCAATTATCTCTCTTATCTTTTCATTTGAATACCTAACACTAGGTGCCATAAAAGGATTAATACTTAAGCTGGAAGCTTGAAATGGAATGGTGGGTTGCTTCTTTTGTGAAGCCATGTGCAACCTCCTTTGCATGCAAGGATCTGCATGTCTCTTCATATGGCTAGTGCTAGCTCCCTTCCCTGTGCAAGCAAAATGCCCTTTACAGTACTTGCAAACAACTTTCATCACTCCTTGTGATACTTCTATTTCATCAAAATCATTCCAAACAGCCGATGTCTTCTGCCTCTTCTTCTTAATAAAAATGGCACAACCATTATCATTTTGATCTTTATTTTGATCACTATCAACTCTATTATCTCCAAGCTGACTTGAATCTGTTGGTGCTTGTTCATTGAATTCATTAGGGGGACGAGAAGCAGATGACATTGTTTCCTCAAGTGAAGAAGACATTAACTATACCTGTAACATAAGTACAATATGTTTCATACGTGATAGAAGTAAGATCTTAAATATATAGACAATAAGTATAGGAATTAGGGCAATAAGCATTTTGCTGGATGCTAATGAACAATTTTATATTTAGTGCCATTCTAGCTTCTTAGCAGCAAAAAAGGTTTGCATAAAAAAAAACTACTAACCTATGAAGAATTTTTGCCTCTTTTCACATTTGTTCTAGAAGATCAATAGATCATGAAATTGGAATTGAATTTCTTTCACATTACCCAAACAGACATGCTCTCTTGAAGGCCTTGAACAGATCGAGAATTTCAGGTCCACCAGTGATCTCAACCACAACGACACCAGCCAACTGCGTTATCACAAAATAACATTAAGCACAAAAACCGCCAAAAACAAAGGATCAGAACATTTCAGATCTAATCTAATAAAATAGCAATAAGTTCTAATAAGGTGGTTAAAACTTTATATCTCTCTCTCTCTCTCTCTCTCTCTCTCTCTCTCTCTATATATATATATATATATATATATATATATATATATATATATATATATATAAAATCAAGAATTTCTTATCTGGTAGAAATCAACATAGGACAAGATGGGAAACTACACCTTGATAGGCTCACAACCTCCGGAAGATGATCATTGCTTGGTCATAGATTGGCACAGACAGAGGGGATAGATACAGATCGGCACAAAAGGAGTCCTTGGGGCGAAGAGGGACATGTCACGAAGGGCATATGTCTGCATGTGGAGGAGTTTGGTGAGCGACTGAGCATGCATGGAGGAGAGGAGAAGAGCAACTGAGTTCTACTGAAATGAAGAAATGAAATGAAGAAGCTTGGGAAGTGGATATGTAGAGGAGTTAAAAAAATGATATAATTTAAATATAAAACTATAAAATATGTAATTATAAGTATAATAATTAAGCATAGCTTAGTGGTAAGTGGAGTGTTTATATTACCACTTAGTACCAAGTTCAATTCTTGGTATAAGCTTAATCTTAATTTTTTTAATATATTTATAAATAAGTATAAACAGGCTTTGCTGAGAGGTCAGGCCTAGCCTACTAAATGAAATAGACTTTTAAAAAGACTTAAGCCTAGCTCATTTTCTAAATAGGCCAGGTCACAGGCTCTTGATAGGCAGGCTGGCCTATTTCCATCCCTATTGGCAACCCTACCATCAAAGTTATCTTCTGAAAGCACCGACATAAATTTATAATAAAATATTTCTTTTCAGTAGATAATAATGTACTTTATCTAAATTGAATCATTAATTGAATCTAGATATTATTTAAAATCTTAAATGCAAAATATGCACACGGTGATATGTTTGAATTTTAAATACATTATTTTTAAAAAATCAAGTTATAATGAATATTATAGTAATTCTCTTAATTTTAGTGTAAATATTTTTTTTTGAATAAATAAAAAATATAGACTAATCAAAATGTGCACAAACTTACTTAAACATTACTAATCATAATTAAAAAAAAATTATATACATTTGATACACTTTTAGCTGTGGCAGAAGTTAACCAAAAATTTTGCAGGAACAAAGATGTTACTAAATCTCATTCTATAAATATGGCTTTCTATAAAATAACTGTTATTTAAATTTGGATAATTCGCACATCAAAAGAGGAACCATAATAAAAGTTAAGGTTATATTTGAAATCAATTAAAATTAAAAATAAATTATGTGAATTAATTAAATTTGAGGCATAAATCAAATTGTATTTAGAACTTATTATAAAAATTGAGATGTAGATTGATTTAAAAATTATTTTCTTATGTTTAAAACTCATTAAAATAGAAAATAATTTAATTTGATTTTATTATTTTACATTTATACCTTTATGAAAGATAATTAAAAGTAATTAGTAAGAGTAAAATAATTTCTTAATATAAAATCAAATCAAATCCCAAAAAAGCTTATAGTATAATAGAATTTTTAAATCAAAAGAAATTAAATTCATAAGATTTTAGAAATCAAATAATTTTTTATTTTTTTTAATATTTCAAACACATTCTTAAAAAAGTGTTTTGCTTATCAAAAGCTAGAGCGAAAGTATCTCAAATTTGTATGTAATGTTGGTGCACAATCTAAACTATTCAAAAAACACATGGCATTAATATATATATATATATATATATATATATATATATATATATATAGAGGACTGGGTTACTGGTAGTTAAATTCATGGGGCAAATTACTGGAGCACCTGAGCATATAGGCACATGAAGCAGCCCAAACGTTAGGCGTAACGATAAGAACAAATCATGATTGTATCCCGTACAAGCAGACAAATAAGGACAAAGGGGAAGTGGTCTCCACGACCCTATCCCCACGATCTTGTCTCCTATGATTATGTCACCACGATTGCAGGTAGCAGTGTTCGGCACACAATGAATGCTCAGACACCACATACCCTCACACGCTCATATAAATACAGTAAGAAAGAGAGACAAAGTATGAGCTAATTCCAAAACCCTACTATATTCTCCTTGAGCACCTACTAACTTGAGCGTCGGAGTGCCTTTTGCAGGTATCCACCCCTTTGCTCGTCACTGTTGTGGCTATGCTACGGAGGAGCTCGTCTTTTCATCCCTATTCAGGTAACCCTTAGAACCCAGTTTTGAAATTGTCTTTCTTTGATGGACAAAATGATAAATTCATACTCCCAATACCACCTCAAAAGACTCCCCCTACTATCACCACCATGGTGAACACAAGAAGGAGACAGATATCGACCAACCAGAAACTATGCCTCTGCTACGGGTAACCTTCCTTCTTCGAACCACTGCCCGATGTCTAACCCCATGACTCACCAGCCGATAGTGGCCAACCTGGAACCTAGGCCAGATAGACAGGAGATTTCTTTCACTATAGAGAATCTCCCCCTCCTTCCTTGACAATTCAGCGAGGTAACACCTTAGCCCCCAGAGAGCACCCTCCAAGGACGCCCGGAAGCGAGTGTCAACGCTACAACGCCTTGGTGATCGCGTGGAAAATGAAGTTCAGTCTCGACGGGGTATAACTGGCCACCAGGAGCTGTCTGGGGTAGAACTACTCTCCTTAGTTAGATTCCAAGACGAGAGAATCCAAAACCTAGAGAAGGCTGCTAACCAGGCCAATGAAGCAGAGAACCATTCCCTAACCTAGAACTATAAAAATAGAAAAGACCAATACCGGCGCATTGACTGCCAACCAGAGAACTCTAGGATCACAAACCCCGGTCGTTGGCCTAAACATATCCATATAAGAGAGCAAGCGCACGTGGTAAAGGACACGGTGTCACGAAACTAACCATTCTCTGACAGACTAATGGCATGTGGGATCCCGAAAGGCTTCAAGTATCCTACTAATATCGAAGCCTACGACGGAATCACAGATCCTCAGGAACACATGGACACTTACATGTTTGCCATCTTGTTTGTGGGAGGAGATGACTTTCTCATGTGTCGTGCTTTCCCCTTGTCTTTAAAGAAAGCTGCCTTGAGATGGTTTACCACCTTACCTTTGCAATCTGTGGACAACTGGGGAAACCTATCCTTGAGATTTTTTCTGCACTTCATCACCAGTAAAGTACAACCTAAATCCATTTCATGCCTCTCCTAGATAAGGCAAGGAAAGAAGAGTCTATCCAAGACTTTATATCTCGGTTCAATAAGGAAATCGTGAATGTGTGTGATTGGGAAGAGAGACTCAGATTATTCTATATCAGGGAAGGACTTCACCTGCATTACAAGAAAATTAAGATTTAGCTATAGACAAATCTGTCGCTAAAGGGTAAAAATCTATTGCTAAATTTGGATTTCGTTGTCGCTAAAGTCATTGCTAGATTGCTCCTCACCAAAATTTAGCGAAGGAAATGAGTCCGTCGCTAAATTTAGCAACAAATATTTTCCTCGCAAATCCGTTGCTAAATTTAAATTTAGCAACTGACAAATCTGTCGTTAATTTTATTTTATTTTATAAGACATCTAACCCTTGTTTATTGCTTATTGTAGAACTGTTTAATTTCTCATAAATTGAATACAATAAAAATACTACTAAACATAAAATAATATCCATAATTTACTGCATAAAATCAAATATATATTAATATAACCCAAATTATCATTCCAAGTAAATAGTTTGAAACTATCTACATTATATCAAAAGATACTGCCAATATAGCACAAAATGATGTACATAGACCTACATAAGTTATGTGTCTTCCTAAGAAAAAGTTAAGTCTAAAACTGTCTAGTGGGCAAACCACATATGATTGAGATCCTAAACCATAAATTCTACATTTCTTTGGCCCACCAACAGCTTCAACCCAAAGTGACAACTCTTCTTGATGATCTAAGTCATGTTCTGTTGTTATATTATCTTCACTTCTCTCAAATGTATCTTTTTCTATTGTGTCATCTTCCATCCATCATTTTTTTCATTAGATGTGTCACCAACATGCTCTTGGAGTTTTCTCTTTTTAAGTACTTTATAATTTTCTTGAAAATATGATATAAGAATTAGTTCATGCATAAAAAATAAGTTGTTCATAGAGAGAGAAACTAATAAATCCTAACAAAAGTCTCAATAATTCTCACCCTTCTTAGAAAATAATTGATTAAATACAACAAGTTCATCACTTGATTATATGCATGAAACAAGTAATTAAATCTCGTGTAGTCATTTCTCAATCAATGGTGTTAGACTTTGTTACCAGATAGAAGAGAACAATTTTGCTGCCCCCACTAAGTCCAGTCAATACAATGGTGTTAGACTTTGCACGCTTCAACAAGTGTACTGCAATGCGACTAGAACAAAACATAACAAAATCCATCAACAAAAAATCACAACAAAGGTTATCAAAATAATCAAAATCACAAGGGAAAAAAACTCATAATAAATAACAAGGAACATGGAAAGTGCTGACTTGACAAGAGCAGTATAGTGGTATGACTAAACCTAACTCATTCGGGTTTGACACAGAATCTGCCCTCTTGCACACCCTTATGGCTACCTATGAATCAATCTTTCTCACCTAACTCTCTACTCTATATCCATCCTCCTCCTCCTCCTCTTTGCTCACTCACAAATCATAATTCCATAAACCAATTCCACCTTCATTCACAACATCCAAAATGGACAACAACGAAACCAAAATGTAATGTCCTCCACCAACAACTTCGCGTTCAACCATAGTGGAAATAAATGATGAGGTGTTGCTTAGTTAAAACACACACACATACACATATAGTCAAAAACTTGTTAGCACATTTCTAATCAAATCTAAAATGATCTGGACAGTCTCCTTCTCATACAAAACTACCTCACATATTCACTTCTCAGCATGCAAGAAATAAAAACACATTATTTATCAGCAATAAAAAAGGGCACAAGTAATTCAGCCACTTTGTCAAATTGAGAATAAGGAACCAAGAAATTAAAACAATAGCTCATCAAAGTACTCATCCTTTCACCATTTCATTCACATACAACCTTTGAAGAACTAATTTTTTTTTTAATTATTACCATAATCAAACCATTCTCACAAACAAAGACACATAAAAAAATTTCAAGTCATATAAAACATTATAAATCAATCAAGATCTCAAATTGTCAAGCATCATAAATCATTCCATCTAAACATTTCACAACACATTTATTCCATCTCAAAACACTTAAACCGCCATATCTCTTTTTTATTCATCAAAATAAACATTACTACCCTAGCATATCAGCACTGAATCTAAGAAAATATAACATACCTCATTATCTCTATTTCAACTCACTTCATTCAAATAGGCATTCTCCCAAATAGATTATAGGCACACACTTAATCACTTCTTACTTGTCTCAAATTCTAAAACACTAATTGCTATTACAGGCCAACATCAGTTGAGATTTTCAATTCATATTACATTTGCATTATCATAGATGAGAAACAAAAAATTTTACCCCAATTTTTTTTTAGAACAGATCAAGGACCAGAAGAGGTAGACTTGTTTTTCCTTTCCCACTTGTTGAATTTGATCCAGGTCTACCAGCATCAACTGCTTCCCTGGACAGTTAACTTCTACTCTGAGTCAATTATAGAATCAAGGATCTGACCAACTCTCTTCCCAAACAATTCGTAATCCAAAGGGGAATGTGAGTTCCATTATGCTGAGGTTTAGAAAAACAGTGGAGGTGGATTCCCAACCAGCAGTGAACAAACAACTGCACAAGCCATCAGCACTAGCCACACCTGATTCTAGTACACCAGCCCAGAAATATGGTAATGATGATGAGAAAGCAGCCGCTAGAGCTAAATAGAAGCCTCAACCTGCCATAACTCTTTGTTTTCCACAAAGAGCCACATAGTCCAGAAAAATAGAAGAGGCTGAGAAAGACAAATTGCTGCTTGAGAATTTTAGGAAAGTGGAAGTAAACATCCCACTACTGGATGCAGTCAAGCAGATACCAAAGTATGCCAAGTTCTTAAAGGAATTATGTACGCACAAAAGGAAGCTAAAGGGCAATGAGAGAATTAGCTTGGGCAGAATGTTTCAGCCCTCATCCATCCTATGCCATAGAAGTGCAAGGATCCAGGGACTTTTACAATTCCTTGCATAATAGGAAATTATAGATTTGAGAATGCCATGCAAGACTTAGATGCTTCCATTAATATAATGCCTATGTCTATTTTTAATTCCCTTGAACTTGGTCCTTTGCGCCACAGGTGTTGTCCAACTAGCTAATAAGAGTAATGCTTACTCAGCTGGGTTAGTGGAGGATGTGCTGGTTCAGGTGAACGAGCTGGTATTCCCAATTAACTTCTACATTTTGGAGATGGAGGGAGAGTCATCATCCAACAAGACTCCCCTTATTCTAGGGAGACCTTTCCTCAAAACAGCATAAATAAAGATTGATGTGCATGCATGAGTTTTATCCATGGAGTTTGGAGATTCCATTATGAGGTTTAATATTCTTGATGCTATGAAACATCCTATAGAAGAACATTTTGTCTTTCATATTGATTTAATTGATGATTTGGTTAATAATTCATATGTTGAATTATGTTAGGAGTTTCCTGAGATTGTTGATTTTTGTGACTCTATTTGCGGTGATTTATGTGCTAGTTATGATGGTCATAAGTTGTGTTCTGTGTGTTCTGAAATTTTTGCATTTTTATGATATGATGAATCTATTCCTGTGTAAGTAGATTGTAGAATAGGTGATATATATGCAAAGGTTCAGATAGTAGAAGCAGAGCAACAATAACCCATTAAATTATTACTTTCTGTAGTGCAACCACCGAAATTGAAGCTAAACCTGTTACTCGAGCTCCTGAAGTATGTATACTTGGTAGATAATAAACAGCTTCCGGTGATTGTAGTTAGAAACCTCCCTGCTAAATAGAAGGCAAGATTGCTACAAATTTTGAGAGAGAATAAGAGGGCCATTGGATGGACACTGGTGGATATTCTTGATATTAGCCCTTCCATATACATGCACAAAATTTTACTTGAGGATGAAGCTAAACTAGTGAGGCAGCCCAGAGAAGACTGAATCCTCTAATTTTGGATGTGGTGAAGAAAGAGGTGACCAAGCTACTACAAGCTAACATTATCTATCCCATCTTTAACAATCAATAGGTAAGCCCAATGCAAGTTGTCCCCATGAAATCTGGAGTGACTGTTGTGGCCAATTAGAAGAATGAGTTGATTCCTACCAGAGTACAAAATAGTTGGAGAGTCTGCATTGATTACAGAAGGCTCAATCAAGCTACTTGGAAGGGCCGCTACGCTTTTCCATTCATTAACCAGATACTAGAGCAGTTGACTGACAAGTTACACTATTGTTTCTTGGACAGTTACACTGGATACTTCCAGATCTACATTGCACTTAAAGACCAAGATAAGACCACATTTACTTGTTCCTTCGACACCTTCGCTTACAAACAGATACCCTTTGGTCTCTGCAATGCCTCTAGCACCTTCCAACAGTGTATAGTGAGCATCTTTTCAGACTTTTTAGAAGAGTGCATGAAGGTATTTGTGGATGATTTACTGTTTATGGCTCTTCTTTTGATTCTTGTTTGGATAGTCTAGCTAAGGTACTACATAGATGCATTGAAACTAACATTGTTTAAAATTTTGAAAAATGTCATTTCATGGTAGCACAGGATATAGTTTTAGGCCATGTAGTCTCCAGTAAGGGCATTGAAGTAGATCTTGTTACAATAGATGTCATTACCTGTTTATCTTATCCCATATGTGTGTGAGATGTGCATTTCTTTTTGGGATATGCAGGTTTTTATAGGTACTTCATCTAGGATTTTAGCAAGATTGCCCTTCCACTATCTATTTGCTGCAAAATGGTGTGGAGTTCTTTTTTGACCAGAAATTCCAAGAAGCCTTTGATCATTTAAAGAAGGTGTTGATCACACTCCTATCATCCAGCTAACTGATTGGACACTTCCATTTGAGCTTATGTGTGATTCTCCCAATTATGCAGTGGGAGGTGTCTTGGCACAGAGAGTGGGGAAGGATCCTCATATGATCTACTATGCCTCCAGAACTTTGGATGCTGCTCAAGCCAACTACACAACTACATAAAAAAGAACTTTTAGCCATTGTATTTGTTTTAGACAAATTTAGATCATATATGCTTGGTTCTAAAGTAGTTGTGTTTTCTGATCATGCAACGTTGAAGTTTCTTCTAGGTGGATGTTGCTGCTCCAGGTGTTTGATATTGAAATTTGGATAAAAGTGGAGCAGAAAACCTGGTGATTGATCATTTGAGCACAATTGAGAGAGCTTTAGAGCCTCTGGCCATCCAAGACTCCTTCCCAGATGAACAACTTTTACAATTGCATGGTAAGACTACCTCTCCTTAGTTTGTTGACTTAGTTAATTACTTGGTTGTTAGTGCACTGCTTGCATATTTCACTAGGGCTCAGATTGATAAGTTAAAGAGTGAGTCTAAGTATTATTTGTGGGATGATCCTCATCTGTAGAGATTTTTTAGTGACCAAGTGATCATGAGTTTGATTTTGTTCTTAGCTTTTGTCATGTATTTCCATGCAATGGACATTTTGGACCTAAACGTACAATTAGGAAAGTCTTGGACTCTGGTTTATATTTGCCTACCTTATTCCATGATGCATACTTATTCTGTAAGTCTTGTGAACAATGCCAGAGAACAGGGAATATTTCTTGTAGGAATGAGATGCCCCAGAAACCTTTGTTGTTTTGTGAGATTTTTTATATATAAGGTATTGATTTTGTGGGACCATTTCCTGTTTCTTTTGGTTTTGTTTACATTTTGCTGGCTATTGATTTTGTATCTAAGTAGATGGAGGTAAAAGTCACTCGGACTGATGATTCCAAAGTTGTTATTGATTTTGTTAGATCACATATTTTTTGCAGGTTTGGAGTCCCGAGAGCCATCATCAGTGATCAAGGTTCGCATTTTCTGTAATCAGAGCATGGAGGCTTTGATGAAGAAGTATGGAGTTATGCACAAAGTTTCTACACCTTACCACCCCTAGACCAATGGGCAAGCCGATGTTTCCAACAGAGAGATCAAGCAGATACTTCAGAAGACAATCCAACCTAACAGAAAGGACTGGAGCAAGAGGCTTGAGGATGCTTTATGAGCTTACTGGACTGCCCATAAGACACCGATTAGGATGTCCCCTTATCAAATTATTTTTGGAAAGGCATGCGACCTATCGGTGGAAATTAAGCATCGCGCATTTTGGACGGTGAAGAGGTGTAACCTGGACCTAAACCAAGCGGGCATAGAGAGGAAATTACATTTGTAGGAATTGGAGGAGATCTGTTACCCAAGTGGCTTCAGTACTCAAGAGGGGGTGAATTGAGTAATTAAAAAACTTTTTCGCAAACCTCTTTTTAATACAAATTTCTTGAAGCAATATAATGAATATATAAAGATGATGAAATGCCTTAAGAATAGTAAATAAACAATTAAGCAATAATAAATAAATTGCTAAAAATAAAGAGATAAAGGAGAGAAGAGCAGGCACGATATTTATCTTGGTTCGACCACCAACCACTTGTGGCCTATGTCCAGTTCCCGAAACACAGTTCAAGATTTTTCACTATTCAATACAAGCTTAAAACAAGTGCTTGCAACTTTACACAATAGGGATACCTTACCCTATTTACTAGAGGGATACCTCACCCCCTTTGAAGGATACCTCACCTTCTATATAACAAGGGATACCTCACCCTTTTACTGAGGGATACCTCACCCTCACAATTTCCCTAAGGGATACCTCACCCTATTACAAAGAATCAGAATATAGACGAAGAGAAACTCTCACAAAGAGCAAATGTTACAATTTGAAGTGCTAAGAAGCTCTCTTAGGATATCTCAAGGTTTTGACGAAAAGAGCACAGAAAATATGAGAAAAATAGTGAATCATTTTTTTAACATAAGCAAATAATTCAAATGGTTTGGCCAACATTCAGAAGAGACCCAAGGTCTCTATTTATAGAGCATTGAAAGAAAATAGCCGTTAGGTACAATTAAAATTCATTTAAATTTGAATTATAGCCATTTCTTTCTATTTCAAAATTCCTATGGTATTCGAATACCATCAGGAGTATTCGAATACCTATTCGAATACCATCAGAGGTATTGAATACCTCTGTTTTAAAAGCTTTTGTAAAAACGGTTTAGAAGGGTGTTATTTGAATACCTCTAAATGGTATTCGAATACCTCTGTTGAAAAATAGCTTTTAACACTTTTAAATGCTTTCAAAACCATGATTTGAATTTGGGATATTTAATTTAAAACCATTTTTATCTTTTCATGCAAAAACAATGAGATATCCAGGAAGGCTCCGTACAAAAGATTCTAAGTCCTAAAGCTAATCTTGAGCATCTTGGACTTGGTCTTACCATCATCATCTTCATCATGTTTATTATCATCAAAACAACTATCAATGGCAGCTAGCCAATTACAAGATCCACTTGGAGGCATATGAGAGTTCCAAACTTTATAAAGAAAATACCAAAGTCTTCCATGATAAGATGATTATGTGAAAAACATTTGAGATTGGTCAAAAGTGCTTTTATATAATTCTCATCTTAAATTGATGCCCGAAAAATTGAGATATAGGTGGGAAGGTCCTTTTGTTGTTACTAATGTTTTTCCTTGTGGTGTAGTTGAGCTTCAAGATGTGACCACAAAGACGAGCTTCAAGGCTAATTGGCATAAACTCAAGCACTTTTATGATGGTTTCCAAGAGCATACCATTGAGGAGGTGGCCTTGCTTGATGCTACTTATCCAACATGAAAGAGGGAGTTTCCTTTTCCTTACTTGTTTATTTTCTATTTCAATTTTTTTTTGTTTTTATTTTAGTTTTCTATTTTTCTATCTATTGATTTTTATGTATCTATTTTTTTGTTTTTTGTTTTCTTTTTTTTTTTTTTGCTTGTTGTTTCTATTTTTGTTTTTATTTTATTTTTCTGTTTTAATTTACATCACTATTTCTATGGTTTTCAATCAATTTTCTATTTTTCTATTTTTCAATTTTGTTTTTGTTTTGTTTTTAAATTCTATTTTGTTGTTTTTGAAAAAAAAATTGTGTGCTTCTTGTTTTTAGTTTTTAATTACTTTCCAATAGCTCTTGAGATGTGTGGAAGTTGTGAGTTTGGACAAATTGAGGATTAGAGGTTTATGACATAAGTGAATGAATTTTCTTTCATCTTGAATTTGACTTGTTTGGTAATGAAAATTGAATTGGTAAATTAAGTTTGATAGACTTATACCTTGTGAGAATTTGAGCTTATTGATGAATGAATGAAGTAATTGTACCATTCTCTTCCTTCTTATATGATTTTCACTCATGGATCTTGATCACTCTAGAACTTGCTTTGATTCTTTTTTAGACTACATTTTCACATGCATGCATAAACATGATTGAGGTTATTTCCTTACATTAGCTACTTTAGCCAAATAGCCAACCTTACATATTTCCCCTTGATTAACCCCCTTGAGCTTATTTTCTTATTCTTTGTTGTTCTTAACTCATTACATACCCTTAGTAAAAAAAAAAAAAACCATGTTGTCCCTTTACCTTAAGGAATAGGAAAGCATTGACATTATCCTTGGATGAGCTCATGAATATATGCAGGGGAATCTTAAATTGTTATTGTTGTTTGTTCTTGCTTGAGGACAAACAAGGTTTACATGTGGGGGTATGTGAAAATGTTGTCCTAAATTGTTATGCAAACAAAAAAAAAAAGTTGCAATACTTCTTAAAAAAAAGGAAGAGGGAAAATATTTGAAGAGAATAATTTGCATCATATGGAATAACATTAAACTTTCATGTTTGTTCTTAGAATTCATCTCCAATGTTCTTTTATCCTTTAGTTTTTAGCTTGTCATATCCTTATCATTCTCACCCCTTACCTTGGCCTCATTACAACCTTGAATAAAGCCCTCTTGATTTGTGCATGCATGTGTATAGAATAGTGGAGAAGTAGAAGATAAGTAAGCTTATGGTAGTGTAAATTTTCATGAGTTGAGTTGAGTGAAACACTTACCTTCTAGACATTTCTAACACTAAACACTTGAGGGAGTGAAAATATATCTTGTGAGAATTTATCATTCTTGGTTTATGCTTTGCAGTTGAAATTATCTTGCTTATTGATTTGAGATGTAAAGAAATGTCACTTCATGAATGTTTTGATTCCTTAAACATCTTGGTTGCTATCCTTACTTGTAAACTTTTACATTCTTGAAAGTCATTGGAAAGTGAATCTCTTTGAGTTTTGGTTTTTGAGTTTTTGTGTTCCTTATCCCTTAGTTTGAATCTTTAGTTTGCTTGGGACTTGCAAAAGTTAAGTGTGAGAAAATTTGATAATAACAAATTTTTATACATTAATAAATCCCTATTTTTAGTCCCTTACACTCTCCATGTACTTAATTGATTGAATTTGGCTATATTTTGTAAGTTTGAGCTTAAATTGGGTAAAATTGATTTTTTCAGCATTATTAGGATTTTACACTGTTTCTATATTTCGGTTATATCTTGAGTTCTAGATATCTAAAAATTATGTATCTTACTTTGTAGGAAAGATAAGTGAGAGCTATACAACTTTTATGAAGATCTCCAGAGCTGAATCGGATATGTTGTGGATCAAATTGGACGTGGAAGTCAGAACAATGGTGTTGTCACTGGAACCCAAGCAAAGTGCACTGATTTGTCCATAACTTAGGCTGTAGATTTAGAACTAAAACTGGTGCCATTGGAAAGTTTACACACAAGACTAAAACTATTATGAAGACCACTAATTTAAAATATGACGTTTTGATGGTGTTATACCCCTTGTGAAGTTGACTGACGAGTCTAGAGACCCATTGAGAGTGATTTGGGCATAACTCTCTCATCTTAAGCCCAAATCAAATGATTTCGGGGGTTAAAAAAAACTAAGAGGCAGAGGATTAAATTTAACTTAAGGGAAAATTAAGATTCTATTAGGCAAAATTCGCAAGTACATGGGTCAACAAGTAATATATGAGAGTTAGAGTATCGTGTCCCAAGGGATTGACTATTAGAAATGATGCTAAAACTTAACCAATTTCCACCAATTCTTACCCAAGTAATCAAAAATTGAGAGTGGTTATAATTGAATTAACAAATTGAATGAAACAAACTAGAATATACCAAACGCTAAATTCATAAGAGAAAGATGAGAATGATTAAGGCCTAGGGGTCCCTATTCACTTGCTACTTCAATGAATAACTTGTAATTCACAACCATCTAACAATGAGTTGGTTTTGCTAGCTAAAACTAGCAATAGGTAAAGGCCTATGTCTAGGATAATTACTAATGTGAAACCTATCTAACCCACTATGTGTCCATGTGAGTTAACATAGAAATCACTCATTGAGACCATTTATCAAACACCTACTATGCATGACCAAGGAGAATGTGTCCATCCCCTTAGTTAATCAACACACCCAACCCAATAGAATGTAATTGAATATACATCAACCATACTATATCCATATTTATAATACCCTATTTCTAGTTCTATTGGAATACTAAAATCATGCAATTGATGGCCAATCAATAATAAGCATTACGTATAGATATCGAAGAACAAAACTAATTTCATTGAAAGAATACTCAACCAATTACAAGGTAATCAAATCCATAGCAAGATCCTAGAGTGCCCCTAGATTAGAATTTAGTTACACATCATGAAAGAGGAGAAAATTAATGGAGTAATGAAACCCATCAAATTACAAATCAAGAGAGAAAAGGAAAAGAATGAACAAGAATGTTGAGAATCCAATGCTTGATATTCCTCCTTGATCTTGATTCTTCCTTTGAATCACTTCTATCTTCCAAGATTTTCTCCTCTTCTCCCTTCCTCTATGAAGTTCGTACTTCGTGAAAAACAGAAGATCCCCTCTTCTCCCTCAAAAATCAAATAATGAGGGCTAATCTCGTGTGCCAGGATTTTTAACACGCCTCATGGCTTTTCCATGCCTAGGCATGGCTTTTCCACGCCTAGGCATGGTTATAAAACATGTGTTGTCATGTGATGGTCATACCTAGGCGTGACTTTACCATGCCTAGGCGTGGGTTTCTCTGTCTGAATAAGCTAAAAAAATTGAAAGTGCCACGCTTAGGCGATGATGTCTCTGCCTGGAATTCCTGCAAAACTGAGAGGGCCACGCCTAGGCATGGATTTGTCACGCCTAGGCATGAGTTGGCAACCTTTCCTTCTTTCTTGCATCTTTCCCCATTTGAGCTCCTCTTTGCTTCCTTATCCTTTCCAAGGTCTTTCCATCTTGAATATCTGTTTCAAAACAATACCAAAGTCCATCAAACTATAATCAATTCAAATCCCTAAATAAAATCATCAAACATTTGATTCTTAATTAATTGAGACCACAAGTTTAAATCATCAAAATTATGCATGAATGGAACCTTTGAACTTAAAAACTTGAAGATAACATACTCATACTCATTCAAAATTAAGTGAAATAACTTCATTTCGTAAAGTCATCACACCCCCAAACCTAAAGATTTGCTAGTCCTCGAGCAAACTAATCCAAGCAAGGGAAGAAGGAATACAATCTAATACAAAAATCATGAAGCAAATTGAATTAGAGCATAGCCAGCTTCTAATTATCATTCATTCCCTTAGAGATCACTTTTCAACCTCACAACAAGGTCCACACATGCAAGATAATTCAAACAATCATGATTACCCTTGAATGCTATTTTTGTGCAAGAAAGATTTCCCATATTTATGTGTTTGAGACCCTTTCCTAATCATGAAGAGCAAGCTAGATGAATTTATAAGAAGAACATATGCACTCTCAAAAAAATGTCTTTCATCCTTTTCTCCACTAATGTAGGCAACACAAAATCAAAGATCATAAAGGTCTTTTAAGCTTGTAATGTGAGGCTAAGGGTAATGACTAAGAAAGAAGGGGAAGAATTTCAAATCAAATATTGAATGCATAATCACACAGTTCCATTGAATCAAACCCGACATATGAAATGCAACCAATGATCCAATTATGAAGAAGCGACCCTCTTTATTCATTTTTTTATTTTATTTGAACCTACGTACATATATACTTTCTTTGCAAAAAGAGAGCTTCATTTTTGTACAGTAGCTCACACACATTTTTTTTTTGAATTAAGAGTTGGTTCTCAATTGATCCTGATTTCCAACTACCATGCACAATGATTTGGCTCAACTCAACAAAAATGCCTAACCATGCATTCAATAAGGGACATGTCATAAAGGTATGAGACTTTTCACAAGCATGGGTGAAGAGGGTGGAGAGATTAGGTTTAAAGAAGGAAAAATCAGGCCACACACACGCACACTAGGCTTCAAAGGGGTACATCATTCACTCAAGATTGACTTGAAAAGCTCAATCGGTCCAAACGAGCGCCCTAGTCATTTCCTAAAAAATGCATTGCCTAGGATTTCACCTCAAAAGGGAATCAGACAAGCCTCTAAGATGCAAAATTGATTATACACATGCCTTTTATAAATTTTCTCGAATTATGCATTTCATTCATATTCTAAGATCCACCACACTTGTACGGAAATACACTCATACACAATTATAGCAATAAGTGTAAGTACAAAATTTGAATATTTACAAGTGGTTTCCCAAGCAATGAGGTATATCCTTGATCCACACAATCATTGGATACTCAAATCAGAGTGCAGGTATGCACAAATTCAACTTGCCTCTAAGCATACTCATCATTTTAAAACAAATTCAAAAGCTCAGGCAACCTAATAAGCCCAATCAATCTCACTCAGGCCCTCAATTACACAGTAAGACACGATCACCAAAATCTCCTGACAGTTAGAATGTACAAAAGAAAACTAATTCATCAAAATGTATTGTTTTATCATCAATGCCAAAAGCAAGGGAATAGAAGGAATGTACATCACCAGAAATAATTCAGTAAAAAGCTCAAAAAGATACTAATGTTCCCTCCCCCAAACCTAAGGCATGCAATGTCCCACTGTATACAAAAGAAAGAAAGTATCTAATAAAGTAGGTACAGTGAATTGAAAGTAAAAATATAAAAATAAAGTAGAATAGAGCATGAAAGCAATAGGCCCAGGTGCCTCAAAAGAAGTCATTCTCATCAAATAAGTCATCTCCCTTGGTGCCCATCTCCGTATCATCAGTAAGTGATGGAGATGGAGGAGAAGGTGAAGCTACAATCGGTGGAGCTGCAAATAGTGGAATTGCAGGAAAAGTATCCATTGGGCGTCCCTATCCCAATGCCATCCAGTGAATGCTCTGATAAATCGCAGCCAGTATCGCCTGCTGCTGGTCTAAGCGCTGATCAACAGAAGCAGCCCAAGCATCATCAAATACTGAAGCAGGCTGTGGGGTTGGTGCAGGAGCAGGCTGTGGAGCTGGTGTAGGAGCAGGCTCGGGGTCTGCATCTGGGGGCTGGGCTAAGGCTTGCCTGCACTTCTCTTGGGCAGTCATGATGGTTTGTATTGCCCTCGTCGTCATAGAAGTCTTCAACTTCATGCACACCTCAGTGTCTTTCCATGCGACGTGAGCTCTCTCACAAAGCCGACAGATGAGGAAGGGAAAAATAGAGATTTGAGCTTTATAGTGATGCATAGCCTGATCTGATCATAGAGTATCTGAGTCGTGTCCACTTGTTGTAGGCTATGGATCGCATACAGTATATATGCCTGCTCAGGATATATTTCAGACTGATGCTCAGTGGGGAACAAACAGGAACAACCAAAATGTTTCCACGGGCCCAGCTCACGGTGCAAAGCAAACTCTCCTGTTTAATGAATATGATGGAATGATCTGAGTTCTACTGAACCTGAATAGGGAAGTCAGGATCACAGATACTTGCCATGACTATGCTAAAGGGGGTTCCTCCCTCCTCTTCAAATAACTGTAGTGTCCTGTATGCACACTGGAGTGAAGGAGGGCCTAGGTCCATAACCTGGCGAATGCGCTCCACAGAATAGTCAACCACCTTCCTTTTGACTCTGGTAGTTATAGTAGAATGTGTAACATCCTGAAAAATTATGTTAGGCTTGTAATTAGTTACAAAGGTAATATATTACTTGTTTAGCATGTCAGTCAAGTTTGGTGACAAACCGAGTTAGTTTAGGCACTTTGTTGCAACCCCGAGTGTGTAAAGTCGCCTAAAATGACTTAGAGAATAGCATAAACTGCTATTTAAAGGGAAACATATTTAGATAATTTGTTTCTAGGTCACAAATAAGCTAAGTAAGGTGTAGTTAAAGTTTCAGAGTAATCAGAGTTAATTTGGTATTTTTAGGCATACTCATTGTGCATTTTAATACCAGATTTACCCCTAGCAGATATAGAAAAATAGAGAAAAAGTACAACATGATTTTTTTAATGAATCCTAGGATTTATTTTGAATCTATTGGAAGTTAGAATACTAGATTTGGTGGAATCTGAGTGTTCTTAACAGATCGAGGTTTTAGTGTTTATCCAAGAGAAGTCATATTTGACTTCCCTTGTTTAATATATCACAACTGAGATATTAGAGAGGCAGAAAACAGAAAAGAGAGGAGAAAAGAAAGAAGAGGAAAACGTGAAGGGAGAAAGAGAGGAAGAAAGAAGAAGGAAGACCAAAGAGAAGGATCAACCACCAAGAAAGAGGAATCAAGTAGATCTTGGCTTCATCTTCATTTTCAAGACCAAGAGGTAGGGGTTCTTGAGCTCTAACTTCATCTTCTTTCTCATCTTTCCATGTTAGGCCTTTTGAGGTTTAATGTGTCATTTTGAATTCTAGAGATGTTGTAGGTGTTTTTCTTGGTTGGATGAGTTATAAATGAGGTTTATGACTTGTTCATGCAAGGAATTTGAATCAGAAACAAAAGCTATTCATGTTTAGATCCTAAGTACCCAAAGAAGGGTTTACGTTAAAGTATGAGGAATTTTGATCCATAATCCAAATTAAAAGGTTTAATTTGGTGTTTGAGGTTTTCTATGTGTCAAAGAACTGACTAGGGATATAGAATCACCGAGAGATTGGATAGAAATGGCCAAAATCTAAGAGAAAGATTAATGGAACAGTACCACAGTTCTGCAGAATCTGGTTTCTGTTAAGAATGTCGTGGCGTTGGGGTGGCACGCCGCAGCGTTAGGGTATTTTGCGTAGTGAGCCACAGTGTAAGAAGTGGCATGCCGTGGCGTGAGACCAAAATTAGCCCAGTACTAGCATCCGAGAGCAGGGCACCGCGGCATGCCAACATCGTGCCGCGACGTGAGACCCTGAAGCTCCAAAATGTTGTTTTTAGATGTTTTGAGATCCCTAGTTAATAGAATCCTTTGGCTATGCCTAGTAGAATGTATTGAGGCACTAGAGAGGGTATTTCTTTGAGAGAAAAACCTAGTGGCATACAAGGAAAGATAAAAGAAAGGTTATGCATCCATTAGACATGGATTGCTAGAGATCAAGAGTTTAGCTTCTTAAGCAACTTAAAGTTGCACAGATGTCACAAGAAAGGTGATAAGAATTTTAAGAAGCAAGATGGAAATAGCAAAGTGCCATAGTGCCTAAGTGACAAGAGTGAAGGACCAAGGTGCCGAGTTAGCAATAGTAGAGTGCCAAAGACTCTAGCTGGCAGGGGTGAATGCCATAGTGCATGAAGAGCTCTCAAAGAGTGAAAGAGAATTAGTAATTCAAAGATAGCAGTGTACTAAGTCTAGTTGGTATTGGTTCAATGTTGTAGTGCATGAAATGCTCCCACAGAGAAGAGGTGGAGTTAGTAATGCTAGATGGACTTAGTATGAAATCATGTAGTGGTTATGTTAGAGTTATGACATAAATCTGCATTTACACACACATCATATTTCACATATACTTGCTAATCCCTAGAGAGCAAGTAGTGGAGGCATCCACTCAATTTTGGTGGCGATATCCACCTAGTTAAGGTAGATTACTTGGTGATCTATGGGTGTAGGAGGTCAGGTGTTGTGGTAATAGACTTCATTCTTAAAAGTAGGCTATAAGGGGTCACACGTTATCTTGGCAGAATTCTTCTGCGCCTAGGGGGAAAAGCTGAGTATTCATGACATTACACTAACACTAACATACACTTTTCTTTGAACATAAACATACATCATTCCATCATTGCATTATTTAAAATTTTGTTTGGATTAGATATATTTGTATGATTGTTGTTTATGTGTTGTTTGGTGCCATCGGTGACAATTGTATTGGCGGTTGTCTGGTCGATGATTTTAAATGATTGTATGGGTGATTATTTGATCTCATCGTGGTTTCGGTTATCAGAACAAAATTATAGATTGCTTAAGAACGTTACATAAAGAGAGAGTTGTAATGGTTTCTTATGCAGGAAGTATTAGTTTAGTTGGATTTATTCATTGTGAATGTTTAAACTGCTAGTTTTGGTATACTTATACTGAGAAATGTGATTTCTCACCCCGTTTGTTGCCATGTAAATCCAGGTGGATGTTCATCCAAAGGCAAGAAGAAGAAGTATGAAGACAAAAATAGTTTTTATACTTTCTAATTTAAAGCTTGTATTTATTTATGTGCTTTTAGTTGTATAAAGTTATGTATACAATAAGCCCTTTTGTGGCGATGTTATTTGTATAACTTTTAGTTTTTCGCAAGGCTCTCCATTATTATTTGTTTGAATGATGTGGATTAGTATAATGTTAAGTTAGAAGTAGCATAACTAATACTGCTTATCCAGATATATTTTGATATACTAGATTACCGGTATTAGGGTGTTACAGAACACTTCTCAGCATGAGCATTTGCATAAAATTCCTTAACTACTGTAGCCACAGGCTCCTCAATGGGATGCTCTGCAAAAGTCTTCCAGTGGAGTGCTTTCGTGGCATCAGAAATGGCTGGATAGCACGCCACATTGATGCCATGGAACCCCTTCTCTAGAATGATGTTGATTTGCGCATATCTAGAAGTAGTCAAAGACATCTTGATATATGAAGAAGGCTAGGTCAAAAACTAGGATCTCATTAGTGTCCTCAGCATGGCCTGGCCCAGCTTCAACAATTTTGCGCTGACACTTTGACATGATCAGAGGATACCTAAAAAGAAACAAGGCCTAGTTATTACCATTGAACATTAATCAAGCAATCAATGTAATTAGCCAAACCCAGTAAGAATAGTTTGCAATGCAATCAAGCAACCTAATTAATTACACATATCAACTCATGCAACTTAGTCAGTTCAAAGCTCACCCAATTCAATAACCCCAACTAAACCAATTTTTAGCTCAACCAATTCAAGATTTAACTAAGAATGCATTAGTTCCTAGCATGCAACCAGTTCAACATTTAACCTCAATGCCAAGCTCAACCAATTCAACAATCAACTAATAATGCCAGATCCTAGTCATGCAGCAAACTGAATGAGAACAAATTTTCAACTCAGTCATGCCAACCAAATAAGAATAAAAATCAACTCAAGCAAAAGCACAATTGAGAACCATTGATAATGAAGCTTATTCTAGCCAAGTACCCAAAATAAGGCCACCCCTAAACCTAGTGAGAAAATATCATACCAACAGCAAGCAACCAGATAAAACAAATATTGGATAAAATAGAATATCAGTGCAATCATGCACAGGCTCTATCAAACAAGTTTGTCACCAGTAAGCCTCAATTATTGTGCCCAGTAAACCCCTAAACCTACTCATGGGTAAGTTACAACCTAGCCAAATCATAGCCATTTCACAATCTAACCAATTAGCACAATTTAACTAATTCCTAGCCCTACCCCAAAAATTGCAACAGTCACACGATTAACAACTCAGAAATTAATAGAATCATTGAGCAAAATAAGCATATCAGCAGCCAAACCATTCAAAAATCAAGAATTCCAGAGTAAAGCTGAATAAGAATGCAGAATTCACACAACCAGAAACATTCAACCACGTTAACAACTTTGTGACCCTTGATAAGCAATATATCAACACAAAAAATTTGTAATGTTGAAACAAAGTATATTAGAAGATAGAGCAATACCACACATTTCAAAAATATCCAATATGTCAATCATGGAAACATAGCATATCAGAATCACAGTGATCACAGCACATTCGACTTAATCACATGTTGAACAATTTAGTCACCAATTGAATAGAACACATTCAATTATTGAGCACAGAAATGTAAATTCTAAGGAATGATAAATTGAAACAAAGAAAAATAACCTTGGCTGAACTAACAAAATAGAGTAAGGCACTAACCAAAAATGGGAAGTGGGGCACGGGTTAGGTGGAATTTGGTGGATATGAGGGTTTTGAAATTTTGAAGAGAAGATAAAGGGGATGGGTGCTACGGTGTTATGGAAGGGAAATGTTTGAGATGGAAGTTGGGGGAAATGTGTGGTAGGTACGATGGAGGAGTTGGATGGGAGAGAAAAAGAAGTTATGGTGTATGAGAGGAAGGTGGGCTACGATGGTGGTTCGGTGAGGATGATGAAGAAGACTTGTGGAGGAGAGAAATGGGGGAAGAAACTATGGTGGCTATAGGGGAGAAGAAGGTTAGGCACGATGGAGATGGAATGGTGGGAAGAAGAAGAAGATGGAATTTCTGTATTAGGGATTTACGAAAGGAAAATAGAAAGAAAAGAAAAGAAAGGATTTTTGCGTTTTGCGCAGAGGCAGACTCATCACGCCTAGGCGTGACTTGTCCACGCCTAGGCGTGGTTATTGTTTTTTCTCTAAATTTTTTTAAGCAAAACAACATCATGCCTAGGCGCGGAGAAATCACTCCTAGGCATGATGCTGTCAGGACAAAATTATTGAACATATAGAGACAACCACGCCTAGGCGTGGGACTCTCTGGAAATTTCCCCCTGCTGCAACTGAGACCTCCACGCCTAGGCGTGGCCTTCTGGACTTCAAATCTGAACAGAACAGCTAGAATACCCAAACTATCATGCATCCAACACACCTTTCCCTCACTCAAACAACTAAGAAACATTATTTACAATATGTACACTAGCAAGGCATCAATTTGAGAGACAAAGACTATGAAACAATCAAAAACAAATTCAAAACATGAAACAAAATTTGAAACCATGCATGAAAGTGCCCTAATCTAAGAGATAGGGTTAAGAAATTGGGTTGCCTCCCAATAAGCACCTTATTTATAGTCTTGACTAGACTTGCAAACTTTCAAGATGGAGGAGCAAGGGTGAGTGAGGTTTTGTGCCTCTCCACTTCACCATCTAAGTAGAGCTTGAGCCGTTGACCATTGACCTTGAAAGTTGACTTTGAAACTGGGTTTTCTAGGGTTACGACACGATGAGGAAACATTTCCACAACCAAAAAATGGACCTGACCACCTGGATTTGAGCTTGCCCGAAAATAATTTCAACCTTGAGTTAAATAAGAGAACTTTATGTCCTAGTGCAAAGCTTCTTGGAACAATATGGTTGTCATGCCACTTCTTTACCTTATCCTTGTATATCTTAGCATTTTCATATACTTGTAGACGGAATTCCTCAAGTGCATTGAGTTGCAACAATCGTTTCTTCCCACAAGCTTCAGAATCCAAATTCAATCTCTTGATGGCCCAGTAAGCATGGTGCTCAAGCTCAACAGGGAGGTGGCAAGCCTTGCCATAAACCAGTTGACATGGAGACATACTAAGAGGGGTTTTGTAAGCAGTGCGATATGCCCAAAGAGCGTCATCTAGCTTCTTTGACTAATCCTTCCTAGAAGGGCTTACAGTTTTCTCCAGAATCCGCTTCAACTCTCTATTAGAAACCTCTGCTTGGCCACTTGATTGTGGATGGTAGGCTGTGGCTACCCTATGTGTCACCCCATATTTACCAAGTAATGCAACAAAGTACTTGTTGCAGAAATGAGATCCTCTATCACTAATAATAGCACGAGGGGTGCCAAACCTTGTGAAAATGTTCTTTTTTAGAAAACCAAGACCACCTTGGAGTCACTAGTAGGTAAGGCACAACCTTCTATCCATTTTGACACTTAATCCACCGCTACTAGAATGTAACGGTTGTCGAAAGATGATACAAAGGGCCCTATAAAGTCAATGCCCTACACATCAAAGATTTCCACTTCCAGAATAGAGTTCAAAGGCATCTCATTCCTCCTTAAGATGTTCCGATCCGTTGACACCGATCACACTTAGCTGCAAAAGAGTGAGAATTGCGAAACAGAGAAGGCCAATAGAAGCTTGATTGCAACACCTTAGCCACTGTCCGTTCACCCCCATAGTGACCTCCATACAATGACGCATGACATTGCTCAAGTATTGCACTAGTCTCCTCCATAGGAATGTATCTTCTAAGCACTTGATCAGCATACTGTTTAAAGAGAAATGACTCATCCTAAACATAATATCTGACATAATGAAGGACTTTTTTTTTTTATGATAAGACAATTCAGATGGCACCAATCCACTCATGATGTAGTTAGCAAAGTCAGCATACCAGGGATCTGAGCTAGAAAACATAGCAAATAATTGTTCATCTGGGATCGTCTCACAAATCAAGGCGGGGTCTTGTTGATACTTCTCATTCTCCAACCTAGAAAAATGGTCAGCCACCTGATTCTTAGCACCCTTTTGATCTCTAATTTCAAGTTCGAACTCTTGTAGTAGTAAAATCCAACGAATCAAACCTTGGCTTGGCATCCTATTTGCTCACTAGATACTTGATAGTCGAGTGATCTGTGAAGACAATGACTTTGATACCAACCAAATATGCCCTGAATTTGTCGAAGGCAAAGACAACTGCAAGGAGCTCCTTCTCAATGGTGGTGTAGTTCAACTGAGCATCATTGAGTGTCCGGCTTGCATAATAGATGGAATGAAAGATTTTTTTCTTCCTTTGGACCAATACTACTTCGACTGCATAGTCACTAGCGTCACACATAAGTTCAAATGGTAATGTCCAATCCGGACCAGTGATAATGGGTGCTGAGACAAGCCTCTTCTTCAATTCGACAAAGGCTTCCATACAGGATTCATCAAACTTGAATGCCATATCATTCTCCAGCAAGTTACACAGTAGTTTAGCAAGCTTGGAAAAGTCTTTAATGAACTGCCGGTAGAATCCAGCATGGCCAAGGAAACTTTAAACTCCCTTTACTAAAATTAGTGAAAGTTTCTCAATCACTTCAATCTTAGCTCGATCTACCTCCATTCCTTTATGTGACATTCTATGGCCAAGTTATATGCCCTCTTGGACCATAAAATGACACTTCTCCCAATTAAGCACCAAATTAGTTTCCTTGCACCTTTGCAACCTAGGGCCAAATTTTGCAGACACTCATCAAATGAATCATCATAAATAGAAAAGTCATCCATGAGGATCCCTATACAGTTCTCCACCATATTGCTGAAGTTAGCCATCATACATCTTTGAAAAGTAGCTGGAGCACTGCACAACCCAAAGGGCATTCTTCTGAAAGCATACATACCATAGGGGCAAGTGAAGGTTGTTTTCTCCTGATCGTCTGGGGCAATAGCAATCTGATTGTAGCCCGAGTACCCATCCAAGAAATAGTAAAACTCACGACTTGCCAACCTATCCAGCATCTGATCAATAAATAGTAATGTGAAATGATCCTTTCTGGTAGCAGTGTTAAGCTTCTTATAATCCATGCATATGCGTCATCCAGTGATAGTCCTAGTGGGAATCAAATCATTATTCTCATTGGTTACAACTGTCATTCAACCTTTCTTAGGCATGCACTGAACTAGGCTCACCCATTTGTTATCAGAAATATGGTATATGATACCCGCATCCAGCCACTTGATAATCTTCTTTTTGACAACCTCCTTCATAATGGGATTGAGGTGCCTCTGATGTTTAATGGTTAGTTTATGATCAGCTTCCAACAATATCTTGTGTATACAGATGGTGGGGCTAATACCTCTGATATCCGCAATGGACTACCCCAAGGCTTGTTTGCAATCCCTGAGCACTCTGAGCAACTTGGATTCTTGCTCTTCTAACAAGGATGTGGAAATAATAACTAGAAATATGGATGACTCCCCTAAGTATAAATACCTCAAATGATCAGGTAAGGGCTTGAGCTCCTACTTGGGTAGGGTGATAACTGAAGGTTGGAGACTGGGCTTGTCAGAAGATATGTTCAACGGTTCAAAACTTGGTTTCCTGTAAAACTTAGCAGATGCGTCAAATAGTTTAATATATTCCACCACATCATCCCTATCTACATGCCAATGTATGGATGTTAATGCTAAAGCAAGGGGATCTTCAATAAAATTAGTATAGAATGTAGTATTGACTACTTGATCAATCATACCCAGGTAAGAACATTCTTCATGGTCATTTGGAAATTTCATGGATTTGTAAATGTTAAAAGTTACCTTTTTCTCATTGACCTGCATTATGAGCTCACCTTTTTGGACATCGAACATAGTTTTACCCATGGCCAGGAAGGGTCTTCCAAGAATCAAAGGCATATTGCGGTCCTCTTCCATGCCTAGAATGATGAAATCCGCTTGAAATTTGAACTTGTCCACCTTGACCAATACATCTTCTATGACCCCTTTAAGGTATGTGAGAGAACGATCAGCTAGTTGCAAGATAACTGAAGTCGGCTTCGCCTCCCCCAAACCTAGCCTTTGGAAAATGGATAGGGGCATCAAGTTTATGCTTGCCCCTAGATCACACAAGGCTTTTCCAAAGAATTGGCTCCTGATTGTGTATGGAATGGTGAAGCTCCTTGGGTCTTTCAATTTAGGAGGTAGCTTGTTTTGCAGGATTGCACTACACTTCTCTGTGAGAGATCTCCCAATTTCCTCTTCTTGGACAAGATGTCCTTCATGAACTTTACATAACTCGGCATTTGTTCTAGAGCCTCAGCAAATGGTATGTTGATGTGAAGTTTCTTGAAAATCTCTAAGAATTTTTGAAATTGAGCATTAAGCTTTTGCTTTGCTAGTCGGTTAGGGAAAAGTGGAGGTGGTGTCATGGGCTTGTCCTCCTTCTTCTTGTCTTCAACTATTTCCTTAGCAATTTTCTCATTTTTGTCAACCTCCTTGCTCATAATCTATTCATATTGTGCGACCTCCACTTCCTCTTCAAGCAGTTTGGTCATTAGATTACCTTCTATCTCCTTCCCACTCCTCAATGAGATAACCTTACAATGCTTATTAGATGCACCCTTAGGATTGTTGATGGTGTCACATGGAAAATTTCCTGGGGGCCTATTATTTAGAGGTTGGGCAAGTTGGCCCACTTGAGTCTTAAGATTTCTCAATAAAGCTACTTGGCTTTGCATCAATGCATCGTGGGACACTAGCCTTGAATCAGTTTTGATCATGTAATCTTGTTGACTAGTCATAAACTGAGTAAATATCTTCTCCAAATTAGAAGTTGGAGTTGATGTTAATGTTTGGGCTTGAATGGGGCTCTGTTGTTGAAAACCTGGAGGAACACGAGGTGCTTCTTTATACTGATAAAATGAGGAAGAGCCTTGAGCATTTCCACCCTATGAGAGATTAGGATGGTTCCGCCAACTGGGATTATAAGTATTACCAAAACCATTATTGTGACCTGGCTAATGGAATTAACTAGCATATTGTACACTCTCCAAGCTAGTCGTACAATTAGTAGTGGAGTGAAGATCCCCACAACGATCACAAATTCCTGCTGAGCTATTGGCTCCACTTGTTACTGAATTCACTCCCATGGTGTCAATTTTCTTGGAAAGAGCCGCCACTTAAGCTGTAAGTGAAGTGAGAGCATCCACCTCATGTATACCGACAACCGTTCTCCTAAGAGTAATCTTTTTTGCTGGCCACTAATAGTTGTTGTTAGTCATTTCCTCCAAAAGGTCATAGGCTGCATAAACCGTCTTGCTCATAAAAGCCCCTCCAGTTGCTGCATCAATTATGGATCCAATGGATGTTGTTAAGCTATTGTAAAAGGTATGTACTAACATCTATTTTATAATACCATGATGTGGGCACTTACTTAACAACTCCTTGAATCACTCTCATGCCTCATACAAAGTTTCTCCTTCAAGCTACCTGAAGGACAAGTTGTCATTCCTGTACTTCATTGCCTTTATGGGAGGAAAGAATCGATCCAAAAACTTCTATACTAGCTCTTCCCAAGTAGTGATGGAATGCTCTGGTAAGGAATGAAGCCATGCCTTGGCCCTATCCCTCAAAGAAAAAAAGAAAAGCCTCAATCGAGCTGCATCATCAATCATCCTGTGATGCGTGAAAGTACCACATATCTCTGGGAAGTTGGCTAGATGAGCATTAGGATTTGCATGGGGTAAATCTCAAAATTGCACATTATTCTGAACCATCTAGATAATTGCAAGCTTGATCTCAAAAGTTTGTGCTTGTACAACTGGCTTTCTAATGCTAGATCGAATTTCTCTAGCACTTAGGGTGGCATATTCCCTCAAGGGCCTTTGAGCATTTACTTCCTCCGCCATCTCAGATTCGTTATCCAAATTTAATGCTTGCACTTGTACTTGTTGTTCTCTTAGCAATCTACAAAATATCCTCTCGATCTCAGGATCATAAGGAAATCGAGACATACCTTGAGTTCTTCGCATACAAGAGCCGAGTACTTGAAAAACAAATAATCAAAACAAAACAAACAAAACTTGAAATAAGAGTTGTGAATAGATGTAAGAAATAACACAAAATCTAAACTCAATTCCCGGCAACAGAGCTAAAAACTTGTTAGGTAAAATCCGTAAATGCATGGGTCAGTAAGTAATATATGAAAGTTAGAGTATCGTGTCCCAATGAATTGAGTATTAGAAACGATGCTAAAACTTAACCAATTTTCACAAATTCTTACCCAAGTAATCAAAAATTGAGAGTGGTTGCAATTGAATTAACAAATTGAATGAAACAAACT
This sequence comes from Ormosia emarginata, assembly GCA_029884605.1. Classification (NCBI taxonomy): domain Eukaryota; kingdom Viridiplantae; phylum Streptophyta; class Magnoliopsida; order Fabales; family Fabaceae; genus Ormosia; species Ormosia emarginata. Next base: position 12,278,066 of record JAQQTP010000084.1, on the reverse strand, counting down.
AGAATGTACCAAACACTAAATTCACAAGAGAAAGATGAGAATTACTAAGGCCTAGGGGTCCCTATTCACTTGCTACTTTAATGAATAACTTGCAATTCACAAGTATCTAACAATAAGTTGGTTTTGCTATCTAAAACAAACAACAGGTAAAGGTCCATGTCTAAGGCAATTATTACTGTGAAACCTATCCAATCCACTATGTGTCCATGTGATTTAACATTGGAATCACTCATTGAGACCATTTATTAAACACCTGCTATGCATGACCAAAGAGCATGTGTTCATCCCCTTAGTTGATCAATACACCCAACCCAATAGAATTTAATTGAACATACATCAACCATACCATATCCATATTCACAATACCCTATTTCTAGTTCAATTGGAATACTAAAATCATGCAATTAATGGTCAATCAATAACAAGCATTAAGCATAGATATGGAAGAACAAAACCAATTTCATTGAAAGAATACTCAACCAATTACAAGGTAATCAAATCCATAGCAAGATCCTAGAAAGCCCCTAGATTAGAGTTTAGTTACACATCATGAAAGAGGAGAAAATTAATGGAGTCATGAAACCCATTAAATTATAAATCAAGAGAGAAAATGGAAAGAATGAACAAGAATAGTGAGAATCCAATGCTTGATCTTCCTCCTTGATCTTGATTCTTCCTTTGAATCACTTCTATCTTCTAAGATTTTCTCTTCTTCTCTCATCCTATATGAAGTTCGTACTTCGTGAAAAACAGAAGATCCCCTCTTCTCCCTCAAAAATCAAATAATAAGGGCTAATCTTGTGTGCTAGGATTTTTACCATGCCTAGGCATGGTTATGAAACACGTGTTGTCATGAGATGGCCATGCCTAGGTGTGACTTTACCACGCCTAGGCATGGGTTTCTCTATCTGAATAAGCTGAAAAAATTGAAAGTGCCACGCCTAGGCGTGGATATCTCTGCCTAGAATTCTTACAAAACTGAGAGTGCCACGCCTAGGCATGGATTTGTCAAGCATAGGCGTGGGTTGGCAACATTTCATTCTCTCTTACATCCTTCCCTATTTGAGCTCCTTTTTGCTTCTTTATCCTTTCCAAGGTCTTTCCATCTTAAATATCTGCTTCAAAACAATACCAATGTTCATCAGACCATGATCAATTCAAATTCCTAAAAAATCATTAAACATTTGATTATTAATCAATTGAGACCACAAGCTTAAATCATCAAAATTATGCATGAATGGAACCTTTGAACTTAAAAACTTGAAGATAGCATGCTCATACACATTCAAAATTAAGTGAAATAACTTCATTTCGTAAAAGTTATCATATTCTTAATTTTTAAGTTAATTATTTTTGTATAAATAGGGGATCCAAGATAGATAGTAACCCTAATCCATACTACTTGATTCTTCTACCTAGAATTTTCTTCTTTCTTTTGCAAACCGTGTGCTACAAGAAAATTATTAAAAATAAAAATGAAATTTATTTTGAGTTGTTTTATTTATGATGCTTATATTTAATCTTGTTTTTTTTTATTGTATTTACCTGGCTCATGGCATGACAATATGTTGTTTTAAAGTTGCGGTTACTTGTTTATCCTTGTGCATTCCTCTTGTCTTTAAGTGATTAAATATAAAAAAATCTTTTAATCAATGCAATAACTAATGATGATGATTGAATAACAAATGCTATCTTTAATGTCATTTGGACCATAAAAGTTTATTGAGAAGTCTAGTACTAACTTAAACCCTGTGCAAGAATAGATTTGTTTTCAAATAAAATTATTTTTAAAAAATTCTTTTCATAATTAAATTTAATCAACCCACAATTATTTTTTAAAGAACTACATGACTTTGAGTTCCTCATTACACCCGGGGATACATAGGAGCGGAACTCCTATTCCATCAAGACAAAAATAAAATTTTCACAATTTGGTTTTTTTTTTTTCTCTTGTTTTTTTTTTAAAAAAATATACAATGTTTTTAAGAGGAATGAAATAAATATATTTGAGATTATCAAGTTTTACACAACTAACTTAAGGTAGCGCCTTAGGACGGATGTGTTAGAAGTGCTGTGGAATTAAGTTTTCACTCTTCCCTATACATAATCGACTCCCGAATCCAATCTGGTTTGAAAAACTATTTTCTAAGAAAAGTTTTTCAATTTTTCTTAATTCAAATAAAATTAGTGGAGACTCCATTTTCCATTTTTATTATATTTGTTTGCCGCTCCTATTGTAAATCTCGGTCGCGATAGGGGACAAATACATCTTTCGGTTTATAGCGCCTCATCATGATGCCTTTTAAGTTTTGAAGTTTGAAAATGGCTAATCATGACACTACGAATCCTAAATAATGACCTCCACTATTCCTCAACCACATTGCGCACCATTTCTAAACAAAAGCATCTGATAGGACAAGGCACAAAATGTTAAAAATTGAAGCGACATGTAGCATTCCAGAACATCCAACCTGGATCCCAGACCCTTGAAGAGCCACCACGACATAACAACACCTTGAACCTAGGTCCAAATCTGGATGAAAAGATAAAAGACCCCGCTAACTGCACATGGGGCAACGCATGACATGCCTCAAACAACGGAACAATGACATAAGCGGAGTACCCCAACTCACATCCTGGTTTTACCCACCAGCCTCAGGAACCTATTATAACACATCATGGACCTCGGCCCTTTGAGAAGAATATCGTGAGATCCGACATCCATATTACTGCTTGAATCCTTTTGTTCATTGATCACCGTGTGGTCCAAATGAATTCATATCTCAATACTTTGCTATCCCACTAAAGCGTTGAGCTAGGGATAACTATTCTTGACTGGGTTACGGGTCCAAAAAACTGGAGCAACCTGACCCGTTAGGCTAGCACCTGAGCATACAGTTCACATAAAGCATCCCAAACATTAGGTGTAATGACAAGAACAAATCTTGATAGCATCCCATACAAACAGGCAAATAAGGACAAAGGGGTAGCGATCTCTACGACCCTGTCCCCACGATCTTGTCTTCCACAATCGTGTTGCCACGATCCCAAGTAGCAGTATTTGGCAGGCACTGAATGCTCAGACACCACATACCCTCACACGCTTATATAAATATAGTGAACAAGAGAGACAAGGTATGAGTTAATTCCAAAACCTCACTATACTCTCCTTGCGCACCTATTGACTTGAGCATCAGAGTGTCTTTTGTAGGTGCCCACCCTCTTACTTGTCGTTGTTGTGGCTGCATTACAGAGGAGCTCATCATTTTATACCTATTCAGGTAACTATATATATATATATATAATATTCACTTTAAATGCTATTTTGTTATTAATATTTATTTCTTATTTTAAATAAAAAAAATAAAGTTAAGTAACCCAAAAAATTGTGTCTGGATTGCCTAAAAATAACTAAACTTCATGAAAGAAATAATTTAGAGATGTAAGTTTCCTTTTTGCTTTGTTTGGAGCTGTGACAATAGTGCAATACTCAATAAAAAATGTAATTTAACAGATAGATATTATTTTTAGATATGTTTGTATAATATAATATTTTTAGATACTAAACCACTAAAAAAATGGTCATTTTGTGGCGATTAAAGAAGCATTTTGTGGCAATCAACTGCCACTAAATTCTGCTCACAATAGTTTGTTAATCGACACGATTTATACTGCATCGAGTTTAATTTGTGGCGGTTAAGACCAACTGCGGGATTAACTGCTGGTAATTGTTTTGAATTTTTAGTGGTGGTTTGTAACCGCCACAAAAGATTCACAAGGGCTGAAAGTTAAATATATTAGTGGCAGTTAAAAATCGCAGCTATAATTTCAAACTATGGAATGCCATAACTTAGTGGTGGTTTTGAATTGCCACTAAAGACAAAGAATAATAAAATTTTATTTAATTTAGTGGCGGGTTTGAACTGTCGCTATTTGACTAAAATAGTGGCAAAAACCATTTATTTTTTGTAATTAGCTCATTTTTACATTTGATATTTAACCTGGCCAGAATCAGTATTCAACAACACATAAAAAATACACTCCAAATACTTCAAATACCAAATTATATATAATAAGAAGCAAATAACATTGTAGTAAATTAAGTAGCATAATGACTACTATCAAAGTAGCACATTAACTAGCACAATAACTATTACAAGTATTGAAATATCCAAATGTTCACGAGATTGTCAAATAGTTGTAGAAACTACTACCCCAAACAAACAAGTAGTTTTTTATAGGGTAAATACAAAAGGTATCATGCATTGATGTGAATGTGATTCATGACTAGCTAATGAAGAACATCTTGTACCCCCTGCTGGTGAACCCTCACCACTGGCTTGATCAGGAAACTGAAATAGAAAATACCCATTTAGAATAAGTCATATGCACACAAAACTCAACAACAATGCCCACTGGCATAACAAGGTTGACCACTGAGACAACATTCAACTGGATATTCAGAATGGCCATCACACCCTACAAAGCATATCTTGTAAGTAAACAAATTGACTAGGTGATATGAAATTCGAAATATCTAGCACCAGTAAAAATAAAAAATAATACATAAAAAAAGAACTATATGACATATTTCAAATTAGCAAGAAAGTAAAAAATCAAGCAAAAGTTAAAAGGAAGGAAAAGTACCATAAGATCAACGACAATCATCACTATCACCAACAAAATGATTGTTAAACTCCTTAAACTTTATAAGGGTTGAAAGCAAAGGAGGATCAAACCAAGACTTGATTTCAAGAAGTGGTGGTAACTCAGGTTTGGGAATTTGAGGCACTTTTGGCTCTGGCAATGTTTACTCTAGAAGATTGCGTGTCCCAACAACCATTGTGTGCTGGTGACAAATAATAAAGTTAGAACCAAAAACAGAGAAAACATTGTTGAGAAACTGTAGGAAGCCATGGTTGAATGAATCAAGTTGAAGACAAAAACTTCAGGATCAATAGGAGTTGGAACACTTTGTAAATGGTTTTGATATGCTTTGGGCATAGTTTGTAGATGCTATATGTTGTGCTTCTATAGACGAAATTGTATAACACAAAGATGGGTATGCAGGGTGAGTTGATAGGATGGTGTAAGCGTTGTCAGTTCAACTTCTTATATAATGAATTTTTAGCATTTGCTTTCATAATTATAATTTTTTGGCTATGCCAAACATTTGGATTGACTTCCATTCTTTTTTTCTACACATATTTAATACTAAAATGCCATCATAGTTCTGCACTAAGTAGGAAAAAATAATTATTGTTTTCTTATTTTTTCCTCACTCAGACATTTTATCATACAGATCATGTGCACTCATCCAAGACATAGAATCAAAATCACAAAATATAATGAAGCAAGACAAGAACAAATCCATGAAGCATATCCTAAATGAAGAGCGTGACAAGTTATACAAAATACAAATAGAACAAACAAACATAGAGAAAGTTTGCAATGGATCTGACCCAACCATTACAATAAAGCATGAGCCTCATTTGGATTTCGGCCATGAAGTTCTCTATGACGAAGTTTCTTAACAATTTAGTGTTGAACTCATAGCTAGTGGTTTTTCTCTGAACCTTCCAGAGCTCCCTGTCAGAGTTGAAGATTCCTCTATCGAGGAAATCTTAGAGGAAGCTGATGAATCGTTCGCCTTTTAGGTAGTTGTCAAATTTGGTCTTGAGCATGTGTTCCACGTTTTTGGGTTGGCCATTAGCATGCCTCCGGCATTGCCTAGGCAAACGAAGACGACAGTGTTGGTGGGGCAGTCCCAAAGGACTTGGGTGGTCCAGTCGAGGAAGCGATGGCAGTTCTTTAGGAATTCTGGTCAGTTTCTACTCTTTCCTCTCCAGCGTTATTTCACTGGTTCTCTTACACTACGACATAGAGGGAGGGAAAGGAAAAAGAGGGAGAGGGAATTACTTGGCCTAAGTTACATTTTTTTAAAATATAACTGCCATAAAATGCACTTAAACCGCCATAAATCTATTTATTTTGTGGCAGTTGATACAAACGCCATAGCAATTGTTAGTAAAGTACTAATTATGACAATTTATGGAAACCGACACAAATATATTGCCACCATTTAGCCATTTTTTTTTACAACTCTTATATTCTTACCACAAACAGTGCATACACCTCTTTTCACACTTTTCTCAATACTATTCATCATACATACTTTTTCATATTCACTTTCTCTCACTTAATCAACACCCTTGAAAATTATGTTAATAGTTCTTACACCCCTTTTAAGGGTGTAGGATGATCATTTTTCTTTTTTTCTTTATAGTGAACGGAGTTAGTCTCACAATAGAAAAAAATTTACTTGAATAAATATTAAAAGAGTATTAGGATAATAACGACTAAAAGATTATTATATTATCCTACTATTATTATTATAAAAAATGTTTTGCATATTTATTTTACTTGGATATTTTCTGAAACTCTATGTGTATATATACATACACACACACACACACACACACACACACACACACACACACACACACACATATATATATATATATATATATATATATATATATATATATAAAATAAAAACTTTATTAATTTTCTCGATGAATTTCACGGATATTTTTATTTTAATATTTTATTTCATTTATATTTGGTATATTCTTATTTCTTTATAATTTTGTTGATATAATTTTAACTTATGTTTTAGTTATTGTTCTATCTTGAACTTCGAGTGAGTGGTGGATATCTTGGAAGTGTTGAACTTCACTCCAGTAGTTCCCTTGAGTGTTGGAATAGGAGGGTTGAATATTTGTAAAGACAGTTCAACAGTTAAGTAAGTTGGGATTTTGGTGGGTGAAGTGTGAGGAAAGATCCTTACCATAAAGTTACAGTACCCTATTTATATGAAGGGGAGTTACGTAAGTACCATTTGAAGGAGAGGGGTAGAAAGGTCATTTCAGTAGGAGAGAAAACTTCTTAGCACCTTCCTTGCTTGGAGTTGACCTTCCCTATGTCTCTTGGTAAGGGACATTCTTTTTATCCCTTGTGTAAGGTCATTGTGTCCATTGTGAGTGCGCTAGGCCTAACATTGCCCAAATCCTAGTATGGAACATTGCCCCTAGGTCGGTGCTTTGACGAGCATCAAAATGTCGAGCTCTAATCCTTAGGACTTGGCGCCAAGATTTCTATTATTTTCGTCCTCTGTCTTTCCCCCGAGGCCAGGCGTTTTGCTTTTGGTCATGGGGGATTGGTGGTTCGTATCTACGTCTCATTATGGTCAGGCGGCTTGGCTCTTGATTTAGGAATGCAGAGTAAGGTGAACAAGTTAGCAGATGCTTTGGCATAGTATGAGATCATGAATGTGATGATCCATCGCAATAATCTGTTGTAGTTCGCGATGAGACTATATCTGAGGTGGATGATGGGGTGTTGTTTAGTTTGGCGTGGAACATTCCTCTTACTGAGTGACTTTTTTTTCATTTACGTGAAATCAACATTTTTGCCATGTGGCATTCTAGGAATAAAAAGCATGCAACAGACGTTCGATTTGCACACCTTGTCATGATTTTAAATTAATACACTTTTTTTTTCATAAATTCCCTCCGCTTGGGAAGCGATTACACTTAGGTGCTTCCCTAAAATAGGGGGTGAGGGGAAGTGACTTTCACTTTTTGCTCCCTTCACTCCCTTATTTCTCCAAAAAACTCTTTGCTCCTTATTCTTTCTCGACTAACTTTGCTATTTTAGGGCCACCACAAAACAGTATTATTGTGTGAGACTCTAGTTAGCACCATCTTCTTCCCTTTCACTTCACAAACCAAGGTTCTCCCATCTTCATTTCTCTGTTTACTTTTGTATTATGGTTACTATGAGGGAAATGAGGAGTAATGGAGAGAAAGGACCACCTTTAGAGATCTTGGAGCAGCCCCCACCTCGACCATGTCATGCACCGTGAGGGAGGGCCCTTAGGGGTGCTTCTGCTTCTGGGGTACTAAGGCAACCTCCCTCTACTGAGTTTCAAACTCGAGGTAGAGAATGGTTAGATGATAGGCTCAGAGAAGTTGCTCCTAGGTATCGTCCGATTTTTGAAACTAAAAGAGATTTGGAAAGATACTTAGGGCCTATCAGTAGCAATTCTTATAAGTCTTCTACCTTTGTAGGTTTCGTGCTTCAATCATCATCCGAGATAATGGTTAGGGCAAGGCTTAGCATTATGGACTGACTAAATAAGTATCCCTACCTCCCACTGTGGCACTTTACCACTGGGTGCACTACGAACCATTAGGGATTTGCTCCATAGTGAACTAGCCAAAAATAGTGACCAAGCTCCAAAGCTATTTGAACATGATGGAGTCTGAAACTCAAGAGGAAAACTATCTTATTGTCTACTACAATGAGAATGAGAGGATTTACTTGTAGCAAACGTTGGGATCCTACTTCTTATATATATACAAGACATTATTTACAAGGCTATGGATTCTGTTTTCGTTCACCCACTTCTAGATGGTCGTCTTCAATACAATTTTAGTGGCTTTGTCCCAACTACATCCAAACACTTGGGCATTTACATGCTCTTTTGATATTGTCTGCAACTACTATGCATTACCGCTCTCCACAGACATCTTTTTCTACATGTTTTTCGTCCTCTCCAAGATAGATGTTGGCAAGCCATCTTGGATCACAATCCGTAGGCACTAGGGACGTAAGTGCTTCAAGCTCTTTGATGAGTCCTACTAGGACTTCAAGGAAATTTACTTCAAAGTGAAGCACTACAAGGTCATTCCATTCTACCTCAACAACAACTGGGAACCCAGATTCAACTTATATTAAAACAGGGACTTTCTTAGCTGAAAGGATATTGACGTGAAACAGAAATGGATGTTGGAGGAGGATCAATTGACATTCAAGATCCCTGAGAAGCTGACAAAGAAGAAAATATTCAAGTACAACTAGTTGATTTGCTATGATCCAAAGGAAGTTGAGGCCATTCTTAGTGTGCACTGCTCTATTGGGACATAGCCATTTTTACTTAACTTTGTTTTTCCTTTCTTCTTTACAAGGTTAGTATGTTTCTAATGTCGTTTTTTCTTTTGTTTTGCATATAGCATGGCTCCGCCAGGCAATATGTTGAGGCTGAGGAGGTTGCTCAAAGAGACTGGGATGGACTTAGAGGTAACGAAGACAAATTCTAGGGTCCGTGTTGCTAGTATCCAATAGGGGGCCTTGGAAGCCCCCTCTTTTATTGTCGTTCCTCTTGCTCTGGTTACTACTACTGCTACCGCTACCCTAGCCTCTACCTGCAAGCGAAAAAATAATGAGTAACCGGGTGAGGGTCGTTCAAGGAAAAAAGCCACAGTTACCACTTCAACTTCCTCTACACTAATTATGCTTGAGGCCTCTATTAGGGAGACCATGATTCTCGATCTGACCATGGGGGAGGAAAACTCATCGTTCATTATCTAGGAAAACTCCTTTGACCTCTGATGTCATATAAATGCTCACTTTAGAATAGAGTGGGATATTGCTACCCTAAATAAGTTTTCTCCTGTCGACCTTTTTCTGAAGGCAGAGGCATCGGCCCATTAGTTAGCCAGCATCCTCCGACACTAAGAAACGTTGACGACTGATACTAAAAGGATCACAGTTCTTGAAGTCAACCTCCATATTTATGTAGATTAGATCAAGGTCTTGAAGGTGGATAAGGAGAAGCTGGTGAAAGATCTAATCGATGCCCAGAATTACTTGAAGGTGGCAGATCATAAAATGTTAGATAAGGAGACTAGTGCCGAAGGCTACAAGGGCGAGGCCAAGGCAAAACAATTTGAGACAAAAGCTAAGAGGCTGATGAAATGTGGCCAAAGCTAGAGGTAGTTGAGTTCAAGAAGAAGAGTGATGAGTTTGAGGCAGTGAAGTTGGCCTGAGCATAGGAAAAGAAGGAACTTGCTAGGGAGTGGAACAGCTCTGTGAAGGAGTCCTTTGAGAATGCCCTTGCCCAGGTATCCATTCTCTACCCATCGATTACTAACTTCACCAAGACCTATTATTTGATGGAGATGATTAGTGGAATGATCATAAATCTTGAAGCAGCCAAGAACGACGACGGGGATGCCAATGCCAATGTTGCCCTAGTTGATGTCGAGGTTGCCAATGTTGAAGCCTAAGCCCTTGTCCCTTTTATCCTTTTTATCTTTATTAATGGTTGTGGCCTCTTAATGGGGTTTTTTTAGATTTGTAAGGACAAATAACCCCTCGTGGCTTTTAATTTATCTTTTACTTCTTTGATTTTGTAATATTTTTCCATTTTCTTGATGCACCCAAGAGGTCCACTGCCTCTTTGTGACTTTAGCATTTTCTGTTTGGTTGCTTCCTGAATTGCTTTAGGGATCCAATGTCCCTTAAGCAATGAGCTTAAGTGGGGATCCGAGGTCCACCCACTAAGCTTTATAGCTTAAGTTAGGATCTAAGATTCTCTGACTTAGATTTTTTTGTAGGATTGCTTTAGGAATTCAATGTCCCTTCAGCAAAGAGCTTGAATGGAGATCTGAGGTTTGCTCACTTAGTTTTATAACTTAAGTTAGGATTTGAGATCCTCTGACTTAGCTTTCTTTATAGCATTGCTTTAAGGATCCAATGTCCCTTTAGCAAAGAGCTTAAATGGAGATCCGAGGTCTGCTCAGCTAGATTTATAGCTTAAGTTGGGATCCGAGATCCTCTAACTTAGTTTTTTTTTTCTTAAGATTACTTTAAAGATTCAATGTCCTTTTAGCAAAGAGCTTAAGTAGGGATTTGAGGTCCGCTCACTTGGCTTTATAGCTTAAGTTGGGATCCAAGATCCAATAACTTAGCTTTTTTCATAGGATTGCTTTAAAGATCTTATAAGCCTGTATTTTATAGCCATAAAATGGATAAATTATGTTGATTTGCTTATGATTATTGATGAATTTTGGATGAATCCTTATCAATTATCTTTGTTTTTGCAGATTAAGAAAGATTTAACACATTTAGAGCGAAAACAGACGAAGATATCTCGTTTTCAAAGCAAAAGAGGACCATTTTGGCTTAGACAGGGCCCTATGTCAACTCAGAAACGATTTAGGAGTTAGACACGACTATGTCTCTTGGTCACACGACCGTGTCTCCTCCAACGTTAAAGTTACGTAGTTCTTCTAAGAGACACGATCCTATCTAACTCAATTAAAGCTTCAGACATGGAGACATGGTTGTGTCTCTTGGTCACACAGTTATGTCTCACTTAAAGTGCAGATACGTGGTTTTCAAAGACACAGTCGTGTGAGCCTTCCTGAGGTGAAAAAGAAGCTATTTTGCCCCCCAAATCATTATAAATAGGACAAAATCACAAAACCTAAGGGACTTTTTGGCTAAAGAATTATGTGACGACAAGTTTTCAGAGGCAAAGGTGATGTGTGGATAAAATACACACATCTTGTGCTAGATTTAAGGGAGATTTAAGAGTGCTTTGTGTAACATCCCGGGACTGCCTGCAGGATTGACGAGTGTCTCCACAAACTAACACGGGTCTTTTCAGCGTGCTTTGTCCTCACTCACACGCATCTTAGGAAACTTCCCAGGAGGTCACCCATCCCATAATTGCTCCAGGTCAAGCACGCTTAACAATGGAGTTCTTATGTTCTAGGCTCCCGAAAAGAAGTTGCAACTTGTTGATATGGTTACGCCTAATCAATTCCTTTAAGTCATCCTCAACTATGCAGTCCCATACCTGCACAGTCTCTGAATCCCTCTCATTCCGGTGCGTATTCAGTTCATTCATGGGACCCTTCGCCTAGAAGCATGCCAGGAGCCGCTCCTTGTACGTGCCTCTCATGCACCGGCGTCCACTCCCCGCCCTCATCAACCCCGGGACACCACACTTTGATCGATTTGTATTGAAATTTATGCCACATTTAATCTATTTATCCTTGGTATCTCATGATTAGTCTTTCTTTATGTTTTTAGGTCCAGAAAATATGTTTTGACATGACTCTATGAAGTTTTAGATGGATTTATTGCAATGAAGTTGAGCTCAGAATTTATATGGTAAAGATTCGCAGAGTTTTTGACCTTTGCACGATAAAATGAGCATAACTTGAGTTACGGAGATTGAAACGAGGTGATTTCGGTGGCATTGGAAAGCTAAGAAAAAGAGCTACAACTTTCATGAAAACCACTTATCCAAAAAGTGATTTAGGAGTTAGATACACCTATATGTCTAACTTGGAAAACGCTTCTGTTAAACTCAAACAGCCATGTCTAACTTCAATGAAGCTTGTGACTTGGAGACACGATCGTGTCTCTCGGTCACACAACTATGTTTCTTAGTCACATAGTCGTGTCTCTTATCTATGTCAAATTATGCTACTTTTTAAGCTCACACAGTCGTGTCGAAGGGAGACACGACTGTGTCTGTCCTCCTGACGTGAAAAAAATGAATTTTTACCCCCAAATAATTATAAATTGGGAAAAAATACCAAACCTAAGGAGATTTTGGCTGGAGACTTGTGTGATGACAAGTTTTGAGAGGAAAGGTGCAAGGATTTGAGGCAAAGGCTTTGAAGGTAAGAGCAAGACTCTTTAAAGATCAACCATTGAAGCTCTTTTCTCTATCTCCAGCTTCTTATCTTTTCTTTTTGTTTATCAATCATGGTTTTTTCTTTAATTCTTGTTATTGTTTGTGTTACAATTGCTATGAGTGGCTAAACCCTTTTTTTAGGATTAGAATGAAACTCTCTATTTTCCTATTATAAATTGTTAATTTGTTTCTTTGTTAATGAAATTATTGTTCTTGATTCATTCTTGATATGCTTAATACTTGTGGTATGTTGCACGCCATATTTACATGATCTTAGGCTCTATGTGAAGGATCAAAAGATGAAATCTAATTACTTGATAATCCAAGAATTGAACTTAGGAATTGAGACCTAGACATAGGCTTAAATCCATCGAGGGGTAAACGATTATCAGAAATATTAATGAGTTGGAACTTGGATTAATTTCCATGAGAATGAGATTAGTGAAGTTTTAGTATGTTTTTAGTGCCAAGAAATTGGGCTTTAAATAATTTAGGATAAATCGCCTTCAAGAACATAATTGAACATTAACAAAGACAGGATTACAATTTATTGTAGGGGGTAGTGTAGTGGATTCCAAATCCTAGGCCTTTTAATCATTATTGAATCTCATCTTTTCTAGTTTCAATTGTTTACTTTATTGATTTAAGTTTTGTTATGATTTTAATATAGCTTTCACTATTGCATTTATTCGCTTAAACAATCAAAATAGTTGTAAGAGTTAGTAATGAATCGATCCTCATGGGAACAATCTTTATTTACTACTTGTATGATCCGTGCGCTAGCGAAAAATTCACAACAAGAGGCAAGGATTAGAGGCGAAGGCTAGGAAGACAAGAGCAAGAGTCATTAAAGTTCAACCATTAAAGTTCTTTTCTCCATCATCTTCTTCTCCATCTTTTTTTTTTGTTTAGAAATCATGGTTGTTTATTTAATCTTTGTTCTTGATTGTACTACAATTGCCATGAGCGGCTAAACCCTTTCTTCTAGGATTAGGATGAAACTCTCTATTTCTCTATTTTGAATTGTTAATTTGATTCTTTGTTAATGTGAAATTATTGTTCTTGATTCATTCTTGATATGCTTAACACTTGTGGTATGTTCTGCGCCATATTTACATAATCTTTGGATTTAGGTGAAGGATCGAAAGATGAAATCTAATTACTTGATAATCCAAGAATTGAACTTAGGAATTAAGACCTAGACATAGGCTTAAATCCATCGAGGGGTTAACAATTATCATAAAACTTAATGGGTTGGAACATTGATTAATTACCATGAGAATGGAATTGATGAAGTTTTAGCACATTTTTAGTGCCAAGAAATTGGACTTTAAATAATTTAAGACAAATCGCCTTTAAGAACATAATTGAACATTAGCAAAGATAGGATTACAATTTATCATAGGGGGTAGTGCAGTGGATTCTTAATCCTAGGTCTTTAAATTTTTGTTAAACCTCATCTTTTCTAGTTTTATTTGTTTACTTTATTACTTTGCTTTTTGTCTTAATTTTAGTCAAGCTTTTACTATCGATTTTACTCGCTTAAATAATCAAAGTAACTGTAAGAGTTAGTAATCAATCGATCCTCACAGGAACGATCTTTATTTTGCTACTTGTACGATTCGTGCACTTATGAAAAATCCTCAACAAGTTTTTGACGCCGTTGCCAGGGATCATGTTGATATTAACACAAGCAGCAATTTGGTTGATTTAAGCAATCTTTATTTTATTTTATTTTTCTTTGAATTTTCAGGTGTTATTTCTTTCTTATGCGTAGAACGAGGAGTCAAGGAAATCTTATTATCCCCATTGATCTTGAGATCGAGAGGACACTTTGTGATATTAGAAGGGAAAGAAGAACACAAATAATTAAGGAAGACCACATGGCAGACAACGTTAACCAAGTCACCAATCCAGAGCGAAGGCTGAGGGATTATGGAACTCCCAACACTAACGCTAGTCAATCTTCCATTGTATGGCCATTGGTAGAGGCTAACAATTTTGAGATAAAGACATCACTGATCCAGATGGTCCAACAATTGCAATTCAACAGGTCACCAACTAAGGACCCAAACCAACATTTGGATGAATTCTTGGAGCTCTGTGACACAATCAAGATAAATGGGGTTTTACTTTATGTTATTCGGATCAAACTTTTCCCCTTTTCTCTCAAGAGGAAGGCAAACAAGTGGATACACTCGAAAGCCCCAAATTTACTTACTACATAGGATTTGATAGAGTAAGCTTTCTTGGACAAGTATTATCCGATTGGAAAAATAATCAAGCTCCGTCAATACATCACTACATTCTCTCAAAAGGAAGATGAATCACTTTATGAAGCATGGGAGAAGTACAATGATCTCATTCGTCAGTGTCCACATCATGACCTACAAGATTTTGTTGTTATACAAATATTCTATGCTAGGTTGACTTTCTCTACAAAGGCAACTCTTGATGCCGCAGCTGGTGGTGCTTTAATGGTAAAGACTCCAACAGAGGCAAAGGCTTTGATCAATGAAGTCACTTCGAATATTTTTTTGTGGCCAAGTGAGAGATCAACTTCAAAGAAGCAAGCCGAAATAATGGAGCTTGATGTCATTACTATGTTGAATGCTAAGTTCAATGCTTTGACCAAGTCACTTGAGAAGCTGAATGTCAATGCCATCACTACCCCTAACATAGCTTGTGAAACATGTGGAAGAGGACATTTGACTTCAGAATGCAATTCAGTGGCAACCTGTTCTCAAGACCCGTCTTTGGAGTAAGTAAGTTATGTGCAAAATGGAAATTTCAAGGCTCAAGGTAGCCCCTTCTCTAACACATATAATCCAAGATGGAGAAACAACCTTAATTTCTCCTATGGTAACCAACAAAATAGAGGGCCTCCATCCAACAATAGACAACCACTCAGATTCCAACAACCTCAACAATCTTCTCAAGGTGCAAAGTCCAATTTAGAAGCCCTCATGGAGAATTTTATAGTTATACAAAAGGAGCAAAACCAAGCCATTTAAGCACAAGTGCCAAAACATGGGGAATCCATCAAGCAACTCAGTACTTGCCTAGACCAAATGGCTACTCACTCCAAGATGCTTGAAACTCATATAGCCCAACAAACAAATTTGTTCAACATGGTTCAAGGGTGAATACCAAGTCAACCGGAGACTAAACCAAGGTAGATAGTTCAAGCAATTTCATTAAGAAGTGGTAAGCAACTTGAAGGCCCTTCAAGTGAAGGAAAACTTGAAGACTCATGAGAAGGAAGAGAAGGAAGAGAAGAGCGAGGACAAGGAAGGAGATGAATGAAGCACTAAAAGGTATATTCCTCCGAAAGCATGTGTTCCCCTTTTGCTATTCCCTCAAAGATATCAAAAGGAAAAGCTTGATCATCAATTCGGAAGATTTTAGGTGCTTAAGAAGCTTTACATTAATGTTTCTTTTATAGAAACTCTCTCCCAAATGCCTTCTTATGCTAAGTTCTTGAAAGAGATTATCTCCAATAAGAGGAAGCTTGAAGATTATAAAATCGTTGCTTTGATGGAATAATGTAGTGCAATCATTAAAACAAGCTTCCTCCTAAGCTTAAGGATCCGGGTAGCTTTTCAATTCTAAGCTCAATTGGAAACATGTATATTAACAAGGCTTTATGTGATATTGGGGCAAGTATAAGTTTGATGCCCCTTTCTCTTTGAAAGAAACTTAATATTAGGGAGGTCAAACCAATCACCATCTCTCTTCAATTGGAAGATAAGTCAATCAAGCATCCTATTGGCATATTAGAGGATGTACCATTGAAGGTGAGGAAGTTCTATATACCAATCAACTTTATTGTGTTTGATATGGAAGTAGATACCTAAATCCCTATTATGTTAGGGAGGCCATTCTTAGCCACTGCTGGAGTCATGTTTGATGTGAAGCATGGGAAAATAACCCTCAAGTTTGGTGAAGAAGTTACTGAGTTAAATTTGTTTCAAGTTTCAAAGCAACCAGCCGTTGTTGATTCTTGTTTGAGGGTTGAAGTGGAAGAAAAGTTGAATAGAGAAGTGCACACTAAAAGTCATCCACAAGATCCTTTAGAAAAGTGTTTAGTGCACAATGGTGACACAAATGATGAAGATGAGGAGGTGGCGACCTATGCTTAAATTTTGGATGCATGCCCAACCGTTTCCTCTTCTCAAAACAATAAGTTCTAAGAGCTCAAGGACCTCTCAGCTAAAGATCATTCGCTTAAAGACAAGGAGGCCCTAAAGGTAGAGCTTAAACCTTTTCCGCCCATGCTAAGATACACATTTCTTAGTCCTAATTCTACATATCCTGTCATTGTAAATGCAAATCTTAGTGATAATGAGGTTGATAAATTGTTGAATGAACTAAGGGTGCATAGAAGGGTCATAGGGTATACCATTGATGATATCAAAGGAATTAGCCATTCTATTTGCATGCATCAAATTTTAATGGAAGATGGTTGTAAACTTTCTGCAGAGCATCAAAGAAGATTTAACCCAAATATGGAAGAAGTGTTAAAAAAATAGGTTTTCAAACTTTTAGATGCCGGGATTATTTACCCGATCTCGAATAGTCAATGGGTGAGTCTAGTCCATGTTGTGCCTAAAAAGGGTGGTATGACTGTGATTAAGAATGAAAAGAATGAGTTAATTCCAACAAGGACAGTCACGAATTGGAGGATGTGTATTGATTATAGGA
The DNA here is from genome assembly GCA_029884605.1 of Ormosia emarginata. Classification (NCBI taxonomy): domain Eukaryota; kingdom Viridiplantae; phylum Streptophyta; class Magnoliopsida; order Fabales; family Fabaceae; genus Ormosia; species Ormosia emarginata. The sequence continues at coordinate 12,260,803 of JAQQTP010000084.1, read as the reverse complement.
AGTTGAATAGTGCTACCAAAAAGACCACTTCCCTCTTCCCTTTTATTGATCAAATGCTTGTGAGGTTAGTTAAACACTCTTTCTTTTGCTATTTGGATGGATATTTTGGTTTTTTTCAAATCCCTACCTACCCTAATGATCAAGATAAAACTACCTTTACTTGTCCCTATGGTACTTATGCTTACAAACGTATGCATTTTGGACTTTGTAATGTACCAGCTACTTTTCAACAATGCATGATGGCTATTTTTTATGATTTTGTTGAAAATATTATGGAAGTATTCATGGAAGATTTCTCCATTTATGACACTACTTTTAATAATTGTTTGACTAACTTGTCTCAAGTTTTGCAAAGATGTGAAGAAGCTAACCTTGTTTTGAATTGGGAGAAATGTCATTTTATGGTGTGTGAAGGCATTGTCTTAGGACACATGGTGTTAGAGAGGGGCATTGACGTGGATAAAGCAAAGATCGAGGTGATTGAGAGGTTACCACCACCAAATTCGATCAAAGCTATCAGGAGCTTTTTAGGACATGTTGGTTTCTACTGATAATTTATAAAGGATTTTTCTAAACTTGTAAAGTCTTTATCTAATCTGCTTAATAAAAATGTGCCTTTTGTATTTGACCAATCTTGCATGGATTCTTTTTGTAGGTTGAAGGATGCACTAATCTTTTCTCCCATTATGCAATCACCGGATTAGAAATTATAGTTTGAGTTGATGTATAACGCAAGTGATTATGCAATTGGAGCTGTGTTGGGGCAAAGGCAGGATAATAAGCTCCATGCCATCTACTATGCTAGGAAGACTCTGGATGATGCACAACTAAATTATGCTACAACCGAGAAAGAGCTCTTGGTGGTAATGTTTGCCTTTGATAAGTTTCAGTCTTACCTAGTTGGCTCGAAAGTGATAGTCTATACTGACTATGCTACTCTCAAATATCTTTTGAACAAGAAGGAAGTGAAGCCTAGGTTGATCCGATGGGTTTTTTGCTGTAAGAATTCGACTTAGAGATTCGAGACAATAAAGGAGTTGAGAATTTCATTGTCGATCATCTATCACGAATTCCACAAGAAAAAGGAAGCCAAGGGTATTGAGCCTCCTATTGATGACAATTTTCTAGATGAATAGCTCTTTTCCATGATAGAGACGCCATGGTATGTTGACTGTGTCAATTACTTGGTTTGTGGGATCGCACTGCTTGACTTTTCATATCACAAGAAGAAAAAGTTTCTCTCTGATGTGAAGCACTATTTTTGGGAGGAACCTTTGCTTTATAAAAGATGTGCATATGGTCTCATTCGGCATTGCCTTCCCCAAGATGAAGTTGGAAGTGTCCTTTCCCATTGCCATTCCTCTCCATATGAAGGCCATCTTAGTTCTTCCAATACAGTGGCTAAGGTGCTTCAATATGATTTTTATTAGCCTACTCTATTTCATAATGCCCAAAACTTTGTGCTTGCATGTGATCGATGCCAAAGAACTGGGAATATCTCTAGAAGGAATGAAATGCCCTTGAACAACATTTTAGAGGTTGAGCTTTCGATGTTTAGGGCATTAACTTCATGGTACCTTTCCCCGTTTCACTTGGTTACAAGTTTATTTTAGTTAGAGTAGACTATGTGTCCAAGTGGGTTGAAATTATTACCTCTCTAACAAATGACGCGAAAGTTGTGGTGAAGTTCCTTAAACGGAATATCTTTTCAAGGTTTGGTACTCCACGAGCCATCACTATTGACGGTAATTCACAATTGTGCAATCGTCAATTTAAGGGTTTATTGAAAATGTATAGGGTGACTCATTGCATTGCTACCCCCTATCATCCCCAAACAAGTGGCCAAATAGAGATATCCAACTAGGAAATCAAATAGATTCTTGAAAAGATGGTAAGCAAGTCTCGCAAAGATTGGTCTTTGAAGCTTGATGATGCTTTATGGGCTTACTAAACAACTTTTAAGACTCCAATTAGAACCACACTATTCTGATTAGTCTATGGTAAATCTCATCACTTACCAGTTGAGCTTGAACATAAGGCTTTTTGGGCAATTCAGTTGCTAAATTTTAATATGAAGGACGCTAGAGCTCAATGCCTTTTACAAATTAATGAGTTTGATGAATTACACCTTGATGCTTATGAGAGTGCAGAGATTTACAAGGATAGGACCAAAAGTTAACATGACAAGCATATCTTGCACCAAGAGTTCCAAGAAGGAGAGTTAGTCCTCTTATTTAACTTGTGCTTGAAGCTTTTTCCTGGGAAGTTGAAATCTTGATGGTCAAGCCCTTTCCAAGTTCTTAAGGTGTTTCCTCATAGAGCCGTTAAGGTTGGGAGTGAAGATAGTGGAGCTTTCAAAGTAAATGGTCAAAGATTGAAACCTTACTTCATTGGGAATCCTATCGAGAAGGGAGTTACTCAACCCCTTTTCTGATCCTTCACCTGTAACTTAAATATTATGAGGGGTCAAGCTAAAGACCTTAAATTAGTGTTTCACAAAAGGCAACCTGTGTTTCTATCCCTTCTCATGCTTTCCTTTTGATTCTTTTTTGTATTCTTAGTCATTGTATTTAGTTTTTCTGCTTATTGCTTTGTTTTTCCCTTTCCAGAAGTGATTAAGGAGTTAGACAAGGCTATGTCTAACATAAAAAAAATGCTTCTGTATGAATTCTGGCAAAAGACACGACTGTGTCTCACATCACATGGCCATGTGTCCATCATAGAAACGATGGAAGAGTTAGACACGACCATGTCTAACAATCCCAACGCTTCTATCTGGAAGGAAGCAAGACACACAGTCGTGTCTCTATTCGACACGGTCGTGTTTTAATTACTGAAACAAAAAAAAATTAAAATACCTCCTTCCTCCACGTCCCCTTTCCCACGTCAATCCCATTTCTCTCTTTTTCTTCCTCACCCAAAAATCCTTTTCTCCCTCACCCAAAATCTCTCTCTCCTCATTGCACATCCATCACTACTAGCCCTATTCCCCTCACATTTCCCCCAAAAATCCCTTTCCCATCCCATTATCCCCTTTCCCTCACTTTGTTACCTCACCCAAAAATCCCCAACCATCATCCAATCCTCCTACCCATAATGAGCAGCCCACCCCTACCTCAATTTCCCTCATCATCACACCACCCCGCAAAGATCCCTTACCACCACCCCAACTTTATTCCCCTCCCACCATCCACCGTCCAGTCCACCCATTCTTCCTTCCATCACCGTCCCTCAACCCACCCTCACCATCCAACACCTTCCATCCCATGCTACACTCACTAAACAGCCCCTCCACCCACATTCACCAACACCCATATCCCTTCAAACCCGTAGCCACCATCACCGTACCCACCACACCTCATTCCCTTTCCTTCTTCAACTGTCTCTCTCCATCACCAGGTTCTCCACTTTTTTCATTTTTAATTTTTTTCATTATTATTTTTCCCCTTTTTGTTGGTTTTTCTTTATTTTATTTTAGTTTTCTTTATTTTAATTTCATTACTTTATTTTCTATAATTTATTTTATTTTATTTTTTTCTCATTAGCATTTTATCTTGTGATTTTTGCTACTTTTTCATTTCCCATCATTGAATACCTGCTGACTGGTTATCATTTGACTTGTTTATTGCCATTTACTCTTAATTCCTTTTTGGAATTCCTTATTGCTATATATAGCTTTTTTTTACTGTGAACTATTGGCTCTTGGCCTATACTTTATTCAGCATGCCACTGTTCAATTTGCACGTACTGGTCTGATCATGCTATATCTGGTTGTCATTTGTGTCATCTCCCTAAACTTTGTTGATGCTTAACTTTGTGCTTGTTCACATATATCTGACCTGATTATTTTGCGTCATTTTAGTTATGGTTTCCCTCAAACTCTATTTCTGGTTGCATGCTTTTGGTTCTTGACTGCTCTATTTCTTCAGTTTGACTCTAGAGCTCATCGTTAGAAATACAAGCTAATTCGCCAATAATCCATCATTGTAAAAAAAAATTTGGACAATGACACAATGGTGGAGTTTGGTGTTCTGGAGACCATCCACACTCACTTGGCTCGAGCTGGGTGGGAATTGTTTATATCCATTCGTTGTGATGCTTAACTGGAGTCGGACCTTGATAATCACATATTTTATTCATTAAGAAACCCTTATGTTTAGTCATTTACACTCTCCATATTCTTAATTGATTGAGTTTGGTATGATTTTGTGAGTTTAAGCTCAAATTGGTCCTAATTGAATATTTTCAGCATTATTGAGACTTGACATTGTTTCTGTATTTTGCCCATAACTTGAGTTCCTAATATCTGATAAACATGAATTTTACCTTGTAGGAAAGCTAAGAGGAAGCTCTACAACTTTGATGAAGAGCTCGAAGTCCCAAACAGATGTCTAAAGGACCTAAGTTTACATGGAAGTTAGAATACGAGTTCTGTCACTAGAATCCGAACGGTGTGCACTCATAAAATCATATCTCAAGATGTAATAATGGAGATGGGCTGAAATTTGGATAGTTGATAGTCAAGATCCAAATAAACAACTTTCATGAAGAACACTTTTTGAAAAAATGAAGTCTAGTAGGTCAGTTTGAGCTTGCAAGTCGGAACAGAGGTGCTGAAGTTGGGTTTGAGCAACCTGCGGTATTTGGGACATATCTTAGGCTGAAGGAAGCCAAATTGGACGAACCAGATATGCATTTTATATCCAAGACAAAGATCTACAACTTTTATGAAGAGTACTTTTCATGGATCTTCAGTATAGTGGGTCGTTTTTGGCTTCCAAGTCAGACACGAAATTTTCATACTCAACCACCCACTCATCCATCCAAGTCAGACACGAAATTTTCATATTCAACCACCCACTCATCCATCCACTAATCCACTCATCCATCCACTAATCCACTCATCCACTCATCCACTAATCCAACCACTCCACCCACTTATCCACTAATCCACCCACTCATCCATCCACTCACCTATTCATCTCCATAATTTCCCACTCACCAAAAGTCCTTTGGCATTTTCCACTCAACCAACCCACTCAACCATTCCATTCACTCATCCACTAAACCAATCCACTAAACCAACCCACTCAACCACTCCACTCAAACACTCCACTCACTCACCCACTCATCCACCCACTCCCCTTTGTCATTTTGTTACCCTAGACTTCTATAAAAGGCACCATTGGTTATCATGAATAAGTTGTATTCTCCTTCATTTCTCTCATAGTTTCTTCTTGTTTCTTCTTGTTTCTTCATAGTTTCTCATAGCTTTTGTATATTTTGATGCTCCCCTTCATGGTAATAGAGGGCTAAGCTACTTTCGGTCAATTTAGAACTCTTGAAGAGATTGTGGTTTGGATTCTTGAGATCTTGGTTATGTATTGTATTTGATTTGTAATTGAATTCCTCTTTTCTTCTTCTTGATCTTAAATGCATAAATAGTGATTCTATTTATGTTGATCTGATTTGATCTTGGTTTAAGATTGAGATTTGTGATGAAACTTAGAACTGATTGATCTAAATTAATCACAAAATTGAAAAGGTTAGGTTACTGATTTGTGCCTAAGTTAATTGAATTCGGTACTTAAAATTAACATAGATCTTCATGAATGGTGTGATTGCGGATTTGTGATTATCACTTGTTAATTAAATTCTAGACGATCGTCTAGTATGAATTTTGGATTTGATGCAGAGATCTCGGTTAAATCCAAATTAACAAGTCAATTGCGCTTCAAGTGTTCTATGAAGGGTCTATGATTGAATCCACCCAATCTTGGATAGGTTTCTAAAATTGATCGCTTCTTTAATTGTTATTTCTTCCTTTAATTTTGTTAAGTGTGATCTTAAACTATCAAACCCCCCTTCGCTAACTTTCACTTGATTTGATTAAATTGTATCTATAATCCTCGTGGAGATGATCTGGTGTTGTCACTGTGCTACAAGCTTAGGTAATAACTTCGGTTATAATTTTGACTGAGTTCGGCGTTCATCAAAATTTTGGCACCGTTGCCAGGGATTAGTAAGTGTAATCTTTTCATTTTAAGTGTTTTTACTAACCTTTGCTTTTTATTAACTTTTCTAACATTTTTATCCATTGTCTAGTGTATTTGCTTATTTATTTATTTTTGTGAGATGCATGACTAGGTCCGAGCCTGATAACTTGGTTGACTTTGATCCTGAGATTGATAGAACCTTGCATAGGTTGATTAGAGCTCGTAGGCTAAGTGCAAGAATTGCTTCTGAATTTGATCTTAATATTGGGAGTGAACTTGAGATCTTGAATAATTCTGAAACCATGGCTGATAACATGCAGAATAGAACTCTTAAGGAACTTGCTGCTCCTGATATAACTAACCAGTCTTTGTGTATTCAATACCCAGATCTTGATGCTGATTTTGAGTTAAAATATGGATTGATACATTTGTTGCCCAAGTTTCACGGTTTTGTAGGTGAGGATCCCCATAAGCATCTAAAGGAGTTCCATGTGGTTTGTTCAACCATGAAGCCACATAGGATCTCGAAGAAAGCACATCAAGCTGAGGGCATTTCCTTTCTCACTTGCGATACCAAGGATTGGTTATTTTATCTTTCACCAGGTTCAGTAACAAGTTGGACTGACATGAAGCGGTTATTCTTAGAGAAATTTTTCCCTGCCTCTAGAGCTGCTGCCATTAGAAAAGATATATGTGGCATAAGACAAATGACAGGAGAGACCTTGCATGAATATTGGGAAAGATTCAAGAAGCTGTGCTTGAGCTGTCCCTACCACCAAATCACCGATCAACTCTTAATTCAATATTTCTATGAAGGCTTGCTGCCAAATGACAGAAGCATGGTGGATGCTGCCTCTGGAGGAGCCTTAGTAGACAAGACCCCTGCAGCAGCGAGAGATTTGATAGCAAACATGACAGCCAATACCCAACAATTTGGCACACGAATTATTACCTCAACCAGAGGAGTCAATGAGATTCAATCATCTCATGTATTCCAACAGAGAATGGAACACAGACTTGATGAATTGACTTCTTTGGTGAGGCAGTTAGCAGTGGGACAACAAGCACCAATGCAGATGGCTGCAACTGTGTGTGGCATTTGCTCTTGTTCATCTCATCCTACTGATGCATGCCCCACACTTCAGGATGGTGGTTCTATTTTTCCAGAGCAATCTGTTGCAGCAACTGGTATTTTTCCTGGTAGACCCCAATATCAGCAATCACAGCAGCAGCCCAGGTATGATCCATTTTCTAATACCTATAACCCTGGCTGGAGGGACCATCCCAACCTGAGATATGGAAATTCTGGTCAACAACAACAACAACCCTACCAACAGCAGCAATCGCAGTTTAGATACCAAGCTATAGGCCCTGGCAACAAGTACCAACCACCTGCATTTAGGCAAGCACAACCTGCGTCGCCACCCATGCAGCAGCCCCTCCAGCTACCTGTTCCAATAGCCACTCCAGCTGAGTCACCTTTCGAAGACTTGATGAAACAGCCAAGCAGAATGTCAATGCCACCATCCGAATTTACAAACTCAAATTGGGCGGATGGCAACCACTCCGAGTGAGCTGAAAAGTCAAGGGTCGAACCAATTGCCTTCACAAACAAACAACCCCAAGAGGCAATGTAAGTGCCATTAGCTTGAGAAGTGGCAGAGAAGTTGATGGTCCTACTCCACCACAACCTGAACTACAAGTGCAGCAACCAGAAGGTGACCAGAAATAGAAGAAAATGGATAGCTCAGTCCAAAAATCTGTGACACAGAAAAAATGTGCAGAGAATTCAAATCTGGCCATTCCACTACCTTTTCCAAACAGAGTCACACAGTCCAAGCATACTGCGCAAACAGAAATAGAAAGAGAAGTCATGGACACATTCAGGAAGGTGGAAATCAATATTCCTCTCTTGGATGCAATCAAACAAATTCCTAAGTATGCCAAATTTCTCAAGGAGCTGTGCACTCACAAGAGAAGATTTAAGGGTATTGAGAAGATTAGCATAGGCAGAAATGTTTCTGCAATGATTCTGCCAAGCATGCCACAGAAATGCAAAGATCCTGGAACTTTCACAATTCCTTGCACGATAGGCAACTCCAGATTTGAACATGCAATGCTAGATTTGGGTGCTTCAATCAATGTCATGCCTATGTCAGTTTATAAGTCATTGAACATTGGCACTTTGCAACCCACTGGTATCGTGATTCAGTTGGCAAATAGGACCACTGCTCATCCAACAGAGTGCTTTGAAGATATGTTAGTTCGGGTGAATGAGTTAATTTTTCCAAATGGACTTCTACGTCTTGGACATGGAAGATGAGTCTTCAAAAACCATGCTCCATTGATTCTAGGCGTACCATTCTCAAGACCGCCAAGACCAAGATAGATGTACATGCTAGCACCCTTTCTATGGAGTTTGGCGATGATTTGGTACAGCTTTAACATTTTTGATGCCATGAGACATCCCCTAGAGGAGCATTCTGTTTTCCATATTGATGTGATTGAGATGCTGGTTGATGATGTTTATGCTGATTTATATGCTGAATTCCCTGATATTGTTGACTTTCTGGATTCTGTTTCTTGTGATACATGTACTGCTTGTGATATTGAGTCGTGTGCTGCATGTGCTGAGATTTATGCTGGTATGAGTGATGATGCAACTGCTGACTTGAATGATACCGCATATAAAAATAGAAGTCAGAACTGTGCTGAATTTAATGTTGCTAAATTAGTTGTTTCAAATAGCTTGCTGCCTTCCATTGTACAGCCCCCATCCTTAGAGTTGAAGACTTTGCCAGACCATCTTAAATATGCATATTTAGGAGATGGTGAGAAGCTACCAGTGATTATTGCTAAGAATTTGCAACCTGAACAAGAAGAAAAATTGCTGCAGGTTTTGAGGCAGAATAAGCAAGCCATCGGATGGACACTTGCAGATCTTCCTGGTATTAGTCCCTCCACATGCATGCATAGGATTTTATTGGAGGATGACACGAAACCAGTAAGGCAACCCCAAAGGAGACTGAACCCCTTGATTCTAGATGTGGTGAAGAAAGAAGTGACCAAGCTACTTCAAGCTGGCATTATTTATCCCATATCAGACAGTAAATGGGTGAGCCCCGTGCAAGTTGTTCCCAAGAAATCTGGGGTCACAGTAGTTGAGAATAAGAATAATGAACTTTTACCCACAAGAGTTCGTAATGGGTTATGGTTTGCATTGATTATAGGCGACTTAACCAGGCTACCGAGAAAAGATCTTTTTCCGCTACCTTTCATTGATCGATGTTGGAGAGGCTAGCAATGCAAGTCGCATTATTGTTTCCTGGATGGATATTCGGGTTATTTTCAGATTCATATAGCCCCAAAAGACCAAGAGAAGACTACTTTCACTTGTCCATTTGGCACATTTGCATACAGGAGGATGCCCTTTGGTCTGTGCAATGCTCCGGGCACCTTTCAAAGGTGTATAGTAAGTATCTTTTCTGACTTTTTAGAGAATTGCATGGATGTGTTTATGGATGATTTTACTGTCTATGGCTCTTCCTTTGATGCATGTCTGGATAGTCTGGCTCAGGTTTTACATAGAAGCATTGAAACTAACCTTGTTCTGAATTTTGAGAAATGTCATTTCATGGTAGAACAAGGCATAGTTTTAGGGCATATAATATCTAGCAAGGGTATTGAGGTAGATCCTGCGAAAATAGATGTTATTTCATGCCTATCTTACCCCACATGCGTGCGGGAGGTTCGTTCTTTCCTTAGTCATGCAGGTTTCTATAGGTGATTCATAAAAGATTTCAGCAAAATTGGTCTTCCACTATCCAACTTGCTACAAAAAGAAGTGGAGTTCCATTTTGACCAGAATGCAAGGATGCCTTCAATCACTTGAAGCAAGCATTGACCAAGACACCTATCATCCAACCACCAGATTGGACACTCCCATTTGAGCTCATGTGTGATGCCTCTAATTATGCTTTGGGAGTTGTTCTTGCACAAAGGGTCGGCAAGATATCTCATGTCATCTCCTATGCCTCAAGAACTTTAGATCCTGCACAAGTCAACTACACCACCACTGAAAAGGAACTTTTAGCAATTATTTTTGCTTTAGACAAATTTCGATCATATTTGCTTGGTTCTAGAGTGGTTGTGTTTTTAGATCATACAGCTCTGAAGTTTCTCCTGAAGAAGCTTGATGCAAAGCCTAGGTTGATTAGGTGGATTTTGCTCCTCCAAGAGTTCGATATTGAAATCTGTGATAAAAGTGGAGCGGAGAATTTAGTGGCTGATCACCTAAGCCGAATTGAAAGGGAGGCAGATACTTTTCCTATCCATGATGTCTTCCCTGATGAGCAGCTTTTCAAGTTGCAAGGTAACACTCCTTAGTTTGCTGATTTAATAAATTTCTTAGTTGCTGGTGTTTTCCCTGCACATTTTATTAGGGCTCAGATTGATAAATTGAAGAGTGAGTCAAAATATTATGTGTGGGACGACCCTTATCTGTGGAAATTTTATAGTGACCAAGTCATTAGGAGATGCGTGCCTGATAATGAATTCCATTTTATTCTTAGCTTTTGTCATACACTTGCATGTGGCGGTCATTTTGGTCCCCAAAGGATTGCTAGGAAAGTTTTGGAATCTGGATTATATTGGCCCACTCTATTTCATGATGCATATGTGTTTTGTAAATCTTGTGATCAATGCCAAAGAACAGGAAACACTTCTTGAAGGATTGAGATGCCCCAGAAATCCTTATTGTTCTGTGAGATTTTTGATGTATGGGGTATTGATTTTATGGGACCCTTTCCTATTTCTTTTGGTTTTGTTTACATTTTGCTAGCTGTTGATTATGTATCCAAGTGGGTGGAAGCGAAAGTTACTCGGACTGATGATTCCAAAGTTGTTGTGGATTTTGTTAGATCATAGATTTTCTGCAGGTTTGGAGTTCCGAAGGCCATCATCAGTGATCAGGGTTCATATTTTTGTAATCGAAGCATGGAAGCTTTGATGAAAAAGTATGGGGTCTTGCACAGAGTTTCTACACCTTACCATCCTCAAACTAATGGGCAAGCCGAGATTTCCAACAGGAGATCAAGCAGATACTCCATAAGACGCCAACCTAACAAAAAGACTGGAGCAAGAGGCTTGAGGATGCTCTATGGGCTTACCGGACTGCTTATAAGACACCAATCGGAATGTCTCCGTATCGGATTATTTTTGGAAAAGCCTGCCACCTGCCGGTGGAAATTGAGCATCATGCATTTTGGGCAGTGAAAAGGTGCAACTTGGACCTAGATCAAGCAGGTATGGAGAGGAAGCTGCAACTGCAGCAATTGGATGAGATCCTCTTGGAGGCTTATGAAAGTTCCAAACTTTATAAGGAGAAGACCAAAGCCTTTCATGATAAGTTGATTCTGAGGAAAACATTTGAGATTGGTCAAAAAGTTCTCCTCTATAACTCCCGCCTCTGACTCATGCCTGGCAAATTAAGGTCTAGATGGGATAGACCATTTATTGTTACTAAGGTTTTTCCTTCTGGTGCTGTTCAGATTAAAAGTGAGGTCACTGACAAAGCTTTCATAGTAAATGGATACCGCCTCAAACAGTATCATGAACTTCCAGAGAATGCAGAAATGGAGGTGATGAACCTTCTCCATCCGCATTATGAATAAAAAAAAAAAAAAAAAAAAAAAGAAAAAAAATTAAAAAAAAAAAAAAAAAAAAAAAAAAATAGTTGTGTGCCCGACAATGAGGTAGGTAGTGTCATTAAATTTTGTCACTCGGAAGCATGTGGAGGTCATTTTTTTTTCTTCAAATGACAACAATCTGCGAAAATCTTACAGTATGGATTTTATTGGCCTACTTTATTCAAGGTCTGTTACACCTTTTGCAAAAGCTGCGAAAATTGGTCAAAAAATTTCTGCTTTGAGATTATCATCTGCACCTACTTCTTGGGAAATTCAGATCTAGGTGGCGCGGTTCTTTTGTTGTCAAACACGTGTATCTTCTGGGGCCATAGATATTGAGGATCCTAGGAATGGTAATGTGCTCAAAGTTAATGGACAGAGACTCAACCATTCCTGGAAAACCAAGTTCTTGAATTCTTTGTGTTGCCGGTTAAGTGGCGGATACGGTACTCCGTGACTCTCAAGTCGGTTTATTTTTCAGTTTCCCAAAATAACTGAACCCTCCTTCTCCTTCAAAATGGATGTCATTCTTTCAAACCTGAGAAAACATTTTCCTTCTCTTCCTCAAAATGCTCTGAGAAAGATCTACAAAGTTCGATGTGAAAGATTGAGACTGTTAATGCACAAAGGTATGCCAGAAGATGTACGCTGGATAATTGAAGCAAAGGTCTGATTAGCAGGTGAGTCCTCAATTTCATTTGACTCATATATGCCCGGTCTTGGAAGAAGTTCATATTCTAAAAGAAGAAGAGCAAAAAGGTTACAAGTCTGTCACAAATGTGGACGATGGAACTGTAACAAGCGATGTCGTACTTTGGGGATGGTTTCTGCAAATAGAGAAGATAAAATTTTCTTCATTAAGCATGGACTGAGTAAGGAGTCATTAGATGATATCTTATTGACTCTTGAGACGCATTCTTGTGGATTGGTGCATCGTGAAATTCTTAAATTGTGAAATCTCTTGAAGGATGAAGAAAAACGCTACAGTCTTGGGAATCTGACTCTAAAAGACCCTGTTTGCCGATTTATAAGAAAATTGGATGAGAAGCTTATCCTCGACTCATAGAAGACGTTTAAGCCGTTACTAGACGTTAAACTAGAGGCAGATGTGAGCCATATCCACAAACAATCTGTACATATCATCATCTTCTTCTTCTTCATGTCATCTTTAAAAAAAAAAAAAAAAAAAAAAAAAAAAAATAATAATAATAAAAAAAAACAACAAAAAAAAAAAAAAAATTATGTATACGTCTTAGGGTTGGCTTTGGTAACACAAACCGTGAATGGGGAAATGCATGCATCCCGATCCAGCCTTCTTAATTGAAAAACAAAGAAGGTAGATTGTATCCCACATGTGAGGCAACCAGTCGTATTATGGCCACTTGTCCCTTTTGGGAACCCTATGTTGCGCTGGTCTTGAATGGGTCGAATACTGGTCAACAATGCTTTGGCACAAAGCCGAAAGAGCAGACTACCTCCATCCCAATCTTAAGTAAGTATACACTCATCTTTCATCAAGTTTTTCTAACAATTTCAAAAAAAAAAAAAAAAAACGGACGTGATGTCTACTGCACTCATGATGCGCAGTATAAAGATACGCCATGGAAACTGTACATACAGGTATGTCATCATTTTCTATTTCTTTTATCTTTGTATCATTTTGTTGTATTTTGATTTTTGTATCCTTTGAGCAGGGTCCTTCAGGGGTTTCTAGACTTCTTTACCTTGATGGTTTTCTTGAAGTCAAAAAAAAAAAAAGATTCTGTGTTTCTTAATTTCAACCTTTTCTGACAACAGTCAACCTACCCTTATAGGTGCAATTATTTCCCTTTCCATTCTTTTTCTTATTTAAACACTTCATTTTCTCCATTTTCCTTCAACTCAGAAACACTCAAAGGGAGGAAAAGTATAGAATGGGGCCTTCTATTCGTAACCTCAAAAATGTCTGTGTTTTTTGTGGGTCGAGTTATGGGAAGGGATTAGAGTTTGTAAACGCAGCTAGCACTCTTGGTCGATCACTTGCTGCGAGGAATATTCATCTTGTATATGGGGGAGGTTGTCGTGGGTTAATGGGGGCTGTATCACTTGCAGCTTTTATAGGAGGCAGTCAGGTTTTAGGTGTTATTCCTAAACCTTTAGCTGAAAATAACATCACTGGAAGGACAGTTGGAGAAGAAATTCAGGTAACATCCATGCATGGACGAATGAAAATAATGGTTGACAATTCTGATGCATTTATTGTCTTACCCGGTGGTTTTGGTACTTTGGATGAATTTTTTCAAATCGTCTCTTGGGCCGAACTGAACATCCACCATAGACCCATTGGTTTGTTGAATGTTAATAATTTTTTTGATCTTTTGTTATTTTTTCTTGACAAAGTCATGGAACGTAAATTTATCACTCCTTCTAAGAAGACAACTTCTTATCTCTCGCCTCCACTATTGATGAGCTCATTGATAAATTAGAAGCTTATGAGTATGTACTTGATAAGGTATTAGCTCAGATAGATTGGTCAACAGAAGCAGCGAAGGAAGTAACAAGAAAAAAAAAGCCGATCTGAAACTTTCTCTTTAATGGGTTTGATTTTATTAAAAAAAAAATTGTTTTGTTTAGAAAGTATGATATGATTGTCATGGACTTATTAAACTAATTAGTGATGGCAGAGTAAGGAGTAATTTTACTCTTGAGACGCATCTTAATTGGTGGCGAGTAAGGAGTTTTTTAGGTAGTAATTAATTAATATTAAATTGTGGAAGTACTAAAGTTTTATTGTTTGATTTCTTTTCGTGGTCGATGCGCAAGACTGACAAAGCAGTGCTTCTTTTACTCGCTAAGCGTTGATTCACTTCTTATCAGGTTGTGTTGCTCTTTTCTATATCTCTCTTTCACATTGAGGGCAATGTTATATTAAGTGTGGGGGAGAGATTTTAGCATGTTTCTGTTTCTTTTGGTTTGTTAAAAAAAAATCAATCAAAAAAATAAAAAAATAAAAAAAAGGTTCATTGCATGATTGAATAACTTTTCTCCCTTCTTGAACTGATATGCTTGGTGATGGATGATTGAATTGATGAATTGAGTTTGATGGATGTATACCTTGTGAGATTTTGAGCCTAATGGATGGATTCAACATTTATGCCATTCTCTTCTTTCTTGTATGATTTTCACTCATGTTAATGACCACTCTAGAACTTGCTTTGATTCTTTTTTAGGCTACATTTCACTTGCATGCATGAACATGATTGAGGCCCTCTTTCTTAATTAGCTAGTTTAACCAAATAGCCAACCTTGTTTTCAATATGATATCAAGCACTCTTTTGACTTCTTGAAAATTCTCTGATTCCTGCCAACCTTGTATATTTTCCTTTGCTTAACCGCTTTGAGCTTATTTGACCATTCCTTGTTTCTAGCTCATTATGTGCCTCAAATGAAAAATCGTGTGCTTACTTTACCTTAGGGAATAAAAGAACATTAGCTTGGTTAATGGATGAGTTTTTGAACAAGTGTGGGGGTGTGTACAAAATGGTTGTTGAAAAAGGAAAGAGTGCCTAAAAAAAATGTATGTATATAGTTATGTTCATATTAAAAAAAAAGGATTGGGAAATGAATATGTAAAGGGATATACATTAGAGTTGGGATGAACTTTTATGCTTATTATTTGAACTCAGCTCTCATTTGCTTTTATTCTTTGGTATTTATCTTCTCATATCCATTTTATCCTCTTCTGTTACCTTGACCTCACTACAACCTTGAATAAAGTCCTCATGATTTGTGTGTGCATGTGTTTTGAGTAGTGGAGAAGTAGAAGATAAGCAAGCTTATGGTAGTGCAATTTTCATGGGTTGAATTGAGTGAAATACCTACCTTTTAAACACTTGAGAGATTGAGAGGGAATCTTGTGAAGATCTATCATTCTCGATTTATGTTGAAGATACCTTGCTTGTTGGTTTGATATGTGGAGAATTGTTAACTCATGAATGTTTTGATCCCTTGAACCTTTGGTTGTTCTTCTTGATTGTAAAATTTTGGTCTTGAGTTTTGCCTAGGAGTGCAAAAAGCTAAGTGTGGGAAAATTTGATAATCACATATTTTATTCATTAAGAAACCCTTATGTTTAATCATTTACACTCTCCATATTCTTAATTGATTGAGTTTGGTATGATTTTGTGAGTTTAAGCTCAAATTGGTCCTAATTGAATATTTTCAGCATTATTGTGACTTGATACTATTTCTGTATTTTGGCCATAACTTGAGTCCCTAATATCTGATAAACATGAATTTTACCTTGTAGGAAAGCTAAGAGGAAGCTCTACAACTTTGATGAAGAGCTCAAAGTCCCAAACACATGTCTAAAGGACCTAAGTTTACATGGAAGTCAGAATACGGGTTCTGTCACTAGAATCCAAATGGTGTGCACTCATAAAATCATATCTCAAGATGTAATAATGGAGATGGGCTGAAATTTGGATATTTGATAGTCAAGATCCAAATAAACAACTTTCATGAAGAACACTTTTTGAAAAAATGAAGTCTAGTAGGTCAGTTTGAGCTTGCAAGTCGGAACAGAGGTACTGAAGTTGGGTTTGAGCAACCTACGGTATTTGGGACATATCTTGGGCTGAAGGAAGCCAAATTGGACGAACCAGATATGAATTTTATAGCCAAGACAAAGATCTACAACTTTCATGAAGAGTACTTTTCATGGATATGCAGTATAGAGGGTCGTTTTTGGCTTCCAAGTCAGACACGAAATTTTCGTACTCAACCACCCACTCATCCATCCACTAATCCACTCATCCATCCACTCATCCACTCATCCACTAATCCAACCACTCCACCCACTTATCCACTAATCCACCCACTCATCCATCCACTCACCTATTCATCTCCATAATTTCCCACTCACCAAAAGTCCTTTGGCATTTTCCACTCAACCAACCCACTCAACCATTCCATTCACTCATCCACTAAACCAATCCACTAAACCAACCCACTCAACCACTCCACTCAAACACTCCACTCACTCACCCACTCATCCACCCACTCCCCTTTGTCATTTTGTTACCCTAGACTTCTATAAAAGGCACCATTGGTTATCATGAATAAGTTGTATTCTCCTTCATTTCTCTCATAGTTTCTTCTTGTTTCTTCATAGTTTCTCATAGCTTTTGTATATTTTGATGCTCCCCTTCATGGTAATGGAGGGCTAAGCTACTTTCGGTCAATTTAGAACTCTTGAAGAGATTGTGGTTTGGATTCTTGAGATCTTGGTTATGTATTGTATTTGATTTGTAATTGAATTCCTCTTTGCTTCTTCTTGATCTTAAATGCATGAATGATGATTCTATTTATGTTGATCTGATTTGATCTTGGTTTAAGATTGAGATTTGTGATGAAACTTAGAACTGATTGATCTAAGTTAATCACAAAATTGAAAAGGTTAGGTTACTGATTTGTGCCTAAGTTAATTGAATTCGGTACTTGAAATTAACATAGATCTTCATGAATGGTGTGATTGCGGATTTGTGATTATCACTTGTTAATTAAATTCTAGACGATCGTCTAGTATGAATTCTGGATTTGATACAGAGATCTCGGTTAAATCCAAATTAACAATTCAATTGCGCTTCAAGTGTTCTATGAAGGGTCTATGATTGAATCCACCCAATCTTGGATATGTTTCTAAATTGACTGCTCTTTAATTGTTATTTCTTCCTTTAATTTTGTTAAGTGCGATCTTAAACTATTAAACCCCCCTTTGCTAACTTTTACTTGATTTGATTAAATTATATCTACAATCCTTGTGGAGATGATCCGGTGTTGTCACTGTGCTACAAGCTTAGGTAATAACTTCGGTTATAATTTTGACTGAGTTCAGTGTTCGTCAGACCTCGAGTTCCTCTTTACACTCACAATGTCTTGTGAGTCTCAGACCATTGAACAACTGGATACCATTTAATTAAGACTTAACCGACATCATTTCTCCATGTCCTTGAATGAGTTTAATGTTGCTATGGGCTTCAAGACCACTATTTCCATTCAGTCCCCCGCCTACCAGAACGCATATTTGGACTATTCGCGCTCATTTGTTGATAGCAAATTTTGAGGTGAGATTTGGTAGGTACCCAACCACTACAACCCTAGCATTTCCAAAACTTCTTCTATCTACGACCCCGCTTTGAGGTAGATCCACTGCTTCATCTCCCATAGCATCTCGGGGCAGTTTCGCAGCACTAGGGTTATCACAAAAATAACCTTTTCTATTTGTGGTGTTTGGTGTATAGCCACCATTGCAACATTGGTTATTGGTTCCTTTAGCATGTCTTGAAGATCGATAAGGCCAAAGGAAGGGCCAAACAGATGTACATCCCCGTTGGCTCTTACATTTCCAACCTAGCTCGGAACCTCGATGCACTTCATCCCAGTGCCCATCTCCCCAAGCCAATAAAGCCAATTGATAGAGGTATGCTGATTCGCCTGGGCCTTGTTTACAAAGTTGCACCAGGCAATTGGGCACTCCGTGATAGACTTATCCCAGATCCACCTTCTCCATCATCAGAAGATGATGATACTACTACTACTGAGGCTGATGCTCCACAGCTACCCCTACATATACTGACTGACCTGAGTGACCGACTTGCTCGCATGGAAGCTGGTCAGGCTAGCTTCCACCAGTGAATCGTCACTGATTTGAGTAGTAAGGCAGCTGAGCAAGCTAGTTTTCGAGATTATGTGCACGCTTAGTTCGACCAACTTTTTGCATTCATGGCTTCTCGATTCCCTCAGGATCCACTACCCCCACCCCCTGCATGATGTCATTCCTATATTATTTTCAGGGAAGTTTCATTATCTGATATTTTGTTTCTTTTATTGTCGTCTCATACTTCTTTTCTTGTTGTTTTACTTTTTGCATTGAGGACAATGTAAATCTCAAGTGTGAGGGAGTGCATTTAAATTCTTATGTACTTAATTGTTAATTTTGCATATTAAATGACACTTAAGCATTGCACTAAATCAAGCTTGATTTGTGTTATTTTCTTAATTATTTCTGAGCTGATGAAATATGTTTGAGAAGGAAGTCCACTGCTAATGAACTGATTTTGTGCAAGACAATCTTTTTCAATTGAGTATTGTAACATTTAGCATTTTATTTGGGAAATTAGCTATCTCTACTTGCAATTTATTCTCTTTATCAACTTAGCCAGAAAATGAGTTTTGAGCCTTAATGATTGGATTTTTCATAAACAAATCCTATTTTTCTTCTGCAGTGAGTTTTCTCTTGATTTATGCGTGTTAAAACTTAATTTCATATCTTATTAAGAATTTATTGATTCAAATACATACTTGAACATGATTAAGGCAATTAGGCTTAATCCTTTCTTGACTTCCAATGTTACATTGATAAAATAATCCCTTCGTTGCCCCATTTGAGCCTTAAATTGATTTCTTTAGATACCTTATTGAATAATTAGGTTGAATTCTTTGGAGTAGCTGATGTGTTAATTGAGAAGTCATCAAAAGGTTGTTTATGTCTTCAAGTGTTGAATAAATAAATAAATAAATAAATAAATAAATAAGTTATTGGTGAAGAATTATGAGATTTTTTTTTTGGTTGAAAGTAAGAATTGGTTATACCATTGTGCATAAAGCTCTATTTATCATCTTTATAACTTGATTCTACTGTGTATCGATTTTTCCATAAGCATTCTTTACTTTTATTTATCTATTTTCTGCCCTTCATTATACCCTTGACCCTGTTACAACCAGAGGAAGTCCTTTTGATTCTTGTTATGTATATGAACTTGGAAGTGGAGATAAGATTGATAATTAAGCTTATGGTCATGCATTTGTTAAGAGAAATTTAAGTGATCACTTTGTCCTTAAAAACATGAGAAATAAAAAGATGAATGACCTCAATTAGTTAGAAAAGAGAAGAGGTGCAAGCTAGACTCAAGCTTCTAATTGTATTAAATGCTAGACTATCTTGTTTGATTGGATTTGATTGCTGAGCTTCATTGAATTTTTTTCAAACTGTGGAATTTCTTTTGATTCATGTTTCTTGACGATCAATTTAATCTTGATTTTGATTCATATTCTTTGCTTGAGGATAAGCAATGTTCAAGTGTAGGGGAATTTAATAAGCCTGTATTTTATAGCCATAAAATGGATAAATTAGGATGATTTGCTTATGATTATTGATGAATTTTAGATGGATCTTTATCAATTACTTTCGTTTTTGCAGATTAAGAGAGATTTGACACATTTAGAGTGAAAGTAGGCAAAGATATCTAGTTTTCAAAGCAAAAGAGGACTGTTTTTGCTTAGACAAGGCCTTGTGTCAACTCAGAAGTGATTTAAGAGTTAGACACGAGCCTATCTAACTTGAAGATAACTTCTGACTAGGAGTAACCACTATGTCTCTTGGTCACAGGGCCGTGTCTCCTCCTATGTTGAAGTTACACAGTTTTTCTAAGAAACACGGCCTTGTATAACTCAATTGAAGCTTTTGACTTGGAGAGACGACCATGTCTCTTAGTCACACAGTCGTGTCTCACTTAAAGTGCAGATAATTGTTTTCAAAGGACACGACCATGTCGAAGGAAGACACGACCGTGTGAGTCTTCTTGACATGAAAAAGAGGGTGCTTTACCCCTAAACCATTATAAATTGGGCAAAATCACAAAAATATGGGACTTTTTGGCTAGAGACTTGTGTGACAGCAGGTTTTCAGAGGCAAAGGCAAGGATTAGAGGCGAAGGCTTGGAAGGCAAGAGTAAGAGTCATTGAAGTTTAACCATTGAAGTTCTTTTCTCCATCATCTTCTTCTTCATCTTATCTTTTTGTTTAGAAATCATAGTTGTTTCTTTAATTTTTATTCTTGATTGTGCTACAATTGTCATGATCGACTAAACCCTTTTTTCTAAGATTAGGATGAAACTCTCTATTTCTCTATGTTGAATTGTTAATTTAATTCTTTGTTAATGTGAAATTATTGTTCTTGATTCATTCTTGGTATGCTTAACGCTTGTGTATGTTGTTTGACATATTTACATGATCTTTGGTTTTAGGTGAAAGATCGAAAGATGAAATCTAATTGCTTGATAATCCAAGAATTGAACTTAGGAATTGAGACCTAGACATAGGCTTAAATCCTTCGATGGGTAAACGATTGTATAAAACTTAATAAGTTAGAACTTGGATTAATCGCCATGAGAATGAGAGTGATGAAGTTTTAGCATGTTTTTAGTGCTAAGAAATTGGACTTTAAATAATTTAAGACAAATTACCTTTAAGAACATAATTGAACATTAGCAAATATAGGATTACAATTTATCATAGGGGATAGTGTAGTGGATTCTTAATCCTAGGCCTTTAAATCTTTGTTAAACCTCATCTTTTCTAGTTATATTTGTTTACTTTATTGTTTTGCTTTTTGTCTTAATTTTAATTGAGCTTTTACAATCGATTTTACTCGCTTAAATAATCAAAGTAGCCGTAAGAGTTAGTAATCAATCGATCCTCCTGAGAATGATCTTTATTTTACTACCTGTATGATCTGTGTACTTGCAAAAAATCCACAACAAGATCCAATGTCCCTTTAGCAACTCTGTGGGTGTGTGCTGAAGAAAGTTGGGCAAGTAATTGAACTGAATATGTCTCATTCTTATTAGTTTGTTTTCTTTGTTTACAAGCTGCACATATTGAAGTATCTTTAACTATAGCATTTCTTTATGTTGGAGGCATGTCAAGACCTCAGTAGCTCCCTTCCAGCAGGATTCTTGATCTTGTACACTCATTTCTCAAGCACTTTGGTGATCTTATAGGGACCTTCCCAGTTGACAGCTAGTTTCTCATCTCTGGAATTTTGTCCTCTGATCGCTGTCTTCTTCAACATGAATCTTCTACTTTAAAGCTCCTAGGAAAGATCCTCTTGTTATATCTTTTAGCGATCTAGAATTAGAATGCAACTTCTTTTATATAGGCCATGTTGCGCTATTCCTAAGCAAAGTTAAACTCTTCACGCAATAGTCTGTCATTGTGCTTTAGGGAGAAATGCTCACGTCTCCAACTCGTCTCACTAATCTCCACTAGGATCATGGCTTTATATTTGAATATAAGCTTAAAGGAGTTTCCCCTATAGTAGAGTGGGGAGTCATCTGATAAGCCCATAGCATATGGCCCACGTGTTCTGTCCATTCTCTTTAGTATCTACAAGTCTCCTTTTTAGACCTCAGAGGATGATCATGTTGGTGACTTTAGCATGTCCATTGGCTTGAGGGTGTTCCACCGAGGTGAAATGTTGTTTGATATAGAGATCAGAGGAAGCTTCTATGAATCTTTTATCCATGAACCGAGTTCCAATGTCCATCACTATGGTTTTCGGGGTCCCAAATCGACAAATAATGTTTTTGTTCAGAAATTGCATGACCTTTTCTACTATGATAATGGTCAGGGGTCCTGCCTCAATCCACTTAGTGATATAGTCCACCACCATGATCAAGTACTTCAGCTAGTCAGATGCTTGAGGAAAAGGCCTTAAAAGGTCTAGACTATTTGCAAAAAGTCCAAGGTAATAATATGGTGGAAAGTTCCTCTGGTAATGTTGTTTTGATGTCAGAGAACCTTTGGCACTTGTCACAATTCTGCATATAGGTCAACCCATCGGCCATCATGGTGGGCCAAAAGTATCTTGCTCTCGAGGCTTTCCTTGCTTAGGCTCTGCCAAATAGATGTTGGTCGCAACATCCTTCGTGGATTTTAGGAAGAACATATTGGGTTTTCTCTAGTGCAAGGCACTTTAGCAATGGAGTGGAAGAACCACAATGGTAAAGTCGATCATCTAACAAAATGCACCAAGCTAAGGTCCATATTACTTTCTTTGCTTCCTTGGGATCTTGGGGGAGCACACCATCTCAAAGATATTTTATAACTGGCTTCATCCAACTGTTTTCCACGTTCACCAGCATCATTTTCTTGGGGTCTACTATACTTGGTGTGGAAAAGGTTTCCTAGATGACAAACTTGTTATTCTTGAGGCTTTTGGTGCATGCCAATTTGGACAAGACATCCGCCTTGGAGTTTTGCTCTTGATGAGTATAATCTATCTTCACCTTGTAAAACCCTTCCATAAGCTTCTTGACCTTGATCAAGTATTTCTACAGTTGTGGATCCTTGGACTAATAGTCCCCAAACACTTGAGAGGTTACCAAATGTGAGTTATTGTAGAGTTTTACCTTGGATGCTCCAAGACCTTTCGATAGAAGGAGTCAGCTACCATGGCCTCATATTCATCTTGGTTGTTTGAAGTTGGGAACTTAAGCTTCAGGGATTATTCAACTATGATCCTGTTTGCATTTTCTAACATGATTCTAGCTCTGCTACCTTTTGGTCTGATGCCCCATCAACATAAATTGTCCATTCAGGAGCATTTTTCGAGGTTGGACAATGGGTGAACTTTACAATTAAGTTGAATAGGGCTTGTGCCTTTATTACTAGACGAGGCTCATACTTATTCCGAACTCAGAAAGCTTTATGAACCATATAATCATTCTTCTCGCAAGTTCAGGTCTGTGCACTACCTGCCTGATAGGCTAGTCCGTTCTTACTATCACGGGATGGCTTTGGAAATACTGTTGCAAACGCTTAGCAGAAACCAAGAGTGTGAATGCCAGCTACTCCATCTTTTAGTACCGAAGCTTAAGTCCCTGTAGCACCTTACTGACAAAATAGACAGGCTTCTAGTCATCCTCTGTTTCTCTTACTAAGCCTCAGCTCATAGGCTCTTCAGTAATAAAGGGATAAAGGAAAAGCTTTTCACCTTCCTCTAGTCTGGTTAGGATGGGAGGTGTGGAAAGCACCTGCTTCAAACCTTGAAAGCGTCTTCACACTCTAGAGTCCACATGAAATCCTTACCCTTCTTTAGAAGTTTGAAGAGAGGCAGGGCCCTTTGTGTTGACCTAGAGACGAACCTAGTGAGAGCCGCAATCTGACCTGTCAACTATTGAATCTCCTTGATAAAAGTAGGGCTTGGCATATTTATAATGGCCAGGCACTTGTCCGTATTAGCCTCGATACCTTTGTGGTTTAGCATGAACTCCAAAAACTTTCCTACCCAGACCCCAAAGCACATTTTTTTTAGTTCAACGTCATATAACATAATTGTGCAAACACTTTTGCAAGGTCAGAAACATGGTCACCCAAGGTCAGAGTCTTTACTATCACATCATCTATATAAACCTATAACACCTTCCCAATTTGGCCTTCAAAGACTTTGTTCATCATCCTTTGATAAGTAGCTCTTTCTTTCTTTATCCAAAACGACATCACTTTGTAGCAGTAGCTCACCTTCTCCATTATGAAGGTTGTTTTTTCCTCATCTTTCTGATGCAGAAAGATTTGGTTGTACCCTGAGTATGCATCTATGAAAGACAGGAACTTATGACCAAATGAGCCATACACTAACTTGTCAAAGTTAGGAAGTGGATAAGGATATTTTGGGCGAGCTTTGTTGAGATTTGTATAATCTACACACATACGCCACTTCCCAGAAGACTTCTTAACCAACACCACGTTGGAAAGCCAAGTAGTGTAGGCCACCTCTCTGATGAATCCAACGCTTACATGTTCATTCACGTATTCCTCAATTGCCTTTTGGTACTCAAGCCTATTCTCCTCTTCATCTGACACACCGGTTTGGCATTGGGAGAGACCGATAAACAATGGCAGATGAAGTTGGGGTCTAGGCCAAGTATATCAGTTGTAGTCCAAGCAAAAAAGATCTTTATTTTCTTACAGGAACAACTTCAACTCTTATTTTCTCCCTCTGGCAGATTAGCCCCAATCTTGGTGGTCTATTTTGGACGAGGTCTGAGCTGATAGACTTAGCACCTACCACAAGTGTCTTGTTGTGATATTGGTAAGTGCACTAAATCATAAAAGTAATAAAGAGTGAATAAGAGTATCGTCCCACGAGGATTATATTATCAATTATTAATTTTGTAAAATAAACAATATCTAAGCTACCGAAAGATGAGAATTGATAGGAATGCAAATAAAAGAAAAACACTAAACAGAAAAATAATTAAAATATCAAAAATCAGATCAAGGGTGAAAAACGATGAGATTAAAGTGTTAGGGTTCAAATTTTACTTGAACTCTTTTGATGCAAAATTCAAATATTGGTTTAATCAAGTTTTTTTTTTTCAATGATTCATGGTCATTTCCCAAAATTTACCAATATCCAATCCCTTAGTATATTAATCCTTTTCACACTATTTAGAATTAACTAAACCCTTAGTCTAACTCCAAATAGAGAAGGCTTTATCAAAAACATGGGAATTAAGAGAAAGACCACACAACTCACAACATCTATTCCAAGCGATTGCGGAAATTATGATGTTTATCACAAGTTCTAGGTTTGTGCACAATTTTTCGAAAACATACACAACCCAAAAATCATTCCAAAATTGATCAGGTTTAGAAAAGCATTAAGAGAAGAGATAAACACATAAATCATGAAATAGAAACATAGATTAAACACAATAATGAGTTTACATCATCAAAGAACAAGATCCATCATCACCTTAACGAAAAAGGTTTAGTTATACATGGAGGAAGAAGAACACAAAGGGAAGAATACGACAAACTCCATTGTATATAGGTGGAAAGCTTGAAGAGAATTCCTAATCTTCAAGCCTAATTACGCCTACACCATTTTAGGGTTTATGCCTCTTGATGGCTATTGCGTTCTTTCCTTCATATCTACATATAAACCTTACTTCTTCTATTTATAAACTTCAAAACGCGTCATTAAATGTACTGGGCACTTAAGAACTCAGTTTTTGGCCACTTAGTCACGCTATGCTTTCCTCTCTGTGCTTCACTGATTAATTGCTCAAAAATGGGCACTTAAGCGCGCAGCTATAAAATTTTCTATTAGTTTTGCAATGCCGTAAACAGCGCGTCGATTCGATCCTTGTAGCTCAAGATATAACTCAATTATTGAGGAAAGGTCACGATGCTACAAAAAATCGAATTTTGCTCCTTGTTTAGGCATCCAATCTTCTCCATGTGTAATTGCCTATCAAAAACATATAAAACACATAATAAGAACATAGTTTAAAATAATAAAAACATAATAAAACTTAAGAACAAAACTCAATCAAAGAGATTAAAAGAGAATAAAAACCCAAGATTTTGAACCATAAAAATATGAATTTTTGAAGGTTCATCACTCCCCCAAACTTAAGATTTTGCTTGTCCTCAAGCAAAAAGAAAAAGAAAGAAAATTAAAAACTAAAAACTAAAATATTCAAACTTAAACATGGTAAATACCGGATAGTGAATATCATGCATATCCTCAGAAACTGCTTCACAATCTCATTTTAAAGTGTCACACATGTACAATCCAATTGCTACATCGTCTCTCACATGTAACTTTCATACATAAATGACTTCCCACAAATATGAATGTAAGACCAATTCCTACTAATAAAGTACAAGCTCAGATAAGTTTATAAAAATGCAAATGCACATCAGACCCACATCCATAGGGTTGTTTTTCATCTCCCTCTCCACTAATGTAAACAACACATAATCAAGGATCAAAATAGACTTTACAAAGCTTGTAATGTAAGGCCAAGGGTAAGGCTAAGAAAGAAGAGGTAAGATAAATAAAACAAAAGTTGAAGTACAAAATCATGCACATTTCATAATCCAAGCCTCAAAATATTAAACAAGAGCAAAACGGAGCTTAAGAATTCATTACTAGATTTGCATATATTTTTTTATGAATTTTTCAATTTTTCTTTCTTTCTTTTTTTTTATAACCTCCACCTCCAAACTTATTTCTTTGTAACACATTAGATGACTTTCTCTCTTCTTTTTTTTAATAGCTCCTTGAATACTTCATGCACAAAGAATGATTAAGGCTTGAATAGTAAAATAATACAAGACATGCATTCAACAAAGGGTGTGTAAGGATAATTTTTTTCTTTTTTTTTTATGGGAATGGGAAAGGAAAATGTAGGTAAAGGAAAAAAAAAAGGCCAAATAATAATAAGGCTGTAAAAGGGGACCTAAGGATAAAATATTTTTAAGGTTAGTTTAAAAGGCTTAAACAGTCCAAAGAAGGCCCTTACTATTTCTTTAAGCCTGACATGCATTTATATTCCAAGGTTTGTTGAACATAAAGATGGGAAGCACATCCATACACAATCAAAGCAATAAAGATAAATACAACTCATGGATTCTCATGTGATATATCAATCCACAATTTACGTAATCATTGGATATTTAATTCAACACACTGACATACACAGTTTTAACACAATGACTCAAAACACAATAAGGTGATGAAGACAAAATAAAATAAATAAAAACAAATATGAAAAAAAATTAAAGAAAAGAAAAGAAAAACTCTTTTTTGGCGGCTGATAGCTATATACATCCTCTTACAAAGGCTTTGAAACTCGGGGAGGCACCTAAGCCGACTCAACATTAACTGCAAAACAAAAACAGAAAAATATTTGTTAATAAAATAATAAATAACAAAATAAAAGCAAAAACAAATAACTAATAGAAAAGATAAAAGAGTAAAGAAAAAGAAATAAAATTTGGGTTGCCTCTCAAGAAGCACTTATTTAACGTCATTAGCTCAACATTGCCTTTTCAATTAATCAAGGTGGCTTGAAGCAAAAGAAATAAGATGACGTCTTTTCTTTTTCAGATTTATGCCTCCATACTCGGTCAATGGCCTTAGAAGAATCCCCAAAGGTGTTTTGAACTTGACCTGAGCTAGGTTGTCCTGAATTCATCTTAGCATGAGAAATTCCATTAGGCCATGGCGGTTTCAATTGATCAACAGGTAAGGGATTAGCTTGCAATGAACTATGGATGATAGGAAGACCTTTCTCTATTTCATCAGTCTTGGAAATGGGAGAGTCAACATTAATCAATGGTGGAGAGCTCTTACTACTCAACTCCTTTTGAGACTTATCTTTAATGCAATTAATGGGAGCATAAAGATCCGATATTGGTGAAGACTTATTAAAGACATTGATAGTCACTTAATCTCTATCCACCTTCAAAATGAGCTCACCTGTAGTTACATTAATTAAAGCTCCTGAAGTTGCCAGAAACTATCTTCCAAAAATCAATGGAATGTGGTGATCTTCATCCATGTCTACAATGAATAAATTCATGGGAAAAATGAATTTGTCCACCTTTACAAGCACATCTTCGACTACACCCCAAGGATATACATGTGATCTATCAGCAAGTTGTAGTATAGAGAAAATGGGTTTTGGATCCTTCAACCTAATTTTTCATAGATGGATAGTGGCATCAAGTTGATGCTAGCCCCCCAAATCACAAAGTTCTTTTCCTAAAAATTGTGAACCAATCTCATAGGGAATTGTGAAACTACTGGGATCCTTAAGCTTTGGTGGAAACTTCTTTTTTAGAATAGCATTGTACTCTTCAATAAGTGCCACAGTGACGCCGTCTTCCAACTTCCTCTTTCTAGCTAAGAGCTCTTTCATGAACTTAGTATATAATGACATTTGTTCAAGAGCTTCAGCAAAGGAGATGTTTATTTACAATTTCCTGAAGACATCCAAGAACTTTGAGAACTGTCTCTCTTGCTTCTCCTGAGTGTCTTTCTTCAGTCTATGGGGGAATAGAAGCCTAGCGTACTGTGAGGGGTCCAATGGTTTACCCAAATCTGACTTTTTCTTCATTCTTCATACTCTCGGTTGTTCCTCTTTAGCTTTAGTAGAGACCTCTTCCTCTAGAGCATCTTTTCCTTGATTATGACTTGAAGGAGGAAGTACTTCCTTAGCTTCATCTTCTTTTGATTGAGGACTAATAACTTTTCCACTCCTCAAGGAAATTGCCATACATTGCTCCTTGGAATTTACCACTGTATCACTTGGTAAGGTGCCAGGAGGTCTCTCAAAGAGCTGTTTTGCTTTCTGACCCACTTGATTCTCTAAACTTCGAATGACTACTCTTTGATTCTGAAAATTTTTCCTTATTTCCTCTATAAAAATGGAAGTCTCTGCACAAAAGAAGAAGTTTGCTGCATAAACTTTTCAAGTGCACTCTTAAGAGAAGACTTCTGCTTGGATTGAGAATTCAATGGTATCACTTGATTCTGCCAAGAAAAATTAGGATGATTCCTCCAACCTGGATTATATGTATTAGAATAAGGATTACCTTATGGCCTCGTAGGATTTCTCATATAATTGACCTATTCTAGAATGATGAAACTAGAATTGCTAACCTCGCATCTACCATTAGCATGATTACCTTCACAAAAATCACAAATTAACACTTGGTGGTTCACTGAATTCACCTGCATATTCTCAACTTGTTTAGTGAGGTTGGCTAACTACTGTGAAACACTTTTATTTTGAGCAAGTAAAGCATCGAGAGTGCCAAGTTCCATAACTCCATGTTTGATCACTGCTCTTCCACTAGGCAACCAATATTCGTTAGTGGCCATAGTCTCAAATAATTCCTGCACATCTTCAAAAGTCTTAGTATTCAAAGACCTACTTGTAGATACATCCACCATACGTCTTGTGGAATGATTCAACCCATTGTAAAAGATCTACACCTGCTGCCAAACTTCGAAAGCATGATGAGGACATTTTCTAAGCAGCTCCTTAAATCTTTCCCACGCTTCATAGAGAGATTCTCCTTGATTTTGAGTAAAGCAAGCAATCTCACTCCTTATCTTCATGAACATTCATGGAGGAAAATAACGAGTGAGGAACTTACTAACCAAATCATCCCAAGTGGAGATGCTTCCTTGAGGCTGGGCTTATAGCCAGCTCCTAACTTTATCTCTCAAAGAAAATAGAAAAAAATATTAATCGTATGACATCATCACTAGTTCCATTATATTTGATAGTATCACAGAGCTGTAAGAAATTAGCAATATGCAAGTTAGGATCCTTTACTTAAATTTCCCCAAATTGATTCTATTGTACCAGTAGTAGCAAAGCTAGCTTAATCTCAAAATTATTTGCTTGGATACCAAGTCCCACAATAGTGGCTAACACATTTCTAGAAGAAGGAGTTCCATAGTAAGCTAAATTATGTCTTTTTCGTTCAGTTGTATTTTTTACCATCTTTTCTTCTTCAATTCTGTTTCTTTCTCTATCTGCTTTTATGTTTTCTCTCGCTATTCTTTCGATTTTTGGATCAAAAAGTAATTTTTTTCAGATCCATAGCACCTTGTATAAGCAAACAAACAAAAAAAAAAACCAAAGTAAAGTAAAGAAAAGAAATTAAAAATAAAAAAAACAATTAAAAATAAAAATAAACAAAGAAAAAATGCTTAAATTAGTGCTTTTTTAACTACTACTTAATATTAACAATTAATAATCCTAGGCAATGGCACCAAAAACTTATTGTAATATTGGCAAGTGCACCAAATCGCAAAGGTAATAAAGAGTGAATAAGAGTATCGTCCTATGAGAATTATTTTGTCAATTATTAATTTCGTTAAATAAACACTATTTAAGCTACTGAAAGATAAGAATTTATAGGAATGCAAATAAAAGAAAAACACTAAACAAAAAAATAATTAAAATATCAAAAATCAGATCAAGGGTGAAAAACGATGAGATTAAGGTGTCAGGGTTCAGACTTCACTTGAACTCTTTTGATGCAAAATTCAAATATTAGTTTAATTAAGTTTATTTCAATGATTCATGATCAATTCCCAAAATTAATTAATATTCAATCCCTTGGTATATTAATCTTCTTCACATTATTTAGAATTAATTAATCCCTTAGTCCAACCCCAAATAGAGAAGACTTTATCAAAAATGTGAGAATTAAGAGAAAGACCACACAACCCACAACGTCTATTCCTAGCAGTTGCAAAAATTATGGTATTTATCACAAGTTCTAGGTTCGTGCACAATTTTCTGAAATCATACATAACCCAAAAATCATTCCCAAATTGATCAGGTTTAAAAAAAGATTAAAAGAAGAGATAAACACATAAATTAAGAAATAGAAATATAAATTAAACACAATAGTGAGTTTACATCATCAAAGAACAAGATCCATCATCACCCTAATAAAAATGTTGTTACACATGGAGAAAGAAGAACACAAAGAGAAGAATACAACAAACTCCATTGTAGATAGGTGGAAAGGTTGAAGAGAATTCATAATCTTCAAGGCTAATTGCGCCCACACCACTTTAGGGTTTGTGCCTCTTGATGGCCGTTGCATTCTTTCCTTGATATTTGCCCACAAACCTTACTTCTTCTATTTATAAGCTTCAAAACGCATCATTAAACGTAGTAGATGCTTAAGCGCTCAATTTTTAGCCGCTTAGTCATGTTGTGCTTTCTTCTCTGTGCTTAACGGATTAATCAATCAAAAAATAGGCACTTAAGGATACAACTCTAGAATTTCTATTAGTTTTCCAATGCCACAAATGACACGTCGATCTGATCTCTATAACTCAAGATATGACTTAATTACTGAGGAAATGTTAGGATGCTTCAGAAATTCGAATTTTGCTCCTTGTTTAGGCATCCAATCTTCTCCATGTGTAATTACCTATCAAAAACACATAATAAGAACACAATTCAAAATAATAAAAACATAATAAAACTTGAAAATAAAACTCAATCAAAGAGATTAAAAGATGATGAAAACCCAAGATTTTGAACTATAAAAATACGAATTTTTGAAGGTTCATCATGTATTTTCCGAGCGAACTATTGCCCCCTCCAACAAAACTTCCCGAGATAGTGTTGATGGTATGTTAACCTCACCATCTCATCTCATTTCTATATGAAGGAAACTGTCCTTTTAACGATGAGCTCTTTCACGAGGAGGTGACTAATCTTTAGGGCTCAACGTGGTGACTGTTGTTGGTGTATGCCCTAAAGGCCGATACATTTTGTCTGTATTTACATACGTTGTATTATGCTATTTTTTAATATATGAGGCATTTCTTTTATTGTGTTCCTTTTGATAAACATAATAAAGTCCTTAGAATAGTAAGTTTGATGCCATAGGACATCAAGTGGATGACTTGATTGTAAGATCCTATTGAATAAAACACTATTCTTAAATGTCCCTGGTCAAGTATTATTGTTAATTAGGACAACAATAATGCATTGAGACTAGTATGTACGTAGACTGATGGCCATCTCTCACAGGTCATGGATATAAGATATCAAGTCTTCACATAGGTACATATTAGAGTAATAATGTACTGGACAGACCCACCATGAGAACGCTACATGGATCGTTACGTGAGTGTCATAAGCAATTCTCATAATGACAATGGTGTATATGGTCCTTTGACATGAAATCACTACGATTCCTACATAAGGAGTTGTGTGTTTTAATGCCGTCAAATGTCATCTGTAACAAGGTGATTATAATTTCAGTTATTAGACATATCGCGAAACATGCGGAGGGATGTAAGTGACCTAGATGGGATTTGTCCCTCCTACATAACAGAAGCGATATCTTTGGGGGCCCTGATTAAGTGAGAATGCGAAATGCATGGCCATGCTCAAATGAGTTTATATGAGATATTGATCTCATTTATTATTATTAAGTCTACTCAGGTATCAAGAAAAGAAGGATTGAACTATACAAGGGTGACACATTACATGCCTTGTGTTCAATCTAGATATCTAGACAAAGGAACTATACCACACGGAAACATTAGTCACGGAAAGGTTATGTCAAATCATTGACATTCTTATTACTTGGGTGGCAGTGATGTGTTGCTAGACACTGCTCACTGCTGATAATATTAAAATGAGATTTTAATATTACTGCCAACATTATGAGAACCTGTAGGGTCGCACACATAGAGCAGACTAAATTGGAGTAATTAGGATCCAAGTTAGACTTGGATTCAATTATGGGTTGGACTCATAATAGATGAGTTTGGGGTTGCACAGCTTACCTTGCTGCTGCTCTCTCTCGTATAAAGCAATAGTTATTATAAATAGTACTGCTAAAGGGCTGTCAAAGAATGCATTACAAATCCTGTCTGCACTTGACAGAAACAGTGAGTGAGAGAGTGACAGGTTTCTTCTCTTCTTTTTGCAACTAGCACTGTGTGAGAGAGACGTGACTCCTATTTGTGGATGTTGGACATTCGTGAGTCTGTTCATGTGGATACCGTAGAGACATCGTCGCTGTTATGGTGTTGGTGATGCCAGTTGTTTTGATCACGCTTCAAGAGGTAAACACTTTTAAAACTCATATTATGACTTTTTTGCATGGATCCTTGGTAAGAATTTTATTTTTCGCTGCATGATGTATCCGCGATTCCCAACAGTGGTATCAGAGCCACTTGCGAAACCATGATTCAATTTTTCTATTTTCATTTTGTATGAGATAACATGATTGTTGTTCTGTTTTTGGTAAAAAAATATGATCTTTAATATGTTATTTCAGAAAACGAATAAAACCCTTTGCGAAAACATATTCTATTTTATGTGTTGTATGCAAAACTGTGATGTTGTTTTCAAAAACTATGAAGTTGTTCATATGTTCTGTGAAAATCATTTTGTATTTTGATATATGTTTTGTGAAGCTTTCTGATATGTATGTGATACGTACAACGTTATGCACAGCGACGCGGAGCAAGGGTTATAAGGGTTATGGAATCCTTGTTCTTGATGCATGGTGCAAGGGTATAGCAAACCTTTTTCTTGGTTTGCGGCAACAAGGGTTATGAAATCCTTGTTTCTGCACAAGCAGTGCAGTGCAGAGGTTTTGGAAACCTTGTTCCTATTTTGCGGCAACAACATCAAGTGTTGATGTCAAGCCGTCAAGGAGGCGCAAGAGGTTCAAATGTTGAACAACAGCACAAGGGTTCCCTACGACACATGAAGTGTTCATGTGTTTTTAGGTTTAGGGTTTAAGTGTTGATACCCTAGCCGTCAAGGGAGGCACAAGAGATTTAGCTCTTCTTTATGGTTCAAATTTTCGGGCCGGGGGCAAGGGTCGGCCTCCCCTTGACCCTCGTTCTATCTCTACATAGTGCATCTTTTCTGAGGTGCAATATTCAAATCCGTTTTTATGACTCACAAAATAATAATGTGTTATTGCTTTGTGTTTATATGTACTTTGTGGTGCATGGTGCATGGTTATGGCCTTAGTGCTCCTTTTATGGTATTTTGGTTATTTTAAAATATGACCTACATGTCATGCCTTTCTGTCTACATTCTAATTGTACATTCTCTTCTCACCTAACTCCCCTCGAATGTAAAAGAGGTTTCTATATAATGTAATCTTGATGTGGAGGTATGAAGGTGGCATCAAATGAGGACGTTGGTGGGAGACGCTTGTGAAGCTGGTTCGCTCCCTCGTTTTAGTTAATGGTTCTCTCTTAGGGGCTATAACCATGTCATATTTATTATATGCTTTATATGTATGAGATGCGTAGATGATGTTTATGGTATGATGAATAACTTAATAAATAGTGAGATCTAATAATAATAAAAATTCCCTCAAAAACAAATATTAAGTCATTATGTGATGCCTTCCAATGTGTGGCACTCGTTAAGACTAGTATCGATTAAGTGTAGGTTTTCAAAGCAGAATGCCTTTATCTATATTAGTATAATGCGATGGGATGAGGGTAATATCCAACTGCCAACTATTGGTTCTAACTTAACTAGGCCATTTCAATAGGATTGAAGGCTTAGAGGCATGGAGTTGGGCTTTAGTCGATTTGATGGATTAAAATAAATGTTATTCACCTAACTATCCAAGAGTTGCATGTGATGTGATTGGAAAGAGCTTCCTACCTAAATAACCGAATTTTGGGTGATCAGCCAAAGTTGACTCAAAGTTAGGTGAAATATGGATCTTGGCCCACTAAGAAATCTTACGATGGGATTTTCCGACTCAATGTTGAGGGTCATTGATTTGAATAAAATAGTGGGAGACATATTTAATACTTATATTTTGAAAATTTCTGTTGATAGATTACCATGGCAACAAACACTTCAAGTAACTTATCATTGTGATCAGTCCTTGAGAAGGACAAGTTGTTTGGGACAATTTTCCTAGATTAGTACATAAACTTAAGGATTGTGCTCAAGCAAGAGAAAAAGTTGTATATTCTAGAACAGCCTGTTCCTGAGCCACCTGTTACTAATGCCCCTAGAGTTGAAAAAGATGCTTATAAGAAGCATCAAGATGACGCCTTGGACGTCAAATGTCTAATGCTAGCCACCATGAACTCTAAGCTCCAAAAGCAATAAGAGAACATGGATGGCTACGATATGATCGTACACCTCAAAAAAGCTCTATCAAGAACAAGTTAGACATGAGAGATATGAGGTCTTTAAAGGACTGTTTCAGTGCAAGCCGGTAGAAGGAAGCCCTGTTGGTGTTCATGTACTCAAGTTGATTGGGTACATTGAAAACCTAGAGAGACTTGATTTTCCTTTAGGCCAAGAGTTAACCATTGACTTAGTCCTGCGATCGTTGCTGGAAAATTTTAGCTAATTTGTCATGAACTACAACATGAATGAAATTGACAAATCACTATCAAAGTCGCTAAGCCAACAATAAAGATAATAAAATTTGTTTACAATTAAATTAAAGAACTTGCTTGGGCTAGGAGATCCACTTTTGGTAATAAATTAAGGACAAGATTAATTCTTTTTATAACTCAATTGAAATCCACGCACAACGGAGGTTCCAATCGGAGAATAAAACATTCAAAGTCCATTTAGAATTATATACGTAGTTATATTATGGTTCCTTTAATTATTTACCAACACCTACACTTGTAAATGGGTTCAAGCATTCATTGTGCCAAACCACTTGTCTACAATGAATCAAGAACTCCACTTTACAAGGAGGGTTTCTAAATTGATTGGAAACAAAATACAACACGTATAATGATCACTTGATAATATATCATTTAAGCACAAGAAAAAATTAATCTAACCTTATTTTTATTACCAAAAGCTTCACCCTTCACCCAAACAAGATGAAGATTAGTTACCCATGAGCAAGAAGAAAGAAAGAGAGAAGAAGAAGAAGAAGATGATGATCATAACTTCTATTTACAACAAAAGAAAATTACTACAAGTAAATAACATAATAACATAAACTTAATCTCTAACCAAGATTTTTTAAGATGATCTGCCTATGGTCCCTTTTATAGAGGATTAGGGATACAAAATGACAAGGGAATTGATTAATGAGTGAGTGGATGAGTGGGTGGATGAGTGGAAAATGCCAAAGAACTTTTGTGAGTGGAAAATTATTGAAATTTCTTGTCTCCAAAATCATTCAGTGATGAACTCATGGATAACGTTAGAATGAAGCAAAGTGGTCTTCATGAAAGTTCTAGGAAATTGTTTCAGCTTCCAATGCCACCAAAATCATCCAAAAATTCATCCTACAGCCCAAGATATGACCCAATTACTGCAGACTACTCAGGCCCCGATTTCAGCACCTCTGTTTTGACTTCCAGACCCAATATGACCTCCAAGCTGTCCGAATGAGCTCTTGTGTTCTTCATGAAAGTTGTAGATATGGGTCTTAACTTTCAGATGCCAAATTTTCAGCCCATTTCAGTTCCTTCAACTCGAATTATGCAATGATTACTGCACACTATTCGGGTTCCAGTCACAAAACTCGTGTTCTAACTTCCAAGCCCAATTAGCTCCACTAGATGTCCGATTTTTCCCTGGAGCTCTTCATGAAAGTTGTAGAGCTC
The DNA here is from genome assembly GCA_029884605.1 of Ormosia emarginata. Classification (NCBI taxonomy): domain Eukaryota; kingdom Viridiplantae; phylum Streptophyta; class Magnoliopsida; order Fabales; family Fabaceae; genus Ormosia; species Ormosia emarginata. The sequence continues at coordinate 12,224,378 of JAQQTP010000084.1, read as the reverse complement.
TCTCTTATCTTTCCTACAAGGTAAGATACATAATTATAAGACATCTAGAACTCAAGATATGGCCGAAATACAGAAATAGTGTAAGACCAAAATAATGCTGAAAAAATCAATTAAGTCCAATTTGAGTCCAAACTTACAAAACATAACCAAGCTTAATCAATTAAGTACATGGAGAGTGTAAATGACTAAAAATGAGGGTTTATTAATGTATAAAATATGTGATTATCAAATTCTCCCACACTTAGTTTTTTGCACTCTTGGGCAAAACACATAAGACCAAAGCTAGGAAACAAAGAAAAAACGACACAGACTCAAAAGCTAAAATCTCTAAAAGACTCGATGAATCAAGAAGAGCAACCAAAAAATTCAAGGGATCAAAGCATTAATGAGGTAACATTTCTTCACATCTCAAACCAACAAGCAAGGAAACTTTAGTTGAAAAGAATGAATCAAGAATGATAGATCCTCACAAATTCACTCTCAATCCCTCAAGTGTTTAAAAGGTAAGTATTTCACTCTATTCAACCCATGAAAAATTGTACTACCATAAGCTTGCTTATCTTCTACTTCTCCACTACTCAAAACACATGCACACAAAAATCAAGAGGACTTTATTCAGGGTTGTAATGGGATCAAGGTAAAGGAGGATGGTAATATGGATATGAGAAGATAAATACCAAAGAGAATAAAAAAGAAATTATGGTACAGTTAGAGTGGAGAAGATGTTTGAGAACATTCATCATAAAGGACAATGACCAATATTTGACTAATGTTTTGTTGAAGATCAATCCCAAATTGGTGAGTTGAATTCATTGTTAGGCCTGAACCTTCTCCTTCTCTTCCTGTTGTTTCCAAGCATCCACCTTTATTCTAGGTATGGATATGTCACATGGTATATCAGGACTCTGATAATTCTTTGATTGTAATGGTGGTCAGCTCTTTCTTTTTTTTCAACATTTTTTCAATATTTTTTTTAACATTTTGCACACACACCCCCATACTTGTTCAAGAACAAGGCCAATGCTCTCTTATTCCTTAAGGTTGGTAAAAACATGTTTTCTTTTTTTTTTTTTTTAAAAAAAAAGCACGTAATGAACTAAAAATAAGGAATGGTCAAATAAGCTCAAAGGGGTTACACAAGGAAAATATGCAAGGATGACTATTTGGTCAAAGTAGCTATTTCAAAATGCCTCAATCATATTTATGTATGCATGTGAAAATGTAGCCTAAAAAAGAATCAAAGCAAGTTCTAGAGTAACAATTCCATGAGTGAAAAAAAATCACACAAGAAAGAAGAGAATGATACAGATATTCAATCCATTCATCAATAGGCTCAAAATCTCACAAGGCATATTTCTATCATTCTCAATCCACCATATCAACATTCATATCCAAGCATGTGATTTTTAAGAAAGAAGACAATTTATGCTAAGATCCAAGAATCCATTTGCTACTTCTACACAAAATAATTATTTCCTCAACTAAGATGCGTCTCAAGAGTAAACTTACCTCCAAGGCAAAATTTACTCCTTACTCTACCATCCTTAATTGGTTTTACTACGAATAGGTTTCTGACAGTCATATCACTAAACATACTTCCCAATTTAGATGCGTCTCAGGAGTAAAATTACTCCTTACTCTGCCATCATTCATTGGTTTAGTAAGTCCATGACAATCATATCATACTTCCCAAAAAAAAAATTTTTTTTTTCTTTTTGATTTTTTAGTCAACTATCCTTCCCCCAACCAGATCACAACATTGTCCTCAATGTTAAAATATAGATGAGTAAAGGATAGAAGATATTACCTGTTGGAGAAATTTGACACAAATTTAAATAGAAACAAAGTACAGTAAATAAAATCAAAGGTAAAGAAAAGTTATAAACGAAGTGTCAGATCAAACTTGCGTTTCAAGCTGCTTCCTCTCACTGCTTCCTGCTGACCAATCTATCTGAGCTATTGCTGGGTCAGGTTTATAAACAAAAGCTTCTAATTTATCAATCAACTCATCAATAGTAGAAGCAAAGATAAGAAGTTGTCTTGCCGAAGGTGTGTTAAATTTTTGTTCCACAGCATGGTCAAGAAAAAGTAACAAAATATCAAAGAAATTATTTACATTCAACAAACCTATGAGTTTATGGTGGATGTTCAGTTGGGCCCAAGAGACAATTTGAAAAATTTCTTCCAAAGTACCAAAATCACCTGGTAAGGCAATGAATGCATCAGAGTTGTCAAGCATTATCTTCATTCGTTCATGCATAGATGATACCTTAAGTTCCTCCTCAATTGTCTTTCCAGTGATGTTCTATTGAGTGAAAGGTCCAGGAATGACACCTAAAACTCGACTGCCTCCTATATATGCAGCAAGTGATACAACCCCATTAACCCACGACAACCTCCCCCATATACAAGATGAATATTTCTCGCAGCAAGTGATCGACCAAGAGTGGTAGCTGCATTTACAAACTCTAAACCCTTCCCATACTTAGACCCACAAAATACACAAATATTTTTAAGTTGACGAACAGAAACACCTTCCATTTCTATACTCACATTTCTCTCTGAATGATTCTGAGTTAGAGGAAAGTGGAGAAAATGGAGTGTTTAAATAGGAAAAAGAATGGAAAGGGTAATAATAGCACCTATAAGGGTAGGTTGGTTGTTGTCAGAAAAGTTTGAAATTAAGAAACAAAATCTTTTTTTTTATTTTTTTTGTTTTTTTGTTTTTTTTTTTTTTTTTTACTTCAAGAAAACCATCAGGGTAAAGAAGTCTAGAAACCCCTGAAGGACCCTGCTCAAAGGATCGTCTGTCCAAAACCAAAATACAGCAAAATCATACAAAGATAAAAGAAATATAATAGCAAATGATGACATACCTTTATGTACAGTTTTCATGGCGTATCTTTATACTGCGCGTCATGAGTGCAGTAGTGACATATCTTTATACTGTGTGTCACCAGTGCAGTAGACACTCACGTCCGTTTATTCGAAGAAAAGAGAAAGAAGAAACCATCGTGGGTTTCCATCTTGGGTCTGGAACCTGGAGAGCTCACACTTGGGCTCGTAACATCAACAAAGATGCTAAAATCTGAAACCCGTAATGTCCAAGATCCAGAACGTCCCATCCCAGGGTGCTGAGAGCCCCTTCTAATAAAAGAGAGGATCAAGCTCAGATGCCTCATACGCTTTGGCAGCCGGGTTACTTCTCACTAATAACCAGAGTGGGACGCTTCTGCCTGTCCATCAACTCCACAGTGCCTAGATGGTAAACATTGGGTTATGGAGTGCGGCTCTCTACAGAGCATGGTACACGAACTTTTTTAAGGACCAACGTGCAAAGGTCCACCCGAGTCAATGACGGGTCAGTCAAAGGCTGGGGCTCCACAACTAATTAAAGTCATGGTACTCCTTCCGAATCACCCTTGTTCAGACATTTTTTTTTTTTTTTTTTTTTTTTTTTTTTTTTTTTTTTTTTTTTTTTTTTTTGAAGAAGAAAAGAAGAAGAATATGTAATATGTATTGTTGTGGATATGGCTCACATCTGCCTCTGGTTTCACGTCCAGTAATGGCTTAAACGCCTTCTATGAGTCGAGGATAAGCTTCCCATCCAATTTTCTTATAAATTGGCAAACAGGGTCTTTTAGAGTCAGATTCCCAAGACTGTAGCATTTTTCTTCATCCTTGAAGAGATTCCACAAATTAAGAAGTTCACGATGCACAAATCCACAAGAATGCATCTCAAGAGTCAATAAGATATCATCTAATGACTCCTTACTCAGTCCATTCTTAATGAAGAAAATTTTATCTTCTCTGTTTGCAGAAACCATCCCCAAAGAATGACATCGCTTGTTACAATTCCATCGTGCACATTTGTGACAGACTTGTAACCTTTTTGCTCTTCTCCTTTTAGAATACGAACTTCTTCCAAGACCTGGCATGTATGAGTCAAATGAAATTGAAGACTCACCTGCTAGTCGGACCTTTGCTTCAATTATCCAGCGTACATCTTCTGGCATACCCTTGTGCATTAACAGTCTCAATCTTTCACATCTAGCTTTGTAGATTTTTGTCAGAGCATTTTGAGGGAGGGAAGGAAAATGTTTTCTCAGGTTTGAAAGAATGACATCCATTTTAAAGGAGAAGGATTCAGTTATTTTGGGAAACTGAAAAACAAACCGACTCGAGAGCCACGGAGTACCGTTATCTGCCACTTAACCGGGAACACAAAGAACTGCAAAAAGAAGGCAACAAAATTAGAATAAATTCTATTCATAACAAGGATCAGAAAGAGAGATGAATTCTACCTCATCAACTTGGTTTTCCAGAAATGGTTTGAGTCTTTGTCCATTGACTTTAAACACATTACCATTCCTAGGATTCTCAATATCTATGGCCCCATGAGGATACACATGTTTGACAACAAAAGGACCACTCCACCTAGATCTCAATTTTCCAGGGAATAGGTGCAGATGAGAATTATAAAGCAGAACTTTTTGACCAATTTCAAAAGATTTTCTCAAAATTGTCTTGTCATGAAAAGCTTTTGTTCTAGCTTTATAAATCTTTGAGTTTTCATATGCATCATTTCTCAATTCCTCAAGTTCATTTAATTGCAATTTGCGTATCTTGCAAGCATCATCAAGGTTTAGGTTGAAAGCTTTAATGACCCAAAATGCTTTATGTTCCAATTCTACAGGCAAGTGACAAGGTTTTCCATAGACTAACCGATAGGGTGACATGCCCAAAGATGTTTTGAAAGCAGTACGGTAAGCCCAAAGTGCATCGTTTAGTCTTAAAGACCAATCTTTACGATTTGGGTTAACCATTTTTTCCAAAATTTGTTTAATCTCCCTATTTGCCAATTCAACTTGTCCACTTGTCTGAGGGTGATAAGGGGTGGCAATTTTATGTGTAATACCATATTTCTTCATTAAAGATTCAAATGGTTTATTGCAAAAATGTGTTCCCCATCACTGATGATAGCTCGAGGGATTCCAAATCGACACAAGACATTTTCTTTTAAAAATTTGAGAATAGTTTTATGATCATTGTGTCGGCATGGAATCGCCTCAATCCATTTTGAGACATAATCAACTGCAACCAAAATATACACAAATCCAAATGAGGATGGAAATGGACCCATGAAATCAATTCCCCAACAATAAAAAATTTCAATGACAAGGATAGGGTTCAGAGGCATCATGTTTCTTTTTGAAATGGAGCCCAATTTTTGACAATTTTCATAACTTTTGCAAAAAGTATAGCAGTCCTTAAATAAAGTGGGCCAATAAAATTCGCACTGCAAGATTTTCGCAGCTGTTTTCTTTGAAGAAAAGTGACCTCCACATGCTTCTGAGTGACAAAATTTAATGACACTACCTACCTTATTGTTAGGCACACATCTCCGAAAGATTTGGTCAGGACAATATTTGAACAAGTATGGGGTCATCCCAATAAAAATTTTTCACCTCTATCAAAAATTTCCTTCTATCTTGGTGCGTCCATTGAGGCGACATCTTTCTTGTTACAAGAAAGTTGACTATGTTAGCAAACCAAGGCATGGAATTGACTGAAAATAAAAATTCATTAGGAAAAGAATCATTGATGAGGGTGTTATCAAAAGGTGAGCCTGTTGTAAGTCTGGACAAATGATCAGCAACAACATTTTCGGCTCCTTTCTTATCTTTTATTGTGATGTTGAATTCTTGAAGCAACAAGATCCACCGTATCAATCTTGGTTTGACATCCTGCTTAGACATCAAATATCTAACAGCAGCATGATCGGTGAAAATCACAATAGAAGAACTAATTAAATAAGATCAAAATTTGTCCAGTGCAAATATTACAGCAAGTAGTTCTTTTTCAGTAGTGGTGTAATTCATTTGTGCACTATTTAAAGTTCTACTTGCGTAACAAATCACATGAGGCTTACCTTCCTTTCTTTGGCCTAAAACAATGCCCACAACAAAATCACTAGCATCACACATCAACTCAAAAGGCAAAGACCAATCAGGAGATTGCATGATAGGAGCAGATGTCAGAAGACCAATTAATTTTTCAAAAGATTTTTGACATTCTTGAGTCCAATCAAATGGTGCATCTTTCAACAGAAGATTACATAATGGTCTAGATATGGCACTAAAGTTCTTAATGAATCTTCTATAACATCCTGCATATCCTAAAAAGGAATGAACTTCTCTGATTGTTTTTGGGAAGGCAAATGGGCAATTAATTCAACTTTGGCCTTATCAACTTCAATTCCTTTAGAAGATATCACATGACCTAACACTATTCCTGAAGTAACCATGTAATGACATTTTTCCCAGTTTAGCACAAATCTTTTTTCTTCGCATCTTTTAAGAACTTTTTTCAAATTATCAAGACAATTTTCAAAAGAATTTCCAAAAACTGTCAGATCATCCATGAAAACCTCTAAATAATGCTCAATCATGTCACTAAAAATACTTAGCATGCATCTTTGGAATGTTGTTGAAGCATTACAAAGGCCAAAAGGCATCCTTCTATATGCAAAAGTACCAAAAGGGCATGCAAAAGTGGTTTTTATTGATCTTCCAATGCAATTAGTATTTGATTATAACCCAAATAACTATCAAGAAAACAGTAGTATGGATATCCTGCTACCGTTTCCAGAATTTGATTAAGAAATGGCAAAGAAATGATCTTTCCTAGTAGCAAAGATTTAATTTTCTAAAATCAATACACATACGCCAACTGGATGAGACTCGTGTAGGTATTAATTCACCTTTATCATTTTCAACCACTGTTATTCTAGATTTCTTTGGCACAACTTGCGTAGGACTTACCCACAAGCTATCAGAGATAGGATAGATAATTCTAACATTAAGCAATTTAAGGACTTCAGCTCTAACTACCTCTTTCATGTGTGGATTTAATCTTCTTTGAGGTTGTTGAGATGTTTTAGCATTATCCTCTAAATGTATTCTATGTGTACAAATTAATGGATTAATGCCTTTTATGTCCTTTAATGTCCATCCAATTGCACTTTTATGCCTTTTAAGTACTTCTGTTAACATACCTTCTTGTTCTTCAATAAGAGACGAGGAAATTACCACTGGAAAGCTTTGCTCTTCTCCCAAAAATGTGTACTTCAACCCAGCAGGTAATGACTTTAGTTCTAGTGTGGGTACTTCTTCATGGGTATTATCATTCATGGGTTTTAGCTCTTCAAATCTTGGCTTCCATCCCTTGTACTCCATTACCTGTGTACAATCAAGTAAAGAGCATATTTCAGAGATATCATCATCTAATTGCATGCCTGAATCAAATGAATTGACTAAACAAATTTCTAATGGGTCAGAAGAACTCCTTGTTTGAAGATGATCATCTACGATGGCTTCAATTCCTTCAACTTCCTCCTTTTCATCAAGGACTTCCTGTGGTTGCTTGCACATGTTAAAAACATTGAGCTCCAGTGTCATATTTCCAAATGTTAGCTTCACCACTCCATTTCTGCAATTTATCAAAGCATTAGATGTTGCTAAAAATGGACGGCCTAAAATAACAAGAATTGACTTGCAACTATCAACCATAGGTTCAGTATCCAAGACAATAAAATCCACAGGATATATGAATTTATCAACTTGCACTAACACATCTTCCACTATTCCTCTTGGAATTTTAATTGATCTATCAAAGTTAGTAAAGAGTTACAAAGTTAGTTTTAACTCACCTAAGTTGAGTTGCTGATAAACTGAATATGGAAGCAAATTGACACTAGCACCAAGATCAAGTAAAGCTTTTCAATTTTATGTTCTCCAATAATGCATGAAACTGTAGGACAACCAGGGTCTTTATATTTCAACGCATTATTATTCTGAAGAATGGAGCTTACCTTATTGCTCAGCCAAAAATATTTTCTTTTTCACATTTAGTTTCCTTTTAACATGCACAAGTCCTTCAAATATTTGGCATAAGAAGGAATTTATTTGATAGCATCTAACAGAGGAATATTGACCTTCACTTGTTTCAAAATTTCAAAAATTTCAATGTTATGGTTCAATTTCCTTGATTTGTTTAATGCTTGAGGAAATGGGGGTGCAAGTGAGAGTTTGGTCTCCTTTTGGTCAACTTCTTCATTTTCTTGGGGAATTGGTTCATCATCTTTTTCACAAGGTTCGGGAATTTGTTTTTCAACAACCTTTCCACTCCTAAGAGTTATCACTGACTTGACTTGATCTATTTGTTAGTTTTCTGAACTCCCCTCATTTAGACTGTACTGACCCTTGGGATTTGGTTGAGGTTGAGAAGGAAATTTTCCTTTCTCGTGAATGGTGAGTGCAGAAGAAAGTTTAGCAAGAGTTTCTTTTATGTCACTCATGGTTTGATTGTTTTGTTTATTAATGGCCTCTTGCTTTTCTATGAATGCATGCAATGTTTCTTCAAGGTTTTTCCTATATGGTGGGACATAAGGTGCATATCCTTGAGAATTTTGAGAGTCCTGTTGTGCCTGAGGAGGTGGTGGTTGCACGAATTGTGACTGATTATTATTCCTCCAGCTGAAGTTCGGGTGATTTCTCCATCCCAGATTGTATGTATCTAAAAAAGAAGAAGTAAATGACTTTTTAAAATTATTCATTGCATTTACTTGCTCATGTACAACTTCTTTAAAAATAGGAATCTTAGGACATTCATGTGTTGAGTGTCCTAAGTCATCACAAATGCCACAAATTTCTTCATTTTGCACAGATTTGATTTCTTTTACTTTTCCTAATTCCATTGCTTCAATTTTTCTAGCCAAACTGGCAAACCTAGCATTTAGATCTTCCTCTTGACTAAGGTGATATTTTCCTTTATTAGCACTTGCAAGGTTAGATCTAATTGAATTTTCAGAAATATTAGTACTATGCCAAGATTGAGAATTTTCAGCCAACTGGTTTAAATAGTCTAAAGCTTCATCAGGTTCTTTATCAAGAAACTCACCATTGCACATTGTTTCCACAAATTGTTTAGTTTCAGGTGTTAAACCTTCATAAAAGAAGCTTATAATGCGCCATTTTTCAAAACCATGATGTGGGCAAGAATTTAACAAATCTTTAAACCGTTCCCAACATTGAAAATATGCTTCATTTGAATTTTGGAAAAAATTTTGGATTTGTCTTTTCATAGCATTGGTTTTATGTGTTGGAAAAAATTTCTTTAAGAACTCACCTTGCATTTCTTGCCATGTGCCAATTGATCTTGGTTTCAAAGTGTTAAGCCAAGTTTTTGCTTTATCTTTTAAAGAAAAAGGAAACAATTTAAGCTTAACAATCTCTTCAGTGCAATTTTGATCATTGAAAGCAATACATACTTCCTCAAATTCTTTTAGATGTAAATATGGGCTTTCAGATTCTAAACCATGAAAATTAGAAAGTAAAGAAATCATACTTGGCTTAAATCTAAAATTGTTGGCATTGAGTGGAAAGATAAAACATGATGGACTAGAATTTCGAGGTGGTTGCAAATATTCACGCATGGTTCACAACGGTTGATTTTCATGTTCATCATGTACACTTTCATTTTCAGCCATTGTGTCAATTGTGTGTGATTGTGATTCAAACAAATCAATATATAAAGTACTAGAATTAATTTTAACCAAACGACCAGAATTTAAATCACGATACCAATTAAGCATAAATAAATGACTTAAAATAGAAAAAATAATGTACAAGTCGACATTTTACACCAGCCATTAAATATTAAGCATAAATAAATGACTTAAAAAAAAAAAAATGTACAAGTTAGTAAGTTAGATAGCAAAATTAAATGATATAAATTAAAAAGTTAGATAGCAAAATTAAATGACATAAATATAAAAGTTAAAAAGTTAGTAAGCATAAATAAATGACATAAATATAAAAGTTAGAAAGTTAGTAAGTCGAAAAGCATAAATAAATAAGACAAAAGCATAAATAAATAAGATAATAAGTTAGTAAGTCGAAAAGCGTAAATAAAAAGCATAAATAAATGACATAAAAAAAGTAGTTAATAAGTTAGAAAGTTAGTAGGTTAGTAAGTTAATAAGTTAGAAGTAAAATACAAAAAATAAAATATAAAAAATAAAAATAAAAAAAAAATAAATTTGAACATGAAAACCAGAGAATCGGCAAGCCGATTTTTTGCTCTCAACAAAAGAGAAGAGAAGAAGAAAGATTATTTCATTACATTAGAAAGCATAAATAAATGACAGATATTAAAAAGTTAGAAAGTTAGAAAGTTAGGAATTAGAAAGTTAGAGAGTTAGTAAAGAAACCGAAGGACCGGCAAGCCGATCTTTTGCTCCAGTGAGGGAGAAGAGAGAATAGATTTTATTAAAGAAAAAGAACCTCAATAAATTAAAACTTCAAATCAAGTCCCCGGCAACGGCGCCAAAAACTTGATGCAGATTAAAGGATGCAAACCCAAGTACAGGTTGTCTCAAGTAATAAATTTCTCAGGAGTCTGAGGTCGATCCACAAGGAATTGATGAAGAAAAATTCTTTGAGGTAAGGGAAGGCTTTGTCACAACAATAAAGATAATAAAACTTGTTTACAATTAAATTAAAGAACTTGCTTGGGCTAGGAGATCCACTTTTGGTAATAAATTAAGGACAAGATTAATTTTTTTATAACTCAATTGAAATCCACACACAACAGAGGTTCCAATCGAGAATAAAACATTCAAAGTCCATTTAGAATTATATACGTAGTTATATTATGGTTCCTTTAATTATTTACCAACACCTACACTTGTAAATGGGTTCAAGCATTCATTGTGCCAAACCACTTGTCTACAATGAATCAAGAACTCCACTTTACAAGGAGGGTTTCTAAATTGATTGGAAACAAAATACAACACGTATAATGATCACTTGATAATATATCATTTAAGCACAAGAAAGAAATTAATCTAACCTTATTTTTATTACCAAAAGCTTCACCCCTTCACCCAAGCAAGATGAAGATTAGTTACCCATGAGCAAGAAGAAAGAAAGAGAGAAGAAGAAGAAGATGATCATAACTTCTATTTACAACAAAAGAAAATTACAACAAGTAAATAACATAAGCATAATCTTCCTCCCTAACCCAAGATTTTCCAAATGATCTGCCTATGGTCCCTTTTATAGAGGATTAGGGATACAAAATGACAAGGAAATTGATTAATGAGTGAGTGGATGAGTGGGTGGATGAGTGGAAAATGCCAAAGAACTTTTGTGAGTGGAAAATTATTGAAATTTCTTGTCTCCAAAATCATTCAGTGATGAACTCATGGATAACGTCAGAACAAAGCAAAGTGGTCTTCATGAAAGTTCTAGGAAATTGTCTCAGCTTTCCAATGCCACTAGAATCATCCAAAAATTCATCCTACAGCCCAAGATATGACCCAATTACTGTAAACTGCTCAGACCCAATTTCAGCACCTCTGTTTTGACTTCCAGACCCAATATAACCTCTAAGCTGTCCGAATGAGCTCTTGTGTTCTTCATGAAAGTTGTAGATATGGGTCTTAACTTTTAGATGCCAAATTTTCAGCCCATTTCAGTTCCTTAAACTCGAATTATGTAATGATTACTGCACACAGTTCAGGTTCCAGTCACAAAACTCGTGTTTTGACTTCCAAGTCTAATTAGCTCCACTAGATGTCTGATTTTTCCCTAGAGCTCTCATGAAAGTTGTAGAGCTCTCTCTTATCTTTCCTACAAGGTAAGATACATAATTATAATACATCTAGAACTTAAGATATTGTCAAAATACAGAAACGGTGTAAGACCAAAATAATGCTGAAAAATCAATTAAGTCTAATTTGAGTCCAAACTTACAAAACATAACCAAGCTTAATCGATTTGGACAAGAAAGGTTTTACTTTTATTATGAAGGACAAATGTTGCTCCATTTATTTGAATGATATTTTTTTATAGTAGTGCACAATTAAGTAATGGACTTTATATCCTTGATCTCGAAATGCCCGTCTATAACATAAATACAAAGAGGTTTAAATCAAAAGATATGAACCCAACTTATCTCTGGCATTGTCGTTTGGGCCACATAAATGAGAAACACATCGCCAAACTCGATAAAGATGGATTCTTGGACTTGTTTGATTTCGAATCATATGAGATATGTGAATCTTGTTTATTGGGGAAGATGACAAAGGCCCCATTCACTGGACAAGGTGAAAGGGCTAGTGATCTTTTGGGCTTTATACATAGTGATGTATGTGGACCCTTAAACACACTAGCTAGAGGCAGTTTTTAGTACTTCATTACATTTACTACTGATTTCAGTAGATATGGATTTGTATACCTTATGAAGCACAAATAAGAATCCTTTGAAAAGTTCAAGGAGTTCAAGAATGAAGTACAAAACTAACTTGGCAAAAGTATTAAAGTCCTTCGATCAGATCGAGGTGGTGAATACTTGAGTCAATAGTTTGATGATCGTCTGAATGAGTGTAGGATAATATCTCAACTCACTCCTCTAGGAACACTATAATGGAATGGTGTCTCTGAAAGGAGGAATCGGACCTTGTTGGACATGGTTCGATCAATGATGAGTCATGCAAACCTTCCAAGCTCCTTCTGGGGATATGCTCTGTTAACAGTAACTTTCACACTTAACCGTGTTCCATCTAAAAAGGTTCAAAAGACACCATATGAGATATAGACTGAGAGAAGGTCCAGTATGTCTTTCATAAAGATTTGGGATTGTGAAGCTTATGTCAAATTTCTAATAAACTTGGGCCTAAATCAGATAAATGCTTCTTTGTAGGGTATCCTAAGGAAACCAAAGGATACTATTGCTATAATCCTACCGAGGGCAAAGTGTTTGTCGCACGAACTATTGTATTCCTAGAAAAGGAGTTTATCTCCAAAGGAATCAGTGGAAGAAAAGTAGAACTTGAAGAAGTTCAAGGCTTACAGAGTAACAACGAACCAATGGTGGAAATAGAGTAGCATCCACAAAGTGTTGTGGAATAACAACCTGCTCTAGTAGCACAAGACTTATGTTGATCTAACAGGATGCGTCATCAACCAGAGAGATATAGATTTCTTATGACCCAACAAGGTGATGTATTGCTCATGGATCAAGATGAGCCTGTGAATTGCCAGGAAGCAATTATTGGCCCAGAATCTGAGAAATAACATGAGGCCATGAGATCTAAAATGGAATCCTTGTATGCCAACAAGGTATGGACCTTGGTTGACCCACCTAAAGGGGTAAAACCCGTTGGGTGCAAGTGGGTTTTCAAGAAGAAAACTGATATGGATGGTAATGTGCATACCTTTAAGACGCAATTGGTAGCTAAAGGTTTCAAGTAAATTCATGGTATAGATTATGATGAGACTTTTTCTCCAGTTACGATGCTTAAATCTATTCGGATCTTGCTTGTTATTGTAGTACACCATGATTATGAAATCTGGCAAATGGAAGTCAAAATTGCTTTCGTTAATAGAAATCTTCTCGAGGATGTGTACATAACACAACCTGAGGGTTTTACCACTCTTGAGGATGCTAGAAAGGTGTGCAAGTTGCAACGATCTATTTAAGGATTGAAGCAAGCTTCCAAAAGTTGGAATCTTCGTTTTGATGATACAATAAAACAATTTGGTTTCATCAAGAATGAAGAAGATCTTGTGTCTACAAGAAGGTTAGTGGGAGCACAGTTGTCTTTTTGGTGTTGTATGTAGATGACATACTACTCATCGAAAATGACATCTCTACCCTACAGTCTTTAAAGACTTGGTTAGGGAATTGCTTTTCTATGAAGGACTTGGGCGAAGCCACCTATGTGTTAGGTATCAGGATCTATAGAAATAGATCACAGAGACTACTTGGCCTAAGTCAGAGTACATATATAGACAAAATGTTAAAACAATTTAACATGCATGAATCCAAGAAAGGACTCTTGCCTATGTTGCATGGTGTAAGCCTATCTAAGGCTCAATCCCCTACCACCCAGGCGGATCGCATGAGTAAGATTCCATATGCATCTGTAATTGGATCTATCATGTATATTATGTTATGTACTCGACTAGATATCACGTATGCTTTGAACATGATGAGTATGTACCAATCTGATCCTGGTGAAAGTCATTGGACTGCTGTCAAGAACATCCTTAAGTACTTGAGAAGGACTAAGGAGTCGTTCTTGGTATATGGAGCCGAGGAGGAGCTAGTTGCAAAGAGTTACACTGATGCTAGCTTCCAAACTAATAAGAATGACTCTAGATTGCAATCGGGTTATGTTTTTTGCCTGAATGGTGGGGCTGTGAGCTGGAAGAGTGCAAAGCAGGAGACAGTCGCCAATTCAACCATAGAAGCTAATTATATTGTTGTCTCCAATGTGTAACGCCCTTTTTTCAGGAGGGAACATCACACCAAAAAGGACAATGCAGAATAAATCGTAAATTAAGACCCGGTTCATTTTAATATAGAAAAGCCTGCTTAGTTGGTAAATCAGATAAATAATTTGATGAATTCTTTTTTTTTTTTTTGTCAGAAGAAAAGAAAATGATAAAACATAATTACAGTAGAATCCACATCAGAAATAAACCATGCATCATACATATATATATACTTATATCATCATTGTTTAGTTACATCATCATATACAAAATAAGCAAAAGCTTTACCCGCTCCCAAAATGGTTACACATACACAGCCTACCAAAAAGACAAAATATCAGGCCCTTAAAAGATTTACAGATAACCATCAGTGGTTATCGACAGCATTAGCCCCTAAAACTAACGAGAAGGAACCATGGTTGAGTCCTCCTCAGGGTCTTCATCATCAAAGGAAATCCTCATCGGAGTAGCCGAGTTACAGGCGGAGGCTTGTGCAGAGGATAAAAATGAATCCTCACGTGGAGTATAGTAAAGATCACTCCACATATCACGAACGGATAAATAAAACTCTAAATGAACATTTACAGTGATGTTAAAAACAGGTGGATCATAACGACCCCAAGCCAGAGACGCCATCACATCCCCACAGTAGACGCAGTGATCCATACACAGTTTGATGTGCCAGCAATCTGGACCTCCATGAAAAGTCAGCTTAACATAACCCAAAAAGCTACGTGGACAGGACGTCATGCTCCAACTGGTGCTAATCAAAATCAAGCCACAATCCAGGAATCTAGTGCACTTCCCCTTCTTCACCAACGTCTTCGGAAAAATGAAAAAATAAACAGAATAGCATAAAATACAAAAAAGAGATGAGACATCTTACATTCAATACCAATTATGGCAGTAAAGAAATAGAACGGCGTAAGACGCCACATATCATGGCAAAAATAATAATCAGTATCAAAATTCAAATAATAAATAGCTCAACATTTTCAGGCATGTTATAATATCAATAAAACAATAGTTTATCATCAAGTGAATAAATAAATATCAAATGATATGTTGACTCATTATGCACGCGCACATGGTACCAAAATCTAACATTCGGTACTACAAATCCTACTCCATGGAGCTAAACACAAACATCAGAGAGAATGATCAAGGAGACATGTCAGTACCTCGTCAGCCATAAAATCAAGTGCTTTCTAGAAAAAATCATAATTTGCGCATCAAGGCTTTATATAGCGGCATTCTCACAGGATCACAATATAGGACAGTGTCTCGATTCCGATCATCATTGCGTTTGCATCGGTCTATCCCACGGCCCAGAGGAGCTACCAACTGTCCGTTCGTGGAACACCTGCACCGCAACGCCTCCAAGGTCAACGATATGACCTACACTAGTTTATTCGCACCCGCACTAAGGTATGATTCAATCTCCTAGGCATACAGCCTTATAACAGAGTCCATCGGACTTTCACAATGCATGATGACTCAATGCATATATATGTATATTCAACAAATGATATACTCATCCATAACAAATCACAATTTGGTCAAGTTGAACATCAATAATTCCTTGGTCCTACACATGGACCCAAAATAACATAGCATCAAGTTCTCAAAAGTGGTAAAACACTCTTTAAAGTTCATTATGGAATTTCACTTTAGCTTAACAATTCTTGTAAAATCTTTCTCTAGAGGAATTCTCTTAATTAATCAAGTTCTTGACTTTAGTTTAATTGTAATATCATTGTATTAGAGTCCTAGTATCATCTCATATTTACCTAGCTGATTCTGCTTTGGGTGCCTAGGCACTCTGTATTACTGGAAATTCTTCTGGGCGTTGGGCACTTAAGTGTCCAAGCTCTAGCGCCTGAACACCGGTTGAGCACCTGGGCCCTCACTGTATAGCCCCTGAGCGCTCGTGCATCAGCAAGAATTCTGTAGAACTCATTTCTACATAATCTTGATCCCATTCCAAGGCTTCTCATCAATTTCAAACAATCCAATACATGGTTCATAGTCATCAAAACACACAATGAAAATGCATATATTCATACAAATCAAATAACAACAAAATCATGAAAATAATACAACCAAGAGAGTAATCCCACATGGATTCTCTCATCAACAACATCAAACAAATGTTTCCTTACCACCAAGATAGGTTGAAGAGGATTATCTCCCTCTTACCTAAGGGAAGAACAAAAAATGACTCTTGGTTGCTTCTTGGTGGATTTCGGCCAAGACCTCTCTAAAAGCCCTAAAAATGTAACACAACAAATCAACACCAAAGCTTGAGAAAGAAAGGATTCATGGTCATGGAAATGACCATAGAAATGAAAAAGAAGAAGGTAAAGAAAGGATCAAGAGATTTACCCTCAAAAGCTCCAAACTTGGTCTCCAATGGTGGAAGATGAAATAGGAGGATTTAGGCGATGACCACCAAAGAGAAGAACCTTACAATGATGAGAGGAAGCAAGAAATGGAATTTGTTTAGCAAACAAATGGAGATGGTCTCCAAGTGTGGGTGGTGTCATGGAGGAAGAAGAAGAGAGGAAGAGAGGAAAAGAGAAAAGCTTGAAGAAAAATGAGAGGAGAGAAAAATAAAAGAGAAAGTGATAGATTTTTTTTTTTTTGTGTTGTGAATTTTGGGAGTGAAGTTATAAAGTGAGAAGCAATTTTGGCTCCCAAGGATTGCCTCTCATGCTGTGGAGAGTGTGGGGAGGGAAGAGAGAGAAATATATTATTTGGGAAATTTCTAGGAAGTTTCCTTGAAAAGCTTTGATTAAATTAATCATTCTTTTAAAATAAAGTCAAAAGATGTGACCTAAAGTAGATTTTGGATAAGATGATAGGATTTTCTACTTCAAGCTATTATCTAATGGACAACTGTTACAGATAGCAAAGTCAGTATTAATTGTCCAACGGATAATAAAACGTACAGTAATTTTTATTTATCAGATAAAAATCTCAGAAAACGTAAACCTCGTAAACTGTGTTCGGCCTCAGGTTTAGTAAGATCTCTCGTCGACGTTTCCATAATTCAAGGTTTACCAGCCTTGGGAAAAATATTCTATTTTCCCTGCTCTGCTCAGTGTGCACGTAAAATGATGAATATATTAAAATATTCAACATTTCTGAAAAAATCCACAAAAATTTACAAAAATCATAAATATTATAAAATGACTATTTATCACGAAATTATTAATTTTCGGGGTGTTACAACTCTTCCCTTCTAAAAAAAAATTTCGTCTTCGAAATATTCATACCTTAGAATAATTGTGGATGTTGCTCATTCATCTTGTCTTCTAACTCCCATGTTGCATCTCCGGTTGTGTCATTCCAGATTACCTTTACTAATGGGATATCCTTCCCTCTGAGTTGCTTTACCTTCTTATCCTCAATCCTTATAGAGGTTGTCTCATAAGTTAAGTTCTCTTTCAATTGTACTGTGTCCGGTGCTATGACATGGATCGGGTCAGGAATATATTTTCGTAGTTGTGACATATAGAAAACATTATGAAGGTTAGAAAACATCAATGAAGACAACAACGAATATGTCTAGGTAAAGACGAAAGATTTTATTCATATAATCCATGAATATAGTAGGTGCATTTGTCACACCAAACGGCATTACAAGATATTCGTAATGACCGTAACGGGTATGAAAAGTCATCTTGGGAACATCTTTCACCTTTACTCGAATCTGATGGTAGCCCGATTGCAGATCGATCTTAGAGAACATTGTTGCTCCTTTCAGTTGATCCATCAAGTCATCTATCCTCGGAAGTGGATACTTATTCTTGATCATGACCTTATTCAGCTAGCGATAGTCCACACACAATCACGAAGTCCCATCCTTCTTTTTGACTAGCAACACTGGTGCTCCCTATGGTGATACACTGGGTCTAACAAACTGCTTTTCCAAGAGTTCTTCTAACTACTTCTTAAGCTTAACCAATTCTGACGATGACATCCTGTAGGGTGCTATAGAAACAAGACTAGATCCAGGCACAAGATCGATGGTGAACTCTATCTCCCGCTCCAATGGTAGACCAGGTACATCATCAAGAAAGACTTCGTAAAACTCGTTAACCACTGGAATTGCATCCATATCTGCCTCGCCCTCAACTTTTAAGGAAGATAATAGCATGTATCCCTGAGCTCCTTCTTTCAAGAAAGCTTAAACTTGGTTGGCCGTCAAAAATCTAGAATTCTCATCCATGGGGAAAACTATGATTTTACTAGAACAGTCTAACAGGATATAGTTGGAAGACAACTAATCCATTCCTAAAATTATTTCTAATTAGGAAAGAGGTAAACAAATCAAATCAATAGAAAAGATTCGACCTTTAACAACTAAAGGACAATTTAGACAAACTTTGATGGTAATAACAGGTTTAGTTGTAGGGGTAGAAACAGTCAAGTCAAAAGGTAAAGAAGACACAAGTAAACTAAGTTATCGCACACAGTCATAAGAAATGAAAGAGTGGGTTGCCCCAGAGTCATATAGTACAGTCAAAAGATTACTTCCTATGGTACCCTCTCCTTGTATTAGATCTTCAGATTTGGAGGCTTTCGTTCCACTCATGGTGTAGACTCGACCTTCTGCTTGCGGTACCGAAGGCTCTGCCTTAGCTTGATTGTAGTCACGAAAGATATGTCCAGGCTTCCTGTATCGAAAACAGATGATTCCTTTAATGGTGCAATCCCTCGTCAGGTGTTCCTTCCTGCACTTCATACACTTCGGCGTAGACACCGCATTCTGACTAGTTCGATTTCCACCAGAACCTCCGCTAGGTCCTCCACCAGGTAACTGTTGTTGGTTTGCCGGTGGTCGGGAATAAGGCTTCTTCTGGAAACGGTTTGCATTGTTGCCACCTCCTCTTTAGAATCTAGTAGGTCCAAAGTTACGGTTCCTCGTGTCCCGCGCCTGATCTAGATCTTTCACTCGGCGACACATATCCAACAGCTCTGAAAACTGGTTGATCTTCAAGGTTATGACCGCCCTTTTCACATCATGCCTCAATCCTTCTTCAAATTTTTGACACTTCCATACCTCATTTGGTTGATGTTAGAAATACGTCAAAAAATTAGACAAGCTCTCGAACCTCGCAGCATACTCGCTGACAGTCATGTTCCCTTGCCTCAGACTGAGGAACTCCATCTCTTTTGCATGTCTTGTACTCGTTAGGAAATACTTCTCCAAGAATCTGTCCTTGAATATCTCCTAGGTGATTACTTGACCATCAGCTTCTATCAGTCTCTGTGCCCCGTTCCACCATTCTTCTGCATCTCCAATTAGCATGAAAGTGGCATAGGTTACCTTCTTGTCATTCGCATAGTTCATGCCTCTGAAAATTTTCTCCAACTTCTTGATCCATAGACTAGTCTTCTCTGGATCAAATTCCCCCTTAAACTGAGGAGGGTTGTTATGACAGAATTCTGACTGATTTTGGGCATCGGCTGATGTTTCCAACCGTTGTGCAACCTTTTCCTGCTGTTGAGCAGCTCTTTCAGTTTGTTGTGCGATAACATCCACCATTCGTTGCATTGTTTCTGCAGCTGCAGCCATGCTTTCAACTTCTTGCCTATGTGCCATCGTTTCTCTTCAAGTCAAGTTATACAAAATACAAGGAAAAATTAGATGTATCCTTTCGAAATATCAAACACAGAGAATCACACAGCACAAACAAGACAGGCCTAACCACAATGACCCAAAAGAAAACTTAAACTGGGGCTTTGATACTAAACTAGTGTAACGCTCCTTTTTGAGGAGGGAATGTCACACCAAAAAGGACAATACGGAATAAATCGTAAATTAAGACTCGGTTCATTTTAATATAGAAAAGCCTGCTTAGTTAGTAAATCATATAAATAATTTGGAGAGTTCTTTTTTTATGTCAGAAGAAAAGAAAATGATAAAACATAATTACAGTAGAATCCACATCAGAAATAAACCATGCATCATACATACATATATACTTATATCATCATTGTTTAGTTACATCATCAAATATACAAAATAAGTAAAAGCATTACTCGCCCCAAAATGGTTACACATATACAGCCTACCAAAAAGACAAAATATCAGGCCCTCAAAAGATTTATAGATAACCATCAGTGGTTATCGACAACATCAGCTCCTAAAACTAACGAAAAAGAATCGTGACTGGGTCCTCCTCGGGGTCTTCATCGTCAGAGGAAATCCTCATAGGAGTAGCCGAGTTACATGCGAGGGCTTGTGCAGAGGATAAAAATGAATCCTCACATGGAATGTAGTAAAGATCACTCCACATATCACAAACGGATAAATAAAACTCTAAATGAACATTTACAGTGATGTTAAAAACAGGTGGGTCATAACAACCCCAAGCCAGAGACGTCGTCATGTCCCCATGACAGACACAGCGATCCGTACGCAGGTTAATATGCCAGCAATCCGAACCTCCATGAAAAGCCAGCTTAACATAACCCAAAAAACTACGTGGACGGGACGTTATGCTCCAACTGGTGCTAATCAAAATCAGGACAAAATCTGGGGAACTTGTGCACTTCCCCTTCTTCACCAACGTCTTTGGAGAAACGAATAAATAAACAGAATTGTAGAAAATACAAAAAAGAGGTAAGACATCCTACATTCAATACCAATTATGGTAGTAAAAAAACAAAATGGCATGAGACGTCCACATATCATGACAGAAATAATAATCAATATCAAAATTCAAATAATAAACAGCACAACATTTTCAGGCATGTTATAATATCAATAAAACAATAGTTTATCATCAAGTGAATAAATAAATATCAAATGATATGTTGACTCACTATGCACGTGCACATGGTACCAAAATCCAACATTCAGTACTACAAATCCTACTCCATGGAGCTAAACACAAACATTAGAGAGAATGATCAAGGAGACATGTCAGTATCTCATCAGCCATAAAATCAAGTGATTTCCATAAAAAATCATAATTTACGCATCAAGGGTTTATACAGTCGCATTCTCATAGGATCATGATATAGGACAGTGTCTCAGTCTGAATTGTCGGTGTGTTTGCATCGGTCTATCCCACGGCCCAAAGGAGCTACCAAATGTCAGTTCGTGGAACACCTGCACTCCGACGCCCCCAAGGTCAACGATATGACCTACACTAGTCTATTCGCACCCGCCCTAAGGTGTGATTCAATCTCCTAGGCATACAGCCTTACAACAGAGTCCATCGAACTTTCACAATGCATGACGACTCAATGCATATACATGTATATTCAACAAATGATATACTCATCCATAATATATCACAATTTGGTCAAGTTAAACATCAATAATTCCTTAGTCCCACTCATGGACCCAAAATAACATAGCATCAAGTTCTTAAAAGTGGTAAAACACTCTTTAAGGTTCATTATGGAATTTCACTTTAGCTTAACAATTCTTATAAAATCTTTCTCTAGAGGAATTCTCTTAATTAATCAAGTTCTTTACTTTAGTTTAATTATAATATTATTGTACTGGAGTCCTAGTATCATCTCATATTTACCTAGCTGATTCTGCTCTAGGCGCCTAGGCGCCATGTCTCTAGTGCCTGAGCATTGGTTGAGCACTTGGGTGCTCAACACACAGTGCTTGAGCACTCATTTAGCTGTGTTACTGGAAATTCTTCTGGGCGTTGGGCACTTAAGCGTCCAAGCTCTAGTGCCTGAGCGTCGGTTGAGCACCTGGGCGCTCACTGCATAACGCCTGAGCGCTCGTGCATCAGCAAGAATTCTGCAGAACTCATTTTTGCAGAATCTTGATCCCATTCCAAGGCTTTTCATCAATTTCATACAATCTAATACATGGTTCATAGTCATCAAGGTACAAAAATGAAAATCAATAAATTCATAGTCATCAAAACACACAATGAAAATCTATAGATTCATACAAATCAAATAACAACAAAATCATAAAAATAATACAACCAAGAGAGTAATCCTACATGGATTCCCTTATCAAAAACATCAAACAAATGTTTCCTCACCACCAAGATAGGTTGAAGAGGATTATCTCCCTCTTACCTAAGGGAAGAACAAAAAAAGACTCCTTGGTTGCTTCTTGGTGGATTTCGGTCAAGATCTCTCCAAAAGCCCTAAAAATGTAACACAACAAATCAACACCAAAGCTTGAGAAAGAAAGGATCCATGGTTATGGAAATGACCATAGAAATGAAAAAGAAGAAGAGAAAGAAAGAATCAAGAGATTTACCCTTAAAAGCTCCAATCTTGGTCTCCAATGGTGGAAGATGAAATAGGAGATGACCACCAAAGAGAAGAACCTTAGAATGATGAGAGGAAGCAAGAAATGGAATTTGTTTAGCAAACAAATGGAGATGGTGTCCAAGTGTGGGTGGTGCCATGGAGGAAGAAGAAGAAAGGAAGAGAGAAAAGCTTGAAGAAAAATGAGATGAGAGAAAAAGGAAAGAGCAAGTGATAGATTTTTTTTTTTTTTTTTTTTGTGTTATGAATTTTGGGAGTGAAGTGATAAAGTGAGAAGCAATTTTGGCTCCTAAGGATTTCCTTTGCCGTGGAGAGTGTGGGGAGGGAAGAGAGAGAAATATATTATTTGGGAAATTTCTAGGAAGTTTCCTTAAGAAGCTTTGATTAAATTAATCATTCTTTTGAAATAAAGTTAAAGGATGTGACCTAAAGTAGATTTTGGATAAGATAATAGGATTTTCTACTTCAAGCTATTATCCAATGGACAACTGTTACAGATAGCAAAGCCAGTATTAATTGTCCAATGGATAATAAAATATACAGTGATTTTTATTTATCAGATAAAAATCTAAAAAAACGTAAACCTCGTAAAATATGTCCGGCCTCGGGTTTAGTAAGATCTCTCATCGACGTTTCCATAGTTCACGGTTTACCATCCTCAGGAAAAATATTCTATTTTCCCGACTTCGCTCAGTGCGCATGCAAAATGATAAATATATTAAAATATTCGACGTTTTCAAAAAAATCCACAAAAATTCATAAAAATCACAAATATTATAAAATAACTATTTATCACAAAATTATCAATTTTTGAGGTGTTACACAATGCAGCAAAGGAGGCTATTTAAGAAGTTCATTTCTGAACTTGGCGTTATTCCTAGCATTGTGGACTCAGTTGACCTCTATTGTGATAATAATGGAGCTAGCACAAGCTAAGGAGCCTAGATCTCACCAGCGATCCAAACTTATACTTAGGCGCTTCTATCTTATTCGAGAGATCGTCGATAGAGAAGATGTGAAGATATGCAGAGTACCAACAAATGATAACATTGTTAATCCACTTATGAAGCCTTTTGCACAGCAGAAGCATAGGGGTCACACTAGGTCTTTAGGCATTAGACATATGTCTGATTGGCTCTAGTGTAAATGGGAGATTGTTGGTGTATGCCCTAGAGGCCGATACATTTTATTTGTATTTATATACATTGTATTATGCTATTTTTAAATATATGAGGCATTTCTTTTATTGTGTTCCTTTTGATAAACATAACCTTAGAATAGTAAGTTTGATGTTGCATGACATCAAATGAATGACTTGATAGTGAAATCCTATTGGATAAAATATTATTCTTAAATGTCCATGGTCAAGTATTATTGTTAATTAGGACAACAATAATATATTGAGACTACCATATGCGTAGACTGATGGTCACATCTCACAGGTCATAGATATGAGATATCCAGTCTTCACATGGGTACATATTAGAGTAATAATGTACTGGACAGACCCACTATAACACCCCGAAAATTGTTTGTTTCATGATAAATAGTCATTTTATAATATTTGTGATTTTTGATATTTTTTGTGGATTTTTTCAGAAATGTTGATTATTTTAATATATTTCTTATTTTGCGTGTGCACTGAACGAGGCCGGAAAAATAAAATATTTTTCCCAAGGCCAAAAAACCTTGGACTGTGGAAACGTCGACGGGGGATCGTACTAAACCCGAGGCCAGACATAGTTTATGGAGTTTTTGTTTTTCGATATTTTATCTGATAAATAAAATCGTTGTACCGTGAAATTATCCGATGAACAATAAATACTATTTTTATTAACTATAACCTTTGTTCACTAGATAATAACTTTAGTAGAGTGTTGGTTATCTTTTGTAGATGGCACTTTAATGACATCATCAAAGATGACATCATATATGTGACATCATCATTTAACTTTTGGAAAAATGCTCCAAAACTTCCTAAAGAAGTTTGTACAAAGCTTCCAAAGGAAGCTTTGTTTTCTCTCTCCTCCGTCCCACACTCCACGGCAAGGAAGCCCTTTTTGGAGCCAAAAATGAGCTTTTTCACTTTATCATATTTTCACTTCTAATTTTGAAATCACCAAAAAGCTATCACCTTTCTTCTTTCTTCATCTTTTTCTCTCAAACTTTTCTCTCTTCCTCTCTACTCCACAGCACCCACACTATTTCGAGGCCATCTTCACTAGCTTGCTGAACTAATTCCATTTCTTGCTTCCTCTCATCATCCTAAGACTTTTCTCCTTAGTGATCATCCCCTAGTTTTTCCTTTTTCACCTTCCACCATTGAAGCCCTAACTTGAATATCTAAGGTAAAGTTCTTGACTTTCTTTTCTTTTCCTCTCTTTTTCATTTTTCTTGGTCACCTATGTGACCAAGGAAACCTCTTTTCATGGTTGGAGTGAGGATTGTAAAAGTTTGCTCTTCTTAGGGTTTTCTTGAAGGTGGAGGATGAAAATTATAACAAAAGGATCAAGAAGCTTGCTTTCTTGTTTGTCTTCTATAGGTAAGAGGGAGATAATCCTTTTCAACCTATCTTGGTGGTGAGGAAACGTTTTTAGTGTTGTTGATGAGGAATCCATGTGGGATTGCTCTCTTTGTTGTGTTGTTCTTCATGATTTTGTTGCTATTTTGACTTGTATGAATTTATTGATTGTCATTGTGTATCTTGATGGCCATGGAGTGGATACCGCAGAGACATCGTCGCTATTACGGTATTGGTGATTCACTTCGCTTATGTTTATCATGCTTCAAGAGGTAAACTAAAAAAAAAAAAACTCGGATTATGGCCTTTTCGCATGGATCTTGTAAGGAAATTCTTTTATTCCGCTGCCTAATTTTTAATCTGCAATTCCCAACAGTGGTATCAGAGCCACTTGCGAAACCATGATTCAGTTTTTCTGCTTTTCTTGTTATATGAGATAACATGATTCATTGCTTTCTTTTCATAAAAGATATGATCTTTATATATTATTTCTGAAATCGAAATAATGCTTTATGAAACCGTGTTCTGTTTGTTTTGTTGTTTACGAAACATGTTGATGTTTTTGAAACTATGAAGATGTTCATATGATTATGTGAAAAACCGTTTTGAAAGCTTTCTGTTTTTGCGTTTTTTTGGTGTTATATATATATATATATATATATATATATATATGTGTGTGTGTGTGTGTGTGTGTGTGTGTGTGTGTGTGATATGTATGATTCTATGAAAACCGAATTGAATGTTTTTTGTTTCTGCGTTTTTCTGGTATATATATGTATGATATGTATGATTTTGTGAAAACCGAATTGAATGATTTCTGTTTCTGCGTTTTTCTGGTATATATATATGTGTGTGATATGTATGATTCTATGATAACCGTTTGAATGCTTTCTATTTCTGTATTTTTCTGGTATAAATGTGATATATACACAGAAGCACGACACAAGGTTTTGGAAACCTTGTTTCCAGTTTGCGGCAGCTATGAAGCTTCCTCATGACATGAAATGTTCATGTCTTCACGAATTCTGGAAACCCTGTTTTCTGGATAGGTGATGGCGGCTGTGAGGAAACCTGTGGCACATGAAGTGTTCATGTGTTTGCGGGCCTTAGGGTTCAAGTGTTGTTGCCCTAGCCGTCACAGAGGCAAATGGGGTCCAACTCGAATTTTTCTCCAAGAAACCAGTGGTGGTATATGAATGAAAAATTTTGGACTGGGGCGCTGCCCCTGCACCCCGCAAGGGGCGGCCTCCCCCATCGGGGCGCTGCCCCGAACCCCGTTGCGTAGTGTGTGATATTCGAAAGCGCGATATTCAAAACCTTTTTATAATTCACAAAATAATAATGTGTTATTGCTTTGTGTTTATGTATACTTAGAGATGCATGGTGCATGGTTATGGCCTTAGTCCTTATTTTTATGCTATTTTGGTTATTTTAAATACGACCTGCGTGTCGTGCCTTTCTCTCTACATTCTGATTGTACATTCTCTTCTCATCTAACTCCCCTCGAATGTAAAAGAGGTTTCTATATAATGTAATCTTGATGTGGAGGCAAGAAGACGGCATCAAGTGAGGACGTTGGTGGGAGACGCTTGGTGAAGCTAGCTTAGTTAATGCTACTCTCTTAGAGGCCATAACCATGTCACGTTTATTATATGCTTTATATGTATGAGATGCATGGATGATGTTTATGGTATGTTAAACAAGTTTAATAAATAATGAGATATAATAATAAAATTCCCTCAAAGAAAATATTAAGTCATTATGTGATGTCTTCCAATGCGTGGCACTCGTTAAGACTAGTATCGATCCAGTGTAGGTCTGCCAAAGCAGGATGCCTTTATCTATATTAGTAAGATGCGATGGGATAAGAGTAATATCCAATTGCCAACCATTAGGTCTGACTTAACTAGGCCATTTCAATAGGATTGAAGGCTTAGAGGCATGAAGTTGGGCTTTAGTCCATTAGATGGATTAGAATAAGTGTTATTCACCCAACTATCTAAGAGTTGCATGTGATGTAATTGGAAAGAGTTTCCTACCTAAATAACCAAATTTTGGGTGATCAGCCAAAACTGACTCAAAGCTAGGTGAAATATGGATCTTGGCCCACTAGGAAATCTTTCGATGGGATTTTCTGAGTCAATGCTGAGGGTCATTGATTTGAATAAAATAGTGGGAGGCATATTTAATTAAAGACCTTGTTAAATATGTTTATGGCATGATACTTATATTTTGCATATTTCTATTGATAGATTACCATAGCAATAAACACATCAAGTAACTTATCATTGCGATCAGTCTTTGAGAAGAACAAGTTGTCTAAATTTCCTAGACTGGTACAGGAACTTGAGGATTGTCCTTAAGTAAGAGAAAAAGCTATATGTTTTAGAACAGCCTATTCTTGAGCCACCTGCTACTAATGCCCCTAGAGCTGAAGGAGATGCTTATAAGAAGCATCAAGATGATGCCTTGGACGTCGGATGTCTAACACTAGCTACCATGAACTCTGAGCTCCAAAAGCAACACGAGAACATGGATGCCTACGATATAATCGTACACCTCAAAAAGCTCTATCAAGAGCAAGCTAGACATGAGAGATACGAGGTCTCTAAAGCACTGTTTCAGTGCAAGTTGGTAGAAGGAATCCCTGTTGGTGCTCATGTACTCAAGATGATTAGGTACAATGAAAACCTAGAGAGACTTGGTTTTCCTTTAGGCCAAGAGTTGGCCACTGACTTAGTCCTGCAATCGTTGCTGGAAAGTTTTAGTTAATTTGTCATGAACTACAACATGAATGAAATTGACAAATCACTACCAGAGCTGCTAAGCATGTTGAGAAGCTATTTGACGAGAACATAAACAAAGGCAAAGGAAAGGCCATAATGATGGTCCATAAGAATAAGGGCAAGAAACAACAAAAAAAGCCCCAAGACAAATGGAAGGGTAAGGGCAAGGATAAGTCTAAGCCTAGCACTTCTGGCTTGAGACCAGTAGGTAGAGTGGCTAAGAAAGGTACATGCTTCCACTGCGGTCAAACTGGACATTGGAAGAGGAACTGTGCTAAGTACCTAGAAGAGCTCAAGAAGAAGAAGGGAAGTAAGACTTCCACTTCAAGTATTTTTGTTATAGAAGTCAATTTATCTACTTCTGCATCATGGGTATTAGATACTGGATGTGGATCTCACATTTATGTAAATGTGCAGGATCTGAAGAGCAGTAGACCATTGACTAAGGGCGAAGTCGACCTACGAGTGGGAAATGGAGCAAAGGTTGTTGCACTAGCCGTAGGGACTTATTTATTAGCTTTGCCCACTGGGCTTGTAATTGAATTGGATAATTATTATTTTGTGCCTGCTATTAGTAGGAATATCATTTATGTTTCTTGTTTGGACAAGAAAGGTTTTACTTTTATAATAAAGAACAAAAGTTGTTCTCTTTATTTGAATGATATTTTCTATGGTAGTGCACATCTGAGTAATGGACTTTATGTCCTTGATCTCGAAACGCCCATCTATAACGTAAATACAAAGAGGTTCAAGTCAAATGATATGAACCCGACTTATCTCTGGCATTGTCGTTTGGGCCACATAAATGAGAAACGCATTTCCAAACTCCATAAAGATGGATTCTTGGACTCGTTTGATTTCGAATCATATGAGACATGTGAATCTTGTTTATTGGGAAAGATGACTAAGGCCCCATTCACTGGACAAGGTGAAAGGGCTAATGATCTTTTGGGCCTCATACATAGTGATGTATGTTGGCCACTAAATACACTGGCTAGAGGCAGTTTTCAATACTTTATTACATTTACTGATGATTTCAGTATATATG
The DNA here is from genome assembly GCA_029884605.1 of Ormosia emarginata. Lineage (NCBI taxonomy): Eukaryota > Viridiplantae > Streptophyta > Magnoliopsida > Fabales > Fabaceae > Ormosia > Ormosia emarginata. The sequence continues at coordinate 12,195,410 of JAQQTP010000084.1, read as the reverse complement.
GATTTGTATATCTTATGAAGCACAAATCAGAATCCTTTGAAAAGTTCAAAGAGTTCAAGAATGAAGTACAAAACCAACTTGGCAAGAGTATTAAAATCCTTCGATCAGATCGAGAAGGTGAATACTTAAGCCAACAGTTTGATGATCATCTGAAAGAGTGTGGGATAATATCTCAACTCACTCCTCCTGGAACACCACAATGGAATGGTGCTTCTGAAAGGAGGAACCGAACCTTGTTGGACATGGTCCGATCTATGATGAGTCATGCAGACCTTCCAGCTCCTTCAGGGACATGCTCGTTAACAACGGCTTTCACACTTAACCGTGTTCCATCTAAGACGGTTCAACAGACGCCATATGAGATGTGGACTGGGAGACGGCCCAGTATGTCTTTTATGAAGATTTGGGGTTGCGAAGCTTATGTGAAAAGTAAAGTTTCTGATAAGTTTGGCCCTAAATTAGATAAATGCTTTTTTGTGGGGTATCCCAAGGAAACCAAGGGATACTATTTCTATAATCCTACCGAGGGCAAAGTGTTTATCGCACGGACTGTTGTATTTCTAGAAAAGGAGTTCATCTCCAAAAGAATCAGTGGGAGGAAAGTAGAACTTGAAGAAATTCAAAGTTCACAGAGTAGCAGTGAACCAATAGTGGAAATAGAGCAGCCTCCACAAATCGTTATGGAACCACAATCTGCTCTAATAGAACAAGACCTGCGTAGGTCTAACAGGATACATCATCAACCAGAGAGATATGGATTTCTCATGACTCAACAAGGTGACGTATTGCTCATGGATCAAGATGAGCCTGTGACTTACCAGGAAGCCATTATTGGCCCAGAATCTGAAAAATGGCTTGAGGCCATGAGATCTGAAATGGAATCCATGTATGCCAAGCATGTATGGACCTTGGTTGACCCACCTGAAGGGGTAAAACCCATTGGGTGCAAGTGGGTTTTCAAGAAAAAAATCGACATGGATGGTAACGTGCATACCTTTAAGGCGCAATTGGTGGCTAAAGGTTTCAAGCAAATTCATAGTGTAGACTATGATGAGACTTTTTCCCCAGTTGTGATGCTTAAATCTGTTCGGATCTTGCTTGTTATTGCAGCATACCATGATTATGAAATCTGGCAAATAGATGTCAAAACTACTTTTCTTAACGAAAATCTTCTCGAGGATGTGTACATGACACAACCTGAGGGTTTTGCCACTCCACGGATGCTACAAAGGTATGCAAATTGCAACGATATATTTATGGATTGAAGCAAGCTTCCAGAAGCTGGAATCTTCATTTTGATGATACAATCAAATAGTTTGGTTTCATCAAGAATAAAGAAGAATCTTGTGTCTACAAGAAGGTTAGTGGGAGCATAGTTATTTTTCTAGTGTTATATGTAGATGACATACTACTAATTAGAAATGACATCCCTACCCTACAGTCTGTAAAGACTTGGTTAGGGAAGTGCTTTTCTATGAAGGAATTGGGTGAAGCCACCTATGTATTAGGTATCAAGATCTATAGAGATAGATCACAGAGATTGCTTGGCCTAAGTCAGAGTACATACATAGACAAAGTGTTAAGACAGTTTAACATGCATGAATCCAAGAAAGGACTCTTGCCTATGTCGCATGGTATAAGCCTATCTAAGGCTCATTCCCCTTCTACCCAGGATGAGAGGGATCGCATGAGTAAGATTCCATATGCATCTACAATTAGATCTATCATGTATGCTATGTTATGTACTCAACCAGACATCTCGTATACTTTGAACATGACGAGCAGGTACCAGTCTGATCCTAGTGAGAGTCACTGGAGTGATGTAAAGAACATCCTTAAGTACTTAAGAAGGACTAAGGATTCGTTCTTGGTATATGGAGCCGAGGAGGAACTAGTTGTAAAGGGTACACTGATTTTCCTCTTACTTGTTCTTCGTATTCTCTTCAGTAACTTGACGGCTCCTAGTCCAGAGATGTCTTTTAGGGACCCTAGGCAATCTTATTTATAGCTTTGGATACCTAACGCTTTTGTAGAATTCGTTTCTGGTTTCCTGATTTGCAGACACGGCCTACCCAGTGTCACGGTCTGTCAATATAAATTCAAGTGGATTGCAAGTCAGAGAGGGACGGCCTACCCCTTGTTTGAGGACACGAGCCGTGTTATTAGTCAAAGCTTAAAACTAGAGTCAACTTGTGATACCAGAGAAGTACACGGCCTATCCCATGTCTCATGACATGGGCCGTGTTATTTGTTGTTGCCCAGAACTGAGAATATGTGACATGTCAGAAAAGAACATGGCCTACCCCATGTCTAGGGACACAGGCCGTGTCTATTAGTTTCTTCATTCTTGGTCTTTTCTCCTTGAGAGCTCTATCATTCAATAATTTCCTACAAAGCACAACTCAATTAATAATTGCTTATAATCACCTTTAAGCATAGTTTCACAGTAAAGATCCAATTAAGCTTGAAATCTAGAAACTAGCCAAATGTTAACAATTAAACACAAGTGAAGTCCAATTAAATCAAACTTAAAGCACTTAGAATGTAGAAATAATCGATAGATCAATGACCATCTGGTCCAGGGGATTTGGTGGCACCCATTTGATATAACACTTCTTTTACCTCTTGTCTAGAGAAAGGCATGGATAGGAAAAAGTTCACTTCTTCATTCCCTGCTAAGGCACTCTAGACATCTTGCAAGTTAGAGCAGGAGAAAAGATCCATGAAATAAGTATTTGCAATCAATTCTATCAGCAAGGGATCCATTTACCAATTATCATTATGGCCTTTGAGTTTCTAAATGTTATTCTTTTTCTTCTAAATTGAGGCCTTGCTAAGGAAAAACTTTGAATTTATATCACGTTCTGTTGGTGTATGCCCTAGAGACCAATACATTTTGTCTGTATTTACATACATTATATTATGCTATTTTTAATATATGAGGCATTTCATTTATTGTGTTCTTTTTGATAAACATAATAAAGTCCTTAGAATAGTAAGTTTGATACCATAGGACATCAAGTGGATGACTTGATCGTGAGATCCTATTGGATAAAACGCTATTCTTAAAATGTCCCTAGTCAAGTATTATTGTTAATTAGGACAACAATAATGCATTGAGACTAGTATGTGCATAGATTGATGACCACATCTCACGGGTCATGGATATAAGATATCAAGTCTTCACATGGATACATATTAGAGTAATGATGTATTGGACAGACCCACCATGAGAATGCTACGTGGATTGTTACGTGAGTGTCATAAGCGATTCTCATAGTAATAATGGTGTATGTGGTCCTTTGACTTGAAATTACTACGATTCCTACATGAGGAGTTGTTTGTTTTAATGCCATCAAACGTCATCTGTAACAAGATGATTATAAAGTTAGTTATTAGACATACTACGATTCATGTGGAGGGATGTGAGTGACCTAGATGGGATTTGTGCCTCCTACATAACAGGAGTGATATCTTCGGGCCCCCTGATTGAGTGAGACTACGAAATGCATAGCCATGCTCAAATGAGTTAATATGAGATATTGATCTCATTTGTTATTACTATGTCTACTCGAGAATCAGGAAACTGCAGATTGAACTAAACAAGGATGACACGTTCCATACCTTGTGTTCAATCTAGATATCTAGACAAAGGGACTAAACTATACGGAAACATTGGTCACAGATAGGTTATGTCAAATCACTGACATTCTCATTACTTGGGTAGCAGTGATGTGTTGCTAGATATGACTCACTGTTTATAATATTAAAATGAGATTTTAATATTACTACCAACGCTATGAGAACCTGCAGGGTCGCATACTTAAAACAGACTAAATTGGAGCAATAAGGATCTAAGTTGGACTCGAATTCAATTGTGGGCCTAACTCATGACAGATGGATTTAAGGTTGTACAACTTACCTTGCTACTGCTCACACTCACTTAAGGCAGCTACTATTATAAATAGTACTGCTAAAGGGGCTGCTACGTAGGTAATAACACAACCCTAGCCGCACCTACAGAAAGTGAGTGAGAAACAGTGAAAGGTTTTCTTCTCTTCGCAGCTAGCACCACGAAACAGAGGCATAACTCCTTTTTGCAAGTATGTTCATGTCGATACCGTAGAGACATCGTCGCTATTATGGTGTTGGTGATTCACTTCGCTTGTGTTTATCACGCTTCAAGAGGTAAACTAAAAAAAACTTGGATTATGGTCTTTTCACATGGATCTTGTGAGGGAATTCTTTTATTCCGCTGCGCGATTTTTAATCTGCAATTCCCAACACCTTCTTTTAACCATTGGAGTCTTGATTATTGCTTCCAGAGCATTTTCTCTCAAGACAACATCTCGTTAAGTGTAACATCCTAAAAATTTCGTATCTCTTAACCAGTAATTTTGACAGTTAACAGAATTTTACTGTTTAATAATTTTTGGATACTGTAAAATTATTTTGATTATTCTGTCAGCGTATTTGATCATTTTGAGTGATTTACTCCGTGTCAAGAAAATAAAAATTTTCAGGCCGGGAAAACTTCATGTAATTTAATTTTTACCGTTAGGTTTTAATTATTTTACGTAATCTGATTTGATATTTGTGCGTTTTCTAATTTTTGTGATTTTATGGGTGATTATGAAATTTTTATGATACTCCGACCGTTTTTGGATTGTTTGTGGGTCCCAGTGGTCTTACGTGGGCCCGGGATGAGTCCCAAAACGTGAAAATTTTTCTATGCATAGAAAAATTTATGTATGAGATGGAGACAGGGATCTTACTAAACCTGAATCCGAAACAGTTTTAGAAAATTTCTTGTCTTTGTGTTTTGTCTTGTATTTAATTATCAATGATAAAAATACGAAAAATATTATTAGTAGGGTTATAGCAGATATAAAAATAAATATTATGTTGCTTAAGTCAACATTGGTGGTTTGGATATCCACCATTGATTTAATTAATGGTGGAGATTTAATCTAGATAAGCTTAATAAGGAAGGCTTTGATATCAACCATCGATTTAATCAACGGTGTAGAATTGGTCATATAAAGTGGCTATGACCATTTGTTACCATTGGTTATAAATTTGATCAACGATGGAGATTTGGTCTTGTAAAGTAACAAGAATCATTTATGACCATTGGATGTTAATTTAATCTATGGTAGAGAATTGGTCTTGTAAAGTAACAAGGACCATTTATGACCCTTGGATGTAAAGTTTGAAGGTGTAATCTTAACCCTTCATTTTGGAGACACATCTAAGGGCTAGGATTTAAAGAAGAAAGATCCAATGGCCTAAATTAAGTCTTCTATCTAAAGCTATACCTAAAGTCTACCTTAATCCTAACCATTGAATTAATCAATGGCTTAGAATGCTTCAAATAATTGCTTGTACTTTCAAGATTGAATCTTAACCATTGATTTAATCTATGGTTGAAATTTGGTCTTATATAATTGCTTGGACTTCAATTGTGACCCTTGGATGGCAACATGGAAGGAGAGATCTTGACCATCCATTTAGTAGCTTCATCTAAAGGCTAAGATTAAAGGAGGAAGAAGATCCAATGGTCCAAGTTTGTTACTATCACTTGGAAACTCTCCAATTATTTGGTGTCTTTGACTAACACTCTAATAATTCACTCAATTCTCTCTTCACTCTACGGCAATGTTAGGAAAAAGGGGGCCAAAATCATTTCATGCATTTGCTATCATAATTCATCTTTGTCTCCTCCAAAAAGCCAAGACTTCATCAAATATTTTCTCTCCACTCTTCTCCTCTAAGTTTCGGCCAAGCACTCCAAGTATACCCTCCATCACTCTTTAATTTCAACCAACCATATTTCTTGAATCCTTACCTTATTCTAAGCAACTTTCATGTTGGAGACTTTCTCTAAATCATTCATTTTCAAGGAGTTTTTCCAAGAGCAAGTTCTAAGGTTTTTGAGGTGAAGTGTAAGGAAACTTCATTTCTTCTCTCTTTTTCATGATCAAAACCATGTTTGATCCATGGTTCCTCTTAATCAAGCTTAGTATACTAATTTTTATGTATTTTGTTTTGTATTTGAGAAGCCCTTGGTGGTGAAGCACTTGGAAAGAGAAGCAAAAAAAGGAGCTTTTGAGGATCTTCAAGAGGTAAGAAGGAGATCCACCTCACCAACCAAGTATGGTGGTGAGAAATGGTCTTCTATTTGATGGATGGTGAATCATGTGAGGATTCATATCCATGGTCATGTAATTATTTGTGGGTGTTTATGTGTTTGATTTATTTGTTCATGCTTTGTATGATTTGCATGATTTATTGCTTTTGATTATGGCATGCTTATGGTAGCTTATGGTATATATGATGAAATATGTATGTGTATGCCATGATATGATGATGGAAAAGAAATTAATTTTTGGCTCCAATGGCCAAAGGAAGAGTGGTCACGGTTTTGACACTCATGATTAGAGTTTATGTTAAAATTTTTCAAGAACAAGAGAATTAATTTTTGGTCCCTAGAACATGGTGAATTTCGACCAAGACACCTCAAGATAGGTGTTCACAAATTAATATTTTCATGGATGATGAAATGAGATGTTTAAAAAAAACAAGGAAAATAAACAAAGGATTTATTTTCAAAGATTACATGAACACGATTTTAGAAGGATTTTTATTAATTTATTTTGTGTAAAAAGTTTCTAAGTGTTTTACTAAACATGAGTTTTAAATGAAAATAGCAATGTTGATTTTAAGGATTTGCAAAGAAAGTGAAAAAGGATTTGTAAAAAAAGTGAAAATGGATTTGCAAAGAAAGTGAAAAATGAAAATGAACAAATGACTTGATTTCAAAGACCAAGTGTTCACAGTTTTTGTAAAGGATTTTTAATGTTTTTGTTTGTGTAAAACCATATCAATTTAGAAAGAAAAATATTTGATGGTTTCAATAGTCATGTCCACGTTTTTGAAGGCTTGTAATGCCTAAATTTTTATGGAACAAAGTGATATTTTATAAAACGAAGTGTTTTGTCTCTCGAAAGATTTGACAGTTTTCAATGAACACGTTCACGGTTTTTGAAGACTTTCGGATACCTTGATTTTATAACAAAATGATTTTTGCACAAGAATTTGGAAAGGGAATTAGAGCATTTATCACTTGAGAAAATCAAGTTTTTGTAAACGAAAATGCTTTCGAACTTCAATTTATTTTGAAGAAGGTTGTGTTTGGAAATGATTTGAGAAAAATGAAGAATATAATGGTGTTTTGAAAATTTACTAACGTATAACTGATTTTCAAGTTTTGAAATACGTTACAAAATGTTAAGTTTTGAAACGTTGATTTATATCAATGGAAAAGTGATTTTTTGTGGATTATATTCTGGAAAAGGATTTCTTATGTAAAGAAATGTGGAAAAAGATTTTCTTGAGTAAGAAAATGTGAAAAATGAAATACAAAGTCATATTATTTTGAGAAAGGTTGAAAAAGAATTTTTGAAGGTTAAGAAATATTTTCTGTAATGAAATGGTGATGAAAAATGTTTTACGTATCTTAAAAACATGATTTTTAAGTTACGTAATTTGAAAAATGTGTTGAAAATGATATTGATTTATTTAAGTCCAAAATAATATTTGGAATATTGAGGAATATTTTACATGATTGTAAAATGTTGAAAAATATTTTACATATCTTAAAAATGATTTGAAATACAGATGAAATATTTCTACGCGATTTGAATTATGTTTAAATATTTTACATAATTTGAACTACTATTGAAAAATCAATATGTGATTTAAAAGTGACAGAATATTTTTACGTGATTGTGAAAATGACGAAAAATCATTATGTGATTTGGAAAGTGTTTTAAATATTTTGAGAATGATAGAAAATGATTTACGCGACTTAAAAGAATGATTTTTAAGTTACGCGATTTTGAAATAGTGGAAAAATACTATGCGATTTGAGAAACGTATATTTTTACGCGATTAAGAAAAATGTTAAAAAATTAGTACGTGGTTTAAAAGTGCAACAGAAGAGTTGCAGCATTTTAAAAACGTAACAGAAATGTTACGAAATTTTGTAAACATAACTTGATGAGTGTTACTGATGATTGTGAAAACGTAATAAAAATGTTTTGAAATTTTAAAACGTAACAAAAGTATTACTGTATTTTAAAAATGCAAATGTGAAGTGTTGTGGTATTGTGGCAACGTAACAAAAAGTGTTACGGTATTGTGAAAATATAACTAAAATGTTTTGGAATTGTGAAAACGTAACAGATATGTTACGCGGTTGTGAAAACACGGCAAAAGTGTTTTATGACTATAAAAACATAATAACATAATGGTTACTATTGAACCAGTGTCCATACACTGTATGAGAAAATGATGAGTTTTGCCTGTGATTGGTATTTGGTGCATTTTATATGCATGGGAAAGATATGCCTATGATTAGTATTGGTGTATTATACATGCATTGAAAAAATATGCACTGAGGCATATGATTAAATTGAACAAATGAAATTGAAAAGATTTGGCCCTTGTGGTTGGACTTGCACTGATATATTTGTGCATTGTATAAAGTATAGCTAATAAGCTATTTTGGCCCTTGTGGTTGGACTTGCATTGATATATTCGTGCATTGTATAAAGTATAGCTAATAAGCTATTTTGGCCCTTGTGGTTGAAAAGGGAATGAGAATTGATAGTGAGGTCTATGATGGATCTTGGGGGCATCAAGGCGCGTGATCGACCAGTGGATATCTATACGTGGGCTAAGGCTGGACCATATGCCACTTGGCGATGCAGTCCGTTGCAACGCATTGACGATACCCGACAAGAACACGATTCTTTTCAACGATTGGGAGATTGTCTGTGGGCTTAGGCTGGGCAATTAACTAGAGCATCCTTGAAATTGTGAAAACCTCCATGGAGTTGTTTTTGAAAAACTAAGTCTATGTGCGCATGCATAAATCTGAGCATTTATATCTGTATGATATATTAATTGAGGAATATTAGCTATGACAATTATTTTAAATACTTGGATGATGATGATGATAATTAGGACAATGTTGAGGATATTATCGTAATTGTTGTTTATGATAATTGAGCTGATGAATGAATAGATGATGATAGTTGATTAATGTTGATGGCATGATCATAATTCTGGTATGATCTATCTGTATGATATATTATTTGTGTTATCTCTGTGCTACCATATTGGTACTGTTGTAGGTGATCTCACCTCTTTGTTATGTTGTCTTGCTGTGTCTGTATTGTTAAAATTAAACAGTAGAAGGAATGAGTTGGCTTAGACATACCGGGAGGTAGATATTCTGAGTTCGGAGACAACATTAGAGAATGACTATTCTAGAGTCGATAGCGTGCAGTGTTGAGAAGGAACAAATGTCTGATGCATCAAGAGGAATACAAAAAGAAATAAGTATGTTAAGTTTTTTCGTTAGTGTTGTACCGTGCTATTAAGTAGGACCCGTCATAGGGTTTGCTACTGTTAAAAAAAGAAAAAAAGAGTCTGTTAGTTTTATATTTCTCTTTAAATTGTTAAATATTAATTGGTGTCAATATTGTATATGAATCTGTTTCAATATATTTTTCCGTATTACTTATAAATTTTAGTAAGTTTATGTTTTAGCAAGAAAGAAATTTTAAAACACATCTTTTATAACTCAAACTTTGTGCGAACTTCTTTTCAAATTTTGAGTCGGGAGTCAGACATGTGATTACCCTAGGGAGGGTGTTACATTAAGCTCATCCTTTGTTGCATTTACCTTCCCCACATTCTCATCAGTTGAAGGGAGTTTAACTAGAGCTTCTAAATTTGATTGCAACTTGCCTATTATTTTTCCCACATGGCCAAAAGTAAACTTGTTCCATATCTGCAAATGCTCACTAGCCCTTTTAATCTTTGCCACTATACCACATCTTTCATTGTCCTATGGAAATATCTTCCACCTTCCTATATTATTTGTTCACAGTCTTCTACTCCGGTTGACTTCTTTTCAAATATAAATAGCTTCGATTTTTTCCTGTTTCCAATTAAAACAAGCATCCCCTCCATATCAAGAAAAAATGGTTAATGATCAGAATGAGATGACACAAGATGATACACTTGAGTAAACTGCCAAGTTGACAACTATACGACATTGCCTAGAAAATAGTTTAACCGACACTAAACATTATTGTCACCCTTCTTGCCATTGTTCCAAGTTGTGCCCCTCAAAACCTAAATCTCTCAGTCTATAAAAGTCATCTACCTGAAGAAAGTCACATATTTGCAACTCAAGCCTAGCTGAGCCTATTTTATCATGTTGCTCCAAAATTTTGTTAAAGTCCCCGCTTGCTATCCAAGGGGTTTCATCCTCCTCATAGAGATCCTTTAAGAGCTGCCAAGATTGAACTTTATTTGCAACCATTGGAGCTCCATAAAACACTGTAAACCTCCAAGAGTTACGATCTTGATCTTGCACCTTTATGTCTATAAAGGATGAGCAATATTTGATAATTTCCAATTTTATTTCTTGCCTCCAGAGAATTCCAATACACTCTTTTCTGTTGATGAACTTGTACAAACTTATGTTTTTTCCATTGCAAAATCTTGATTTTCATCCTTTTCCTACCCTTTTGATTGAGCTTTATTATCAAATCCTATCATGTTTTTGAAGTTTTAAACTTGGGCCTCATTACGTGTTTTATTTATTTTTTAGGTGGTTACACAAGGAAGAAGACTGGATGTTTGAACAAGGAGCAAAAAGCTAAAAAGGAGATTCTGGTGCTGGGCGATTAAGTGCCCAACTTCTGCCACTTAATCGCCTAAGCACAAAATGATAAGGGTTACGCGACTAAGCGCCCAAAAATTGAACGTATTCTGACGCATTTTTCTGTATATAAATAGGAAAAGTGATGTTTTTGGGCAAACATTCTAAAAGAGAAATGGAGGGACAAACCCTATTTTGACATGTGAGCATCCAAGCTTGAAGATTCAGAGTTTTCTTCAACCTTTCCACCTATCTTCCATAGAGTTTGTTGGAATTTCATCTTTGTTTTCTTCTTTCTCCATGTATAGCTAAACTTCTCTAGTTAGGGTGACAATGAATCTTATTCTTGGATGATGTAAATTCATTTTTGTATTTAATCTAAGTTCCTATTTCATGATTTACGTATTTATCTCTTCTCTTAATGCCTTTTTTGAGTTGGTCATTCTTGGAATGATTTTAGAGTTTATGTATGATTTGAGAAAATTTTGCGCGAACCTAGAACTTGTGATAAACACCTCAATTTCTGCAATTTCTAGGAATAGACATTGTATGTTGTGTGGTCTTTCTCTTTATTTCCTAATTTTTTATAAAGTCTTCTCTATTTATGATTATATTATAGGATTGGTTAACTCAAAGTAGTGTGAAGAAGATTAATATACTAGGGATTGGATATTGATTAATTTTAGGAATTCAATCATGAATCATGGAATAGAACTTCGTAAAACTAATTGTTGTGACCATAATCACAGCAGATTAACAACTTAAATTAAAAAAAAAATAGGAGTCTCCACCAATTTCATTTTTTTATTAGGAAAAATTAGAAAACCTAAGAAAAATGGTCTACGTTCAAAAATTTAGATTCGGGAATCTAATTATGCATAGGGAATGGTGGAGACTTAACCCCACAACACCCTTAATATATCTGCCCTAAGACGGTTAAGTAAAATAAGATAAAATAAAATAAGAACTACTAAATTAAGTAAAATTAATTTTTGCTTAACTTGTATGTCTACACATCCCCTGGTGCAATGGAGAATCCAAAGCCGCGTAGTTCTTTTCAAAATCGAATGTGGGTTAGTTGTTTTTAATTTTTAAAAAAAATTATTTTGAAAATTCATTTGATTTTTTTTTTGTGTTTAAGAAAAATGAATCATCAAATTGTCACAACTTAGATGATTTTAAAAGTTACGGGATTAACAAGTTGTCACAACTCAGCTAATCTTGTTTTATTCTTTTCAACAAAGTTCGATTGTTTTATTTTTTTCTCAAAAAAATTGTAAAATCAACAACTAAGAAAAAATAATGTTAGCGACTTGTTTAAAATAAACAATGCTGGTAGGTAAGATAATCATAAACACACAATAGGGTAAACAAAACTTCAATAAAGCTAACAAGGGAAACCTAAGATGATTTTTTTTTATGTTATCATTTTTTATCTATTATCCCTTATTTTGTATATATATTTTTTTTGCAATTTTCACTCTCTTTTTTCTTTTATTATTATTTACTTATTTGACTTTCTAAAGGTTACACAAAACAAGTTAGCTTTTTTGTTCTTAAAAATAATTTAATTTTTTTTAAAAAAAATAACAAGCACAGATCATCCTCTCATTACACCAACCTAAGCCCAAAAGTTTGTCACACACAAGTAAAGCCCAACCCCTTAAGTCACTAAGAATCTCTAGTAAAACAAAGCATGCATTAGAAGTTGAGCGGCCCCAATGAAGTAAAAAAGATTTTAAAAAAATTAAATTGTTTAAATCGCCAAGAGAAGAAAAGATAATAAAACAGAAGTTCTAGTTTGTCGTGAAGCGTAGAACGGCGAGGTACGATGAAGAGTTCACAATGGAGAAGATGGTGGTGCAGTAGATCGCAGAGGGGCTGGGTGATGGAGGTTGCGTGCGACGCGAGGTGATTCAAGGATAGGTTCTAGGTCACGCACGGTGGTGGATCTGGACAACGGTTCGTGCAGACCAATGCACAATGGCTAGTTTGTAACAATGGGTGACGGTTTCTGACGAAGGATGGACTGATGCGTGATGGTGTTGGTGAGGACACTTCTTAAACTTTTCCAGTGGATGGCAGTTCGGTGAGGATGACAGTGGTCCAAGCGGAGTCGAGGTAGCAACAGGGGATCCGATCGGTGGTACGGCCTAGACACACAGTGGCTAACGTTTCTGGGATGCAGAAGTTAATCATTTTTTACACCGCAAGTACACGGGTCGTACAAGTAATAAAATGATATAAGTAAAGTATCGTTCCCATGAGAATAAGAGTAAATCCAATGCCAAATGTTGACTAATAGCTTAATTAATTTTATTCAAGAACATTCATTAAGGTAAAATATGTGTGGAATAACTATGGTATCAAAGACTAAAAATTGCAATAAATTGTGGTTAAGATACGATGATTGGAGAATAGGGGATCCTTCTATTTCAATTGGAAATATGCAATCCTTATAAGTAACTTGAATGAAATTGTTACCAAGTGGCTTCTATACTTAAGAGTGGGTGAATTGAGTATATAAAACTTTTTTTTGCAAACACTTACAAAATAATTTTTATTGAAACTATTTCACAAAAGAAATGAAAAGATGATAGAGAATTTTAAGCGTAAGATAAGCACGTAACAAATAAAATAAATTACAATAAATTAAAGAGAAAAAGATAAGAAGAATAGGCACTGTATTTATCCTGGTTCAGTCACCAATCACTTGTGGCCTACGTCCAGTCCTCGAAAAACTATATGAGATTTTTCACTATAACTTCAGGCTTGAAACAGGTGCCTGCTATCTTTACAAAATAGAGCACTCTTCACACTTAGGGATACCTCACCCTTTGTATTTTGAGTCTCAACAGCCACGGATACCCTACCCTTACAAAATCCTTGAGGGATAGCTCACCTTCTTCACAATAAATCAGAATATAGAAGAAAAGAAACTCTCAGAAGAGTGAATAATATAACTTGAAGCTCTATGAAGCTCTTTAAGGATATCTCAAAGTTTTGGCGAAGAAAGAGCACATAAAATATGTAAAAATATGAATCACGAATTTAACCAAGCAAGAATTGTTTCAAATAGTTGAGGTGTCTCAAAGATAACCCAAAAGCATATTTGTATAGAGATATTTGAGAAACTAGCCATTGGGGGCAATTAAATACGTAATGAATGCAAATATAGTCCTTTGTTTCCAAAAACAGAGTCCCATGTTTTATTCGAATAACTTCTAAGTTATTCAAATAACTTATTTTCAAAAGCCACGATAAAACAAATTTTGATATATGTTATTCAAATAACGTATGAGTTATTTGAATAACTCCTTTTAAAAGAGTTTCTGAGAAACACTTCTATTTGAATAACACATGGGTTATTCGAATAGGTCATTTAGGAAAAACCATTTTGGAAGGCTTCTATTCGAATAGTGAAGATGTTATTCGAATAACACTCTTGAAAAACAGAAAAGCGTAGCATAAATTTGAATTGCTATTAGAATAACTCCACTATTATTCGAATAAGCTTTGATAAAAACATATCAAATGCCATAGTTTATTCGAATAAAGGAAGCTTTATTCGAATAAAGCTTTTTGAAGACATTTCAAAACAGTTTTGAAAGACTTGCTAGTTTGCTTTCAAAAACACTTTAATTTATTTCCAAATATCATTTTGAAATCTCGGTTTTCTTGGTTTTACAAATACATCAAAACCAATTAGATATCCAGAAGGTTTTGAACAAAAAGACTCTAAGTCCTAAAGCTATTCTTGAAAAACGTAGACTTTATCTTCCCATCATCTTCATGTCTGTTATCATCAAAACCAGTCTTCAATGTTATATAGCCAATCATATTGTCCCCTTTTTTTATGATGACAAACTAATATTGAGAAAAGCATTAGTTCAGATAAATTGAAATTCACAAAATTAAATTGAGAGACTTACTCACCCTCTTTTTTGTAAGAGGTGATTTATATCAGAGACGTGCACAACTCTCCCTTACTTTTGAAATCCAATAATCATTTTAGTTGTACCTGTCTTTTCTCAAATAAAGATGTCAAGATAATCTCCTCCTTTGTCATGAGCAAAAAGATAGGGGCCAAGAACAAGCTAATAATATGCATATACATTCATCATGTTATTTGTATTAAAGGCAGAAAAATAGTCATATAATTTCAGACTAAACAAAATGATAAAACAATCATTTCATTAGTAATTTAAATTCCAAAGTACATGCACAATTGCATAGAGAATCAATCAGCCAATACAAGAAAACAAGCCAAAAAGCAAAGAACTAAGCCTAAAAATAAGCATATGGTGGTGGAGGAGGGGAGTCAAGTGCTCTAGTAGTCAGCAATGTGCGTAAAGCAGCCTGCTCGTGCTCTACACCTTCTATCCTATCAAACAGGATAGAGAATGTGTTCTCCATATAGGCCCAGTTGTCTTACAAGGTAGCCATAATTTGATCCAGAGTGACTGGACCAGCAACAAGAAAAGTAACAGCATCAACAGAGGCATCATCAGCAGCAGGGGCAGTAGGTTCGCCTTGTGGTTCTTCCTCATCATGTTTCACCTCATCTGGGTAGACCCAGCCGTTTGTGGTGCTGATCATCTTCATCTTGTGCAAAGTGAAGGAAGCAAAGACGTTGTGATGAGTTAGCTCAATGGCCCGCTCAATTTCCAAAATATAAGGGTATTTTCCAAGAAAGGCAGAGATGATTAAGTCGCATGGTAGCTCAAATTTTTCCTTACCATTTGCCTTCATCATATGCTTCATAATGAAGTTGAGCCAGTTTATCTTGTAACCTTTCTTCAAAATCCACAGCATAAAAATATCATCCTCACTCAGGTAGGCATAATTACCTCCTCTGGAAGCCAGGATGTGGGCGTAGGCATGGTGTAAAAGTTCATCTTGACTCTTCAGCATCCCTCCTTTGACACCTTTTTGAGGTAACTCCAGGCCAGGTTTCTAAAAGGCTTTCAATGGCCTGAATCTTGTTGTACTCCTTAACATAAGAACTAATATTCTCTTCTATGTTGGGACCCGTTGTTGGCAGATCAAACAGATGAAGCCAATCCTGGGGAGTGATCACAATGTGCTGATTACTGACCTCTGAGTGAAGGTCCTGACCATCTATACACAGGTCTTAGTAGAACATTTTTGTAAGATCAAGATAGATAACGGATTTGTGAGTGCAGATCTTGAGCACTCCTTGATGATTCAGAGTATCCATGAAGTCAAATCCATCTTCCTTTTTCAAAGAAAGCTAAGTTGATGTGCTTGGGTTGCATAAGTTTTCTGCCCCAAAAATGAGTCCAGAAATGACCCAAATCTTCATTATTTGAAGAAAGTCTCTGTAGATCCAACATGCTGTTGACTAGAGCTATTTTGGTGCGAGCACGTATTGGTTAGGATGAGGAGGAGGCCATGGTGTTTGGTGATGAGATGAACAAATACTATTCATTAAAATTGGGGTTTTCTTCCTTTATATAACTCATATGGGGTTTTCTTTAAAATTGGCCTTATAAGGGTCCTATTATTTATATAGTAAGCAGTACTTACCGCATCAACTCAGAAATACTTAGGAAGTGTAGCCTCATTGAGCATAGTTTTTGTCATTTCTTCTAAAGATCGATTTTTCCTTTCTACGACTCCATTTTGTTATGGAGTTCTAAGGGCAGAAAAATTATGCTCAATACCATGTTCATCACAACAATTTTCAAAATCATGATTTTCAAACTCACCACCATGGTCACTTCTTATGGATGTAATACAAAAACCTTGTTCATTTTGGATAACTTTGGCAAGTTTCTTAAAGGCTAGAAATGTATCATTTTTATGAGAAAGAAATAAAGTCTATGTGAACCTAGAAAAATCATCCACAATCACTAGTGCATAGTAATTCCCACCAAAGCTCATAGTTCTAGATGGTCCAAAAAAGATCAATGTACAAAAGTTGTAAAGGTCTAGTAGTTGATACAATGTTTTTAGCTTTAACAATATTTTAGTACTAATTTTCGTGTTGATGTTTTTCCTTACATTACATATTGAGGCACTGTGTCCTTTCTTCCCATAATAAAGACATTTCATAAAAGGACTAATTGAATGAACAAATAGATTTTTATAAAATTTTTACTAATTTTTATGATTATACCTTATCCCAGCTTTTTGAAAAGCAACACTTTGTTTCCCCAACAAAATGTTTAAATTATCTCTTCCGAAAGTAAATTTAGAAAGGATGTTCTATAAGTCTTCAATTTCTTTTTAAAAAACTTGGCAAGATAAACAAGATGAAGATGTAGAAGCATGTGGATAAGAAGTTGAACAAGCATTAATTAATCCTAATGTCTCATTTTTAATTTTTAATACTTCAATTTCTTTGTTTAAAATAAGAATTTGATTTTCCAAAGAAGAAATTATTTTCTTAGATGAAGAAACTAATTTTGTGAGCCTTATTAATTCATTATGTAATTCTTCGAAAGCATCTTGTAACTCATTAGAAGAAGGGGATAAATCAAGGTTAGAACTTGCATCATTGTCGTTTTCTTCTTTTTCTTCTCCTTGGCCATAAGACATAGATGAGTTTCCTCATTATCTGAACCGTCAATGGAGTCTATATCATTGTCATCTCATACTATGTAGGCTCTTCTTCCTTTTCTTTCCTTGAAGGGTGTCTTTTCAAATTTTTTCATTTTCTTTTGATAAATTGGACACTCTATCTTCATGTGTCCTAGTTTCCCACACTTGTAGCAAGTTAAAGTTGATGATGTTCTTCTTCTTTGTGATAGGTCTTCTTTAGAGGGAAGGCTAGTCTTCTTTGAGTTCCTTTTTTCTTAACAAATTTTCTTACCAGAAGGCTGAGATTTCCTTCATTTAGTTTAAGATTTTTTATGCCTTCTTCATCCTCCTCATCATCTTCAATTGTTGAAGAGGTAGCTTTAAGAGTAATTCCTTTCTTTTTCTTATCATTTTCTTCACTTTGATCAAGCCTGTTTAGCTCCAATTCATGCTCTTGAAGCTTCCCTAAAGAGAGTCGCAAGAGTCATAGTTTTCAAATTTCTTGACTCTGAGATAGCTGTCACCTTAGGCTGTCAAATCCTGCTTAAACATATCAACACTTTGTTAATAATATCTTTGTTAGAAATTCGTTAGAAAAGGTATTACCTAATGAAGCAAGATAATTAACAATGTGAGTGAACCTCTTTTGTATTTCTTGAATACTTTCTCCTGGATTCATTCTAAATAATTCATATTCACAGGTGAAAATGTTTATTCTCAACCACTTTACTTCACTAGTACCCTCATTAGTAACTTGTAAAGTGTCTATATTTCTTAGGCAGTTTTACAATTTGAGATTCTGAAAAAGTCATCATATCCCAAGGTTGTGGTAGTGAAGTTTTTGGCTCTTAAATTATATTGAACACTTTTCTTATCCTCATCAGTCCATTCACTTCTTGGAGTTTCAACTTTTACACCATTGACCACACGTGTGGGAACAAAAGTGTCATTTTCAACAGCATCCCACACATCTAGATCCATAACTTCAATAAAAAATTTCATTCTTTCCTTCCAATAGGCATAACCATCTCCATTGAAAAAAAAGTGCTCAGTTTATGGAAGATCCTTTTGAAAAATCATTTGAAGAAGTCATGTTCTCTTGAAGTTGCTAAGCTATTTGTACAAGAGTCTAGCTCTGATACCACTTGTTACCAAGTGGCTTCCATACTCAAGAGAAAAAGATAAGAAGAATAGGCACAATATTTATCCTGGTTCAGCCACCAACCACTTATGGCCTACGTCCAGTCCTTGAAAAACTATCTGAGATTTTTCACTATAACTTCAGGCTTAAAACAGGTGCCTACTACCTTTACAAAATAGAGCACTCTTCACACTTGGGGATACCTCACCCTTTGTATTTTGAGTCTCAACAGACAGGGATACCTCACCTTTACAAAATCCTTGAGGGATACCTCACCCACTTCACAATAAATCAGAATATAGAAGAAAAGAAACTCTCAGCAAAGTGAATAATACAACTTGAAGCCCTATGAAGCTCTTTAAGGATATCTCAAAGTTTTGGCAAAAAAAAGAGCACATAAAATATGTAAAAATATGAATCACGAATTTAAGCAAGCAAGAATTGTTTCAGATAATTAGGGTGTCCCAAAAATGAATCATGTATTTATAGAGATATTTGAGAAACTAGTCATTGGGGGAAATTAAATACGTAATGAATGCAAATATAACTGTTTGTTTCCAAAAATAAAGTCTCGTGTTTTATTCAAATAACTTTTGAGTTATTTGAATAACTCATTTCAAAAGCCATGAGAAAACAGATTTTGATATATGTTATTCAATTAACGTATGAGTTATTCGAATAACTCCTTTTAAAAGACTTTTCTGAGAAACACTTCTATTCGAATAACACCTGGGCTATTCGAATAGTTCATTTAGGAAAAACCATTTTGGAAGGCTTCTATTCGAATAGTGAAGATGCTATTCGAATAACACTCTTGAAAAATAGAAGCGCGCATCATAAATTTGAATTGTTATTCGAATAACTCCACTGTTATTCAAATAAGCTTTGATAAAAACAGATCAAATGTCAATAAATGAAGCTTTATTCGAATAAAGCTATTTGAAGACATTTCAAAACAGTTTTGAAAGACTTGTCAGCTTGCTTTCAAAAACACTTTTTTATTTATTTCCAAAGATCATTTTGAAATCTTGGTTTTCTTAGTTTTGTGAATACGTCAAAACCAATAAGATATCCAGAAGGCTTCGTACAAAAAGATTCTAATTCCTAAAGCTATTCTTGAAGAACGTGGACTTGGTCTTCCCATCATCTTCATGTTTGTTATCATCAAAACTAGTCTTCAATGTCACATAGTCAATCACAGAAATGGTTTTGTTAGCTTAAGAAACTAACTTAGTTAAAAGCCTATGTCTACGTCAATTAACTATATGTCATTTTCCTAGTTCACTATGTTTCCATGAGAGCTAGAACAAACTCCACTCATTAAGGACTATTCTTAACACTTGTTATGCATGACCAAGGGGTATATTTCTATCCCATTAGCTATTTAACTCACCATATCATTTGAATGAAGTTAAACATGCATCAACCATATTCATGATCTAAAACCTAAATCCTTATGTCTAGTTCAAAATATTTAATCAAATCACATTAAATGTTGGCCAAACAATTAAGAGCATTAAGATCAATATGATTGAACAAAACCATTCATCAAAATTAACTCAAAGAGTTACAAAATCATCAATATCCATAGAAGGATCCAAAGGAACCCCTAAATACAGCTTAGCTATCCATAGAACACAAAAATCTAACAACAATAATCATGTTCACGATACAAGAAGAGAAAAAGTAAATCGAATAGGAAGAAGGCTCAATTATTATGGACTCTTGATGCTTGAATCTCCTCCTTGAAGAAGATGACCTCTAACTTAGCTTCCTTTTTGCTTCCTATCAATCTCAAAATGTAACCCTAGCTGTTGTTTTCTAACTAAAATTGGCTCCCTTGAGAATGTCTCTTAAATCAGTATATAGGCAAATAAATGAGATGCGCATCGCGGTGTGTATCAATTTTAGGTCACCACGCCGCGACATAAAGATAGTTGTGTCACAGCGCGCTAGCCTTGGGTTTAAGTATATGACAAGCTGATGCTACCACACCGTGGTGTGAGTTGCTGAATCACTCCTTGGGGTTTTTCCTCCAATGTTGGTCTAAATCTTCCACTAATTTGCTTGGTTGTAGCATTTTCTACAATTGAGAAGTCACAAATTTAATAACAAGTACAAATCTACTTAATCTCTTAAAGAATATATAAAATTTATTCAAGATCATATATGAAGATATCAAAATTGAATTCGATGAATATGAGCCTAAAATCTTCTAATTATACATAAGAACAAGGACTAAGCAATCTAAAGAGCATAGTTATAAGGCATAAATAACTATATTTTATGGAGTTTTCAGTAGGTTACTAGCGACTTGTGTGGTGGTTCGAGGATGGGGGAAATGGTCTTTGTATAGGGGACTCTCAGGGTCGAAAAGTTTGGATCTTCTATGAGTGGAGTCTCTATTTTAGTTTGGTTTTTATTAGGTATATGGTGGCTATGGAGGTTGGTTTGATTTGGCTAAGCTGGGGTTGGGGTTGGTTTAATTTGGGGTGATGGGTTACTGATTGGGTTTTTAGAAAATCCTCCTCTCTGCCTCATATTGTGTATCCATCTTGTCCTCTTAGTTGTTGTTGTTTCTATGAGTCCCTTTTTTTTTGTGTTTGTTTATGTATAGGGGTATTTAACAAGCCTTTTCGTTGATTTGCCTCTGTTAATTACTTGATTATTCGCATAAGATTGAAAGCAATAGTCTCTTCATTATAGGTGAAAAAGGAAAGGAATACAACCTCCAACGTCTATGCATCTGTGATCA
Source organism: Ormosia emarginata (assembly GCA_029884605.1). NCBI lineage: Eukaryota > Viridiplantae > Streptophyta > Magnoliopsida > Fabales > Fabaceae > Ormosia > Ormosia emarginata. The sequence goes on along the minus strand of JAQQTP010000084.1, from coordinate 12,174,227 downwards.
AGGGAATTGATGGTGAGTCACATTGTTGACTTGATGAGGCATAATTTGAGGTGTTGACAAGGGATTAATGACTAAGTGGTTATTTTGGGAGGGTGGCAGTGAAGGTGTGATATTTGGAAGAGAAAAAGGTGGAATTTGGGGCTGGAATGTGACACTACAGTGGAGTAATTTAGGTGAGAAATTTTGGGAGTTTGGTGGATTGATTTTGACACATGTGGGGAATGAATTGGTTGGGCAGGTGCGTCATTTTGGTAGGTAGTTGTCATGGGATTTATGGCTGGGTGAAAGACACAAATGGATCTGTTTATACCCGTATTTGATGAGCCATAAATTGGCTTGGGCTCAAGGTGGGTTGGCTTGAGAAAAATTTAGTTAAACTTATGCATACAAGAAGGTTAAGTCATCTTTTTTACCAAATTTGCATTTTCTGTTCCTTTTTTTTTTGTTTTTTAATTTTTTTTATTATTTTTCCTTCTTTTTTTCCCTTTTTTTTTTGAAATCTAGACTAATGTGGGATGTATGTTTGGACCTAATAAAAATTTAGATCAAAAGCAAAAGATTGGGCAAAACAAAATTCATTTCAACAATTTTTTTATTTTATTTTATTTTGAATTAAAAAGTTTTAATAACCTGGACAAATTCAAGTGTTCACACTAATCTTTGAATTTGCATCAAAAAAGTTCAAGTGAAATATGAATCCTAACACTTTGATATTATTATCTTTCATCCTTTGTCTAATTGATTAAATTCATTGTTATTAATTTTGAATATTTTCTTGCTAGTGTTTTTAAATCTAGATTTTTTTATGTTAATGTCATTTACAGTCCTATTAAATCTCAATTTTCAATAGCCTAAATAGTCTTAATTTGACAAATTTAGTACTTGACAACATAATCTATGTGGTATGATACTCTTTTTCATCATTATATTACTTTTGTGATTTGGTATACTTGCTAATTGAGCAACAAGTTTTTGGCATCATTGTCGGAGATTATTTGTTTGTTAATATTAAAGAGTAGTTAGAAAGACACTAATTTAGGCATTTTTTTCTTTGTTTAATTTTCTTTTTAGATTGTTTCTTTTTAATTCACTCTTGTTTGTTTTGTTTATGCAAGGTACTGTAAATCTAGAAGCATTACTCTTTAATCCAAAAATTGAGAAAACAGTAAGGGCAAATAGAAAAGCAACAAGAGAGAGAAGTAGAATTGAAAGAAAAATAATGGGGAAACCAAATGAAGAAATAAGATGCACTTTAGGAGATTATGCAACTCCTACTGCTCAAAGATGTGCAACCAATATAGTGAGACCTCCCATTCAAGCCAACAACTTTGAAATCAAACCAACTTTTCTACAGCTAGTTCAACAAGATCAGTTTTGGGGAAATTAGTTAGAGGATCCAAATTTACACATCAACAATTTCCTACAGCTTTGTGATACCATCAAGTTCAATGGAGCGAGTGATGATGCTATATGGTTAAGGCTTTTCTCAGTCTCTCTAAGGGATAAAGCTAAGGGATTGTTACAAGTTCAACATCAAGGAAGCATTACTATTTGGCAAGATTTGGTTAACAAATTTCTCACTCGGTATTTTCCCCCATCAATGTTTGTGAAGATGAGGAATGAGATCACACGTTTCACCCAAAAGGAGGGGGAATCTTTGTATGAAGGAATTACTAAGATGTCCTCATCATGCATTTGAAATTTGGCAACAAGTTCAAATTTTCTATAATGACTTGAATCATTCCACTAGAGCTATGATGGATACATCTGCAGGTGGGTCTCGCAACACCAAAACTCTTGAAAAAGCTCAAGAATTGTTTGAAATTATGGCTACAAATGAACATCAAATGCCTAGTGGAAGATCAGTGGTTAAGCAAGGAGTCATGGAGCTTGGGACTTTTGACACCATACTTGCCCAAAACAAGACTCTTTCATAATAAATAGCTAATCTTACCAAGCAAATTAGCGACATGTAAGTAAGCTCAATCAATCATCAAGCTTTGGCTTGCGATTTCTATGGAGGCAATCACATCAATGGTGAATGTGAGGCAAGTAATTCAGGTTTTACTTTTTAAGAGTGAGTTAACTACATGGGCAATCCTCTAAGACCCCATGGCAACCCATATTCAAACACTTATAATCTGGGGTAGATAAATCATCCAAACTTTTCTTAGAATAATCAAGGGATACAACAAAATGCTCCACAAGAGAATAAATCTTCTCTAGAAAGTGCTCTTGAAAAACTCTCTCAGCAGACATTTACCTTTATTCAACAAACTTCTAATTACATGCAGGAAATAAGAGCCAACTTCAAGAATCATGAGCCATCCATTCGAAGTCTGGAAACCCAAGGATTAGATATCAAGACAGCTCGCAGAGAGACCTCTAGGCAGCTTACCTAATGACATTGTGGTTTATCCAAAGGAGCATTGCATGGTAATCACTTTGAGAAGTGGCAAGACAGTAGAAGGACAAGTGAAAGAAGTGTCAAGCTCCTCATGAATAGAGAAAGAGAAAAATGTTGTTTTCAATGATGATGTCTCAATTCAAGATGGTCGTAAAGAAGAAGAAGAAGCTAAAGAAGAACAATCGAAGTGGCAAAGAAAGAAGAAGGATCTTGAGCAAAATAAAGCATATGAACCATCACCTTATGCTAAGATCACATTCCCTCAGAGGTTGAAGAAGGAAAATCAAGAGAAGTAATTCTCTAAGTTTCTAGATGTCTTTAAGAAACTGTAAATAAACATTCTCTTTGCTGAAGCACTTGAGCAAATGCTATCTTTTGCCAAGTTCATGAATGAGTTATTATCAAAGAAGAGAAAGCTCAAGGAAGATGAGACAGTAATGTTGACAGAGGAGTGCATAGGAAACTACCACCTAAACTGAAAGATCCAGGTAGTTTCACCATCCTTTGCACTATTAGGAAGTTGACTATTGGGAGGGCATTATATAATCTTGGGGCAAGTATAAATCTTATGCCAATATCTATGATGCAGAACCTGGGAATTGAAAAAGCAAAACTGACAATGATCACCCTTTAACTAGCAGATCAATCTATCAAACACCCATATGGTATAGTTGAAGATGTGTTAGTGAAGGTAGATAATTTTATTTTCTTGGTTGATTTTGTGGATCTGGATATAGAAGAAGACTCCGACATCCCTTTTATTCATGGAAGACCATTTTTGGCAACTTCGTGAGCGTTAATTGATGTACCTAGAGGTGAACTCATCTTAAGAGTTGATGGAGACTATGTGACAATCAATGCCTTCGAAAATGCTAAATCTTCCCCAATGTCAAATCTCTATGCCTCCGTTAATTTCATTCAAGCTAAGAAGCATGAAGCTTTAGCTATCAAGGACCCCCTACTATTATACAATGTTGATGTTGACCCTTCTAAGACTCAAGTTGTTGTAAAAGAGAAGGGTCCTCTTAGGGAACATGGTCCATAAGCCATATTCAGGGAACAACATGGTCCTAGAAGCACACCTAAGGACATTTGTCATGATATGACTCTATACTTTGACAAAGAAAATGAGCTATCACATTCCCTTCAACATAGACTACCTTGATCATATCACTAGACAACGTCAAGCTAATGAAGATAAATAAGCGCTTTTTGAAAGGCAACCCAAGTTTCTTTTCCCATTTGTTTTACATTAATACATTGCTTTTGAATTATACTAGTTAGTTGGTTTGGCTATTTGATTTGTCTTTTTTATTAGTGATTGTGAAGTCTCTTTCCCTTCAAAATTAAGTTGGTTGTTTAGCAGAAGATTGTTGTTAACAATAGAGTTAGGAGTGTTTCAATTTTTTTTCCAGAAATTGGGCACTTAATTGATGGATATTAGTAAAAAAGAGTTATGTTCCTATCATTGAGCGCTTAAGCACCCAAAAACTGGGTGTTCAATCACTCAATCCCTTTGCTCTCTGCCACTCACCGATTAGGCGCTCAAAAACTAAGCGCTTAAGCGCTCAGTACCTTTGTTTTCTACCAGCCAACGATTAAGTAGTGAGAAAGTCACTGGTTAAGTGCGCAACCCCAAAAGCGCGCACCCCATTCTACCATCCAACGATTAAGCGGTGAAAAAGTCACTGCTTAAGTGTGTGGCCTTAGCATAGCATATTTAAGTGGGTTTTTAAACCTACTTTCTCATCTTTTTCCCCAAATCTCTCTCTCAAAACCCTAACTTTCTCTTCCACCTTCAACCCAAATCCTTCTCAATCACTCTCAATCCACCCAAACACCAACCCAACCTCATTCCCACATCAAAACTACACCTAACACCCATCTTCATCCTCCAATTCGTAGGAAAGCACCATTGAAGGACCTATTGGAGATCTAGGGCACGAAAATTGGGGGAAACGTGGAAACTCACATTTGGTGGTCACCCAACCCTCATTCTTCCTTGATTTAGGTAAATACTTCCTCTTCTACTTGCCTAAGGTTAGGATTTCACTTTAGAAATTGTTAAATGCCCACTTGGAGATTTTGAGAATTTTGGGTATTTGGGGTTTTCTAAAGTTTGTTGAGTTCTAGAGGTTTAGTAACATTTTTCTTTTTGAAGATAAACTTGGAAAAATGCTTACTATGAGCTTGAGGGGTTGTTGTGAATGCAATTTTTGTGCTTAATTTGTTAAGTTTCCTTGCAATTTTAAAATACATGTGGGAAATATGAGGAATGTTTTGAATTGTTGATGGGTGGATGTTGTTGATGCATTAATTTAGATGGGTCAATTTTGATGAGTATATTATGTTGTGAATACCTAGAATTCTTAGGATCTCTAAGGTGTTAATTCTGAAAATGTTCTAATAGGTTGAGTTGCTATTGTGAATGCCTAGATTTTGCCTTGGCAATTTGTTTGCATATTTGATGGGTGTATATTATCCTTGTGTTTTGAATTGAAAAGTTAGCTTTGAATTTGATCACATTATGAATTATTATCTTTCTTTTTATGCTCAAATTCTTACTCACTATATGGTATTTTGGATATGATAAATTGAGCAATGATTCACTGGTTGTATTTTTCTTTTATGCAGAAGTATCTCTTTCCAATGGCTCCCAACAAAAAGTAAAAATAAATGGGATGGTCTAGCTCTAGAAGCGCCACTTTCGATGAACACCACTTCCGCTCTCCTAAACATGAAAAGAGGTATAGGAACGTAGTAGGAAAGAAGAGCACAATTAAAGAAAGGAGGATTAACCTGCAAGGCGAGAGGTATCGTCCCATTATTAATGAGATAAGGAAGAGAAAGCCGCCATACGCTAGTCAAGGAATTCTACATAAATAACTTTATGGAAAAGAAGAAAAAATGAATTTCGCTTATTTATGTTGAACAATTCAAGACCTATGTGAGAGGATGTGAGTTATGGTTCAGTAAAGATGAATTTAACAACTTGTTTGGTACGGGAGGCAATGTCCAACGAGCTAAATATTGTGGCTACGAGAGGTTAATGAATCAAGAACTTGATTAAGAAGGAGTGCTTCAAGAGATGTGCAGAGAATGAGCTGCTTGGGAGTGTGACGTAAATGATGTACCCAAGCATCTAAAAAAAGGCGACTTGAAACCCATCTCCAAAGCCTGGTGTACTTTTTTGCAAGCCACCCTGCTTCCATCCTCACACACGCACAAGGTAACAGTTAACAGGGTTCTTCTTATCTATGTCATTGTAACTAGTCTGCCAGTGAATGTGGGTGAAATAATCACATCCCACATTCACGTATTAGCTTACAGTGACGTAGCTAAGTTGGCATATCCTTCCATCATCACAAAATTATGCTTGAAGGAAGGCTTTTCGCTTAAGAATGATGTAGAGGAAAGACCAACCCCATTAGTGGACTCTATCATGCTTGAGATATACTTCAGAGAGGACAGAGTGCTAATCCAAAATCTTCCCCCACCAGCCCTGTAAGACAGAGGAGGCAGCAACGACCAGTAAGAGAAAAGTTGAGCAAGGTCGAAAGAGAAGTGCAAGAATGTAGAAGGATATTACACCACCTTTCTCACTGCATGGTTGGAATGGAAAGCATGATCCGCACCTTAACTTCTTAACTAAACTTGGATCCTGATGAGCTTGGAGGCCTTCCCATCTACGTTCTAGAGGAAGAACAAGAGGAGGAGGAAGATGATAATGAGGAACAGGATGATCATGAGGAGCAGGATAAGGATTAGACTGCCAAACAATGAGCTTTTCTTTTCCCTTCACTTTTATTTTATTGTTTTTACTTTCTTTTTGTTAATTGTTTATATTTTGCTAACAAAGTGTTGGCATTGTTTCTTTTAAGTTTGGAGGAGTAAGTATTTTATTTTGGTATTTTGTTTTGGGTCATTTAGTTGACACTGAGCATACCAGTGTATTAAATTGAATATCTAATGATTGCATGAATTATGGATTAATCTCATTTCTTGGGAAATCATATGAGGGTTCAAGAGTTGTGTTTATCTCAATTGCTTCAATTGTGTATGTGTGCATCTCCCATCTTTATGTTTGGTAGACCTTGAAATATGAATGGATGTTAAGCTTAAAGGAAGTTTATAGAAATACAAATGTATGAATTACTTGTATCTTAGAAGTTGTTTAGATTCTCTCTTGAGGTGAAATCCTAGACCATATATGATTAAGGAAATGATAAGGGCATTCTTTGGACCATTTGGGCTTTTCAAGCTAACCTTTAAAAACATTATATCCCTAGGTACCCTTTTATAGCCTTGTTTGTGTTTGGCCTTTATTTATTTTCTCTACTTATATTTTCCTTTTCCTTACCCTTAAAAAAATTCCCTCTCATACACCCTTTGTTGAATGCATATCATGTCTTATTTTATTATTTAAGTCATCTAATTAGTTATTTTTGTGCATGAAATATTAAAGGAGCTAAGAAGAAAAGGAAAAGGAAAAGGAAAAAGAAAAAGTGATAAAGAATGGAAGGAAATGAAAAGAAAGTGATTAAAAAAGTACATAAAATAAAGTGATTGATTCTTATGCTCCATTTTGCACTTCCTTGATATTTTATGACTTGAATTTTGAAATTTACATGATTACGTATCTCAAATTTTGTTTTCTTTATCATATCCCTTCTTTCTTAACATTCACCATTGGCCTTACATTATAAGCTTAAAAATACCTTTTTGATCCTTGATTATACTTTGTTTACATTAGTAGAGAGAGAGATGAAAGACAACCCTTTGGATACGAGTTTGTTGTGCATTTGCAATTTTATAAACCTATCTGGGCTTGTACTTCATGAATAGGAATTGGTCTTACATACATATCTATGAGAAGTCATTTATGCATGAAATTTACATATGAGAGACGATATGAAAATTGGATTATGCATGTGTGATACCTTAAGGTCAAGTTGTGAAATAGTTCTTGAGGATATGAATGATATTTAATAACTGGTATTGCCATGTTTTTTAGTTTGCATATTTTGAGTTTTCAGTTGTCTACTTTTTAAGTTGTCTTGTTTTGAATTTTTTGTCTTGTTTTCCTTAAGGACAATCAAAATCTTAAGTTTGAGGGAGTGATGAACTTGTAAAAACTCATGTTTTTCCATTACAAAATCTTGGTTTTCATCATCTTCCTATCCTTTTCATTGAGCTTTATTCTCGAATCTTATCATGTTTATGAAGCTTTAAACTTGGTTCTCATTACGTATTTTATTTGTTTTCTTAGGTGATTACACAAGGAAGAAGACTGAATGTTTGAACAAATAGCAAAAAGGTAAAAGGGAGATTCTGGTGCTGAGCGATTAAGCACCCAACTTCTAACTCAATCTCCCAAGCACATAATGATAAGGGCTACACGACTAAACGCCCAAAAACTAAGCCCTCAAGCACTCAGAACGTATTCTGATGCATTTTTTTGTCTATAAATAAGAATGTGATGTTTTTGGGCAGATATTCTGAAAGAGAAGTGGAGGCACAAACCCTATTTTGACGTAGGAGCATCCAGGCTTGAAGATTCGAACACTACAAAACAAAGGGGTAAATTATGGTTTTTTTTTTTTGCATATTACGGCGGTTTTGACTGCCATTTTTCGCATCAGCGACGATTTTCAAAACTGACGTAATTGACTTTGTCGTTCGGTATAATACTTCAGTTTCCCATTAACCGTCACGACAATTGTCACAATTTACCATGTATAAAATGGTAGTTTCGTGGGGCATAAAATGGCAGTTTATGACTGCCGTAATTTACATAACACCAACAAAAAAATGTAAATTATGGCGGATAAAACTGTCGTAATTTACATAACACAAACCAAAAAAATATAAATTACAACGGTTAAAACTGGCATAATTTACATAACACCAACAAAAAAATGTAAATTACGGCGGTTAGAACTGTCGTAATTTACATAAAACTAATAAAAAAATAACTGACAACCTAGCTCAATAGCATAATCCATAATTCATAATTCATGTTCTAAAATTCTAATTTCATATCAATAGCAAACAAACCTTTGCCTCACCCATATATCAGGCAACATTCACAATATTATAAGATATGCATCAGCAGTGATGATAACATCAAAATTGTTTCATGTAATTCAACAACACTACATATCCTAGAAGCAATTAAACATCAAACTAAAAGATCTTAACACTTAATTGGACAACAAGTAGGTTCTTAATACTAAATCAAAAAGGGAATTCCATTTCCTGTGGCAACTGAAGGTTTTATGTTTTTGTTTCATATTAAATGCATATACCAATTACCATAATTGCCAAAGTAGTAGCAAGAAGAGTAAGCAATGATTCAAAAAGCCTACCCTCCCCAATTTGAGTTGATTACCAACACAAATGTACAAATATACATTAGTACACATGTACATTTATCAGTGAAAGCTTTTTTTTGTAACATTGTATGCATGTACCAAAACCAATGCTCCTCTGAGAAATACAGACACAGACACTCACATACACTCACAGAGAGAGAGAGAAAAGAATCTTTCAAAGTCAGAAAGGAATAAGTTTGTTCCATACATAATAACCTAGGTTGCTCTCCACACTACAACAAAAAGAGGTTTTAGCGGCAATTTTTTAATGGCCATTTACTAATTGCCTGTAATACCTATTTCTAATCTGTCGAATTTGTGGCAAATGGACATTGGCCACTAATCATTCTAATTTTAGTGGCAAATATCACAAATAGGCTCTGAATTTCACCCACGTGAACCTTTTTCCATTCCCTCCAATATTTTTCGTTCTCCATTCTGAAAAGAAAAGCTTACCGAGAAATCCCAATCATCCTCTAGTCACCGATAATTTTCTCAACTCTAAACCTAATCTTCAGAAACCCCAATCCCCCAATTCTTCACTTGCTAAACCCATTCGCTCCCTCTCAACCCTCAATCTCTCAACTCGTTAAATATCAAAGTCTCACTCTCCCCACTAGGCCACTTCTCGATCTCCATTCTTCATTTCTCACAATGTATCTGTTCTGTGTCTTTGCTTTGCCTTTCACAGTTTCTTGTTATTTGGTTGCTTGTTCTTCTAAGATTGTTTTCATTTTGTTATTTCAGAAACCACTGAAAAAGAAGGGTTTGTACCCATTGCAGCCTGGTGTGCAAGGATTTTCAATCACTTGCGATGGGGGCAGGGAACACCAAGCCTCACGGGAAGCTCTCAATATCCTTAATTACATATGATTTAATTCTCCCTTTCTTCTTACACTTGTGTTGTGTGTATGATTATGTTTGTGTTTATCAACATTGTAATTCCTCTTTATTCCAAGGTAATTTATTTAGTGTCTTTGATTCTCAAGTTTTTTTTCATTTTCATCATAATATTGGATTGGAAATCCCTATTGTTGCTTTATAAGCATCTGTTTGGTCACCTTTTGTTTAGCTTTTAACACCTCTTCTGTTTTAACTAATGTACTTTGCTTCTTAAGTAATCAGTTAGTATATTCCTTCATTTTATTTAATTTGAGAAGGTGATTCTATAAATTACATTGGGCAAAGATGAAAAAAAGCTAACATTACAAGCATAAACTAGAGCAAATCAAAATAAAAATTACTTCACTACTATGGACTAAGGTCTATGTTTGGCTTGTTTTACTTGAAGCTTCAGATTCTGAGATATTTTCTTGAGAATTGTATAATAATAATGAGATTTAGTCATGTCATCTTTTTTTCTTTTCTCATTTGATTATTGCTGGGAACTGTGATGGTGAGGTTGTGAGGAAGAGGTTGCGTTGATGGCAGGGAAAAGGGTGAGACCAAGTGTGGTGGTGAATTTTGGGGACTTGAAGGGTTTTTTTGTGAATGAGAAGAATGATAATAATGGGTGTAGTTCAGGGGAAAGCGGTGAGGTATGTTGTTGAGGAATTGGTTAAGTTGTTAAAGGTTCATTGTGATAGGTTTTGGTTGGTGGGTGTTGTTGCTAGCTATGAGAGCTACTTGAAATTTGTGTGTAGGTTTCCTTCTGTAGAGAAAGATTGGGACTTGCAGCTTCTGTCTATCACTTCTGTTCAATCATATCAGAGGCCTAGGTCCAGGTAAATGGCCTTCTTTTGCCTTTGGTTCATGTATCTATCTATTTTCATTCCTATTAGGTTATTATTTTTCTAATATATTTTCATTCATCTATTAGGTTATTCACTTTCATAATATATATATATATATATATATATATATATATATATAATGTAATTTTGTCAAAAAAGACTTACACTGGTGTAAGTTGATCCTCCCTCATATATATATAAAATTTTGAAGCTCAAGCGCCAAGTTAATCTGCGTATGTTAACTTTATTTTTTTATTTTTTGGTTTTCTCATAAGCTAGCCTTTGTTAATTTGCGTTTAATGTTTTTCAGTTCTATAGTTCAATAATGTTTATCTTTGTATAAGAATGTGTGTGGTTATTATTATCCCTCTTAAAGCTATGTCTTCTGTATATTATGATAATTGAAGTTATGTGAAGGCTGTGTAGATTTATTATATTACGGACCACCATGTTTATTTGTCTATAGAAGCTTGAAATTTAAGATGAGTGGAAAATTATTCTACTTTTCTTCCATCAAATTAGGAGACCAAGAACAGGAGAAACTATTAAAAAAGACTTAGAGCTAATTGGCCTCTCTAAAGACATGGTTTATGATAGAATACAATAGTGTCGGTTGATTCATGTAATCAACTTCACTTAGTCAGAAAATGCTTTGGTGGTTGTTCTTCTTCTTCCATGAAATTCCTTTGGAGGCTTTTGTATCTCTCCCTCCTTCAGTTTTATTTTTTTAGTGCCACTTCATTCCTTGCAATGGCATTGTCGATAGCAATGTTTCTTTAGTTCTTACTGTATCATATGATGGAATTTAATTTTTCTATTTATGTTGTAATTTCTCTTTTAAAGTTTTGTTGACTTGGATATAAAGCAACAGCCTCCCTAATGGTTCCTCCTCCAATCCCTGCTTTAAGTTTATAACTTGAGTTTGATGACAACCATTTACACATTGTGATTCCATTAAATTCGAGTCTTTGTTGCTATCAAAACTACGGGTATCTTGTCTTCTGGTAATTAACATGCACATAGTTAGGTTGTTATGTACTAGAAGTAAGTAGTGTTGTTATGATCACTTTATTGTTATTATGAATGATAAATGGATGTGAACTCTGCTTCTTTCACAAAGTAATTAGTTTTGCACATGTTTTGTCTAAACTTTTTTTAAAAAAAAAAAATTTTAACAGCTTAATGGATTCATTTGTACCATTTGGTGGCTTTTTCTCTTCACCTTCTGATTTGAAAGGTCCCCTAAATGGCTCATTTTATTGTGCTCCCGCCTGTCATCAATGTGGTGAAAGGTGTGAACAAGAAGTCCTTGCTGCTTCAAAGAAAAGATTTTCTGCTCCAGCTGCTAATCCATATCAATCTAACTTACCTCCATGGTTGCAGATTGCAGAATTTGGCACATCAAAAGGATTGAATGTTAAGGTGTGTAGCACTTAGATACATCAATTAAATTCAGCCTAAATTTTTTGCATATAAGAATATAAGATGTGCCATTTTTTATTGAGTTCTATTATTTACCAACCCCTAAATGGAGAAAATTTAAAGAAACTAGTTTTAGAGGTAAGCTTGATTGGGAAAATGGACCTACTTCCACTGTATTTCTTGATTTTTTTAAGGGGTTGTTTGGGCTTATTGATTATTTATCTATTTTCCCTTTTCACCCTAAAACATGCCTGTGTGCAATTGTCATAAACACTGAACATTGTGCAATTCTTAAAAGGACAAGCTTTTCTTTGCCTAAAATAACTGGTCAGCCCAGTAACATGTGCTTAAATCAATGTTTTAAAGGCTTTAAAACTATTTACTAGCTCTTTTTATTTGTCTTGACATACGTAGTCCTAGAAATATTAATGGCCGATTATTGAAAATTAAACTATTGGTTTTTGTTCCAAAGATGCAATATGACAAGTTATACGATGATAAACATGATTTAAGCACCCCTCTATAAATGTAAATTTGGTGTAGACTAGATTAGTAACCATGTGGGCAGGATTGGAATGTTGATGGGTGGGTTTTGTGGACTTTTGTTTTTTTTCCTTCTTCTTCTTTTGAGAATGACATTGGTAAATGCTAGTTATGATTTTCATTTTTTTTAAAGATTCTGTGTGTTAAAAATTTAGAACTTACCCACTGTTAATTTCTGGGTTATATATCATCAGAGTTATATGCCCTCCTCTGTTTTATATATCCTCCTCTGCTTTACTTTCCAAGTTTGGGGAGAGCATGAAATGTTTGTCTATGCTTGTTTTAAATGATTGCAAAAATATTGTTTATTTTCCATTCCTCCAGAGCCATGGAACTGGAATGTTTATTTGCCAAATCTACTGCCACTCTGATTGCTTGTTATTGATTTGTATAGTGGCTATATGTGTATGTGGTGCATACCTTTTAGTTATTTATCATTTACTTATGTCTTGTAGACCAGGGCAGTTGGAAGTCCAGGTTAAGATAAGCCTTCCTGATGAAAATGGTAGATTGCAAATTCTTCAAATTCAGACTAACAAGATGAAAGAGAATTCTTTTCTAGCTCCTGATGTGAACCTTCAAGAGCTTGGTACGTGTTTAGTGATGCCTAGTCTAGTCTTACATATGTTTCTACATTAACTTCTTTGATGAAAGTAATCAATAAGTCAGATGATTATACATCTCAATTGCATTAGCAGAATATTTCTTTACTGAGGGATATTGTATATGATTTATTGTTAACTCTTTTATTTGATAGTTTTATCACATGCAACCTGAAGTGGAGTCTGGCAAATTAAAAAACCGGTTCAGAGTTGTTTTAGTTGAAAGCAGTTTATAAATCTGTGTAAATTTTAGCTTTGAATTGGTTTCAAATCATCTAAGTAAGTACACACTAGACACAGCACTGATATAGACTTGGACATTGTATTTGTGACACAAAAAAATTGAAGTGTTCAATTACTTCTTGACGAATTTAGTTGTGTATGACATGACATGTCCAACACGGTGGCAGACACTTTCTTAAGTGTCCATGCTTCAATGAAAATCACAACTAGTTTATCTAAAATTTGATTTTATACTAGTTTTTACATTTTTATACTAATTATTGTTTGGTAAAAGTTGGTGAAATGTTTTTAAAATTTCAAATAAAGTAGTAAGCAAAGGAAATTTTTTGTTCAAATATAAACTGAATAAGTATAAGCTGACTACATAGTTTCCTTTTTTTAAAATAGTTTTGACTTGATAAGAACTGATTTTATAAATTTTGAAAGATTATCAAACCAAAGATTTTAGAATCAATTCCATTGTATCTAACTATTCGGCTTTTGGAGTTTGACAAACATATCAAGAGGCAAAGATATTTGCTAACCATAAATGCATTCTTGTCCTTTATGATAATACTATTCTTTGCTCCACAAACTGAATAAATTATGGTTCTATTTGATGATTACCAACACTTACTTTTGGTTAATGGGTTCAGTTTGTAACAAGATGACATGATTAGCCGTTTGAAGGCAGTCATAAAATAGTAAAAGAAGACATTATTCATAATCAGTTATTTTGATCAGGTCAATTCTTTACTAATAATTATGAAAATGTAGATGAAGCAAAATCTGCAACTTATGATGCCAAGATTATTTTTCATTTTACCAAAAAGAGGAAAAATAAAATTATCTGAATCACATTGATGGAACTATGAAGGTCATAGGGGTTTACTTTTTCTTGTTTTGACATAGAAGTCAAATTTACTCAAACAAAAAACTACTTGTCTTGTGCAAAAGCTCAAACAAAAAACTACAGTGGTGCAGAACTTGAAGGTGTTGTGAAAAGTGTTGTCTCGTATGCTTTGAATAGACAATTGAGTTTAGATTATCTCACTAAGCTAGTGGAGGAAGAGAATATTAAGGTTACAATGGATGACTTTTTGAATGCACTCCAAGAAGTTACTTCTGCATTTGGAGCTTTCACTGATGACCTTGAAAGATGCAGGTATTGCTTTTAATCACAAGCTTTAGAGTTTTCAGAAATGGGTTAAGCAATTTCATTTTATTTATTTTCACCCCATAATTCTGGAAATTTACATAAAAAGTAATCTATGGAAGAAATTTTGGGAATCAAGTTATTAGGCAGTCTAAGTCGAATACTTTGTGCTGCATCACATAATGAGTTAGTGATTCTTTTAAAAATCAATAACGTGTTAGTATTGTTGTGTGTTTTACTGTTTCAATTCTATTGGCAGCAATATGTGTTTTAGATGTAGTTGGTTGAAATATAAAAATGGTAAAAAGGATAGCTGTGGATTATAGACTCTGGATCCATAGTACTCTTTTCTAATCATATTGGCAGGGGTGGAGAAAGTAAACATTTTATCAAGTAAATGATTGCAGATTCTTCAAATTCATACTAACAAGATGAAAGAGAATTCTTTAGGCTGATTGCTGTGAAATTCATACTCTGCCTCTACTGATTGCTGTAAAATTTGGAAACTAGTTTTGTAAGAAGTTTTATTTTTGTGCATGTGATTTCATTTAGGTTGGCTAGGAAATTTCATATTTTCAGTTGTAGGATTTTCTATGCAGTGATGTAATTGGAAGATAGTGGCTTAGTAAGCCTTAGAAGTTTATATACTTTCATTTACATTGTTGGTTTCTGTTGTTTATATGGAGTCATTTCCGTAAGTAAGCATCCTTATTGATCTGGCTAGTGTATATATTGAGTTTATATATTTCTGTTGTTGCTATAGTCTTTACGTTAGAAACTCTGGGATGTGGTATTTACAGACATGTTGTAGTTCTGATGAAGTCAGTTGATGGTTCTGTAGGATTTGATGGATTGAGAAACTAAATTCTTTCATGAGATATACTTATGATTATGATGTTGATGTATGTATACAAAGATCTTTTATATTTTCTAATGTTGATGAACTATATTTGAATGACACATTATTTTTATTTTATCATTACAGGTCATACACTATGATTTTGAAAAATCTTGCGTGTGAAAGACTTCATTATGATCAAGAGTTAAAGATTTGTTGATGGACTACCTACTATCTTGCACTTTGATTATTTGATAACATTAGTTATTAGATTCAAAATGACACTAGTTATTAAATAGTGTACTTTTTATGTTTTGTTGTTGACACTGTAAAGTTATGGATATTCTTTTTTATTGTAGATTTAATGAGATATATTTTGTTTTTTAGAATGAGTTCCAGTATATTGTATTTAGGAATATTTATATGTTACGATTTAAGTTCTTTAGGGGCATATATTATTATCACTAAAATTTTTGTTAATGACATTGAAAGGCATATTTTTTATCGACAATAAAATTGATCTTTATCAACAATAACAAAGGCCGTTAAAGACATAGAAAAATGACAAATTCGGGGTTGTTTTAGCGGCCATTACAATTGTTGGTAAAATGAATATTTTTTATCGGCAATAAAATGGTCTTTACCGGCAATAACAAATGTCGCTAAAGACATAGAAAAGCCAAACACATGGCTATTTTAGCGGCCATTACAATGGCCGGCAAATAATTGCCGCTAAAAGGTGTCACTTTTACCGGCCATAAAAAGGGTCTTTACCGGCACTCCATATAATGGCAAGGAAAACCTTTACCGACACTGGATACAGTGATAAATAATTAATTACCGGTAAAAGTTATTGCGGCAATTCTTATGGCCGCTAAAAGGCATATTTATTGCCGTTAAAGCCCTTTTTTGTTGTAGTGCCAAGATCCCATAACTTTATTGTAACATTGCCTTTGGTTAATTTCCTCATATTGAATCCCACCTGGAATCAGATAACAATAGATTAATTAGATAAAAAGGAAAAGAAAACAAAAACCAAGAACCACATTCAAATAGAATAGAACATTTAATACCTTGCATCAAACACCAAAGTTTCTCTATGATCAAACTACACTTGTTTCAAAGTACATATGAAAAACAAGCAGAGCAATTCACACCAAATTTAATCCCAGATGAGTTATAATTGGACAAGATCCCCAGTACAATAAATTAATGAAATACAATATGGTTTTCTTAGTTACAAGCTCAGATGGTATACCTAATATTCCTTTTCTTAATTTTGCTTTGAATTATTTTATTTTTTTTATACACAAGTGTAGGGGGAGAATATGTTATTGATTTAAGTCAATTTCAAACAACTCAATAAACTTATATATCACCTTTCATTTTAGGGTTATTGAGTCAAAGTAGCACTAAAACTGGAAATTTTACTGTGGTCCTACTCTAGAATTTTACTAATATTGAAGCATAAAATCTCTACAAATCTGGTACACCAACTTGCTTATATCACTGCTATCCAAATTGGAAAGCCTAGAAAATTTACATTTAAAATACAATAATTTAATAAATCACTAAAGCATTTTTTTGCGTCAAAATTCTCCTTTATTGTTTTTACTTGTTGTAAATGATAAAAATAATTAACTAAGCTTCACCTGGAAAAACCTTGCTCGATGTTTTGCCATAAAGATAGATGGAACTAAGAGATTTGGGCATAAAGTTTTTCACATAAATTTGGGTATTCCAATCCATACTAGGTCATTAGGACATAAAGGCTGCTAAGACCCATCACGCTTACTACACCACCGATGTCATATGATCTTGTTAAGAAATCACTGCACACAATACATTAACAAGTCAGATTCAACATGTAGCTATCAAAATAAAATGCCATGTCAATTTCATGTAGCATAGACATTTACCATAACATGATGGGATTAGATAAATGAAAAATAACTACTTGATGGAGGTTAACGAGAACCTGGTAATCAAAAACCATGTAGCTCAGGAATTTATTTTTTTTTTAAAGAAAAGGACTTAAAGAAAAGTATAGCAGTATAGTTCCATTCATATAAAACATGGGCATAAAAACAACAATATGACTGAAATTTACGATCACCATTATAACAATTGTCATTCACCTTCATGTTTTACATACATAAAATAAACTTTTGACTTCTGAGCCCATTCTGGCCAACACAATAAATCCATTTACAAATCCCACCACTTCTTCCACAAGAAAAAAGCAGACCTGCATATACATGCAGATCAAATAGATCTAAGCCACTTCTAATTTCCAAGTGGACCTCGACGACTTTCTCCACCAAATTTGATGATTTCTTATATCAAGGAATTGGATATCCCCAGCCTAAGAAGCACTAACAATCTGAAAGAAAACAAAAATGTGACATTATTTCGTAATCCATTTCAAATCAAATTCATAGATGATAGTCACTAAATTCCTATCAAGATCTACAAACATTATACGTATAGATCGCCGAAGAAAATATGAAACTAGCAAGATGCTCTCTTTTCCTTTCCTGGGTCTAGTCCAGTGTAACACCCTGAATTTCCTATCTCTTAAACAATAATTTTGACAGTTAACAGAATTTTACTGTATAGTAATTTCTGGATACTGTAAAATTATTTTAAATATTCCATCAGCGTATTTGATCGTTTTGAGTGATTTACTCCGTGTCAAGAAAATAATAATTTTCGGGCCGGAGAAAATCTTTAAATATTTATTTCTCTTGACTGTTAATTATTTTTAATAATCTGACTTGTTTTTCATACGTTTTCTAATATTTGTGATTTTTCTGGATGATTATAATTTTTTTACTGTATGTGGGCCCAGGTGGTCCTATGTGGGCCTAGGTGACCTTGCGTAGGCCTGTTCGTGGGTCCAAAAAAAAATTTTTCTACGCATAGAAAAATTTGTACTGTTTAGACGAGACAGGGGGATCTTACTAAACTTGAATCCTAAACAGCTTCTAAAATTTTATTGTCTTGTTTTATCATTTGTATTTATTTATCTACGATAAAAATACAGTAAATATATTCTTTCGTGGGGTTTTAGCAGATAAAAATAGAAATTATACTATTAAGTCAATATTAGTGATTGTGATAATTTTTAATAGACCAATAGGAAACAAGTTCAATATTGAAGACTTTAATATCAACCGTTGATTTAATTGACGGTAAAGACTTGATCTTGATTTAATCAACGGTGTAGGATAAGTTTAATAAAATGGCTATGACCATTTATAACCATTGGATTTGGATTTAATCAATGGTAGAGATTTGGTCTCAAAAAAGTGACAAAGACCATTTATGACCATTGGATGAAGAATTAATCAAGGGTGGAGATTTGGTCTTGTAAAGTAACAAGGACCATTTATAACCATTGGATGTAAATTTAATCAATGGTGGAGAATTAGTCCTAAAAAGTAGCAAAGACTAATTATGACCCTTGGATTAAAAGTAAGAAGGAGTAATCTTGACCCTTCATTTTGGAGACACATCTAATGGTTAGAATTTAAAGGAGAAAGATCCAATGGCCTAGATTAAGTTTTCTAACTCAAAAGTCTACCTAAATCATAACCATTGAATTAATCAATGGCTAGAAAGGCTTCAAATAATGGCTTGAAAAAGATGACAACTTTGAATAAGCAAGGATGAAGGGGGGACGATTTTTGAGCTTCATTTTGGAGCTAAAGAAAAACTTTATGTCATTATTAGATGTCTTGATCAATTATACATAATTATTGATCATTTTCCTAAAGCAAAAATATTTTCTTCTTTCTCTCCATGCAAGCTACAGCCATGCACTCTAAAAGGGGCTAATTCCTTTACTCATTTTACTTGGTCATTCTTCTAACAATAATTCACTCATTTCTCACTCACTCTCCACGGCAATGCATCCATTTGTGAGGCAAATTATTACAAATCAATTCCTATCATTTTCTATCACTTTGTCTTGGTCAACATGCATTATTATTGATTTGTTTGCATCCTTAAGAGAGTGTTTGGAGGGGGCACGGTTTTTGGTGCCTTAAGAGGATGGCAAAGTGGAAGACCATCATTATTACTCATTCTTGGTCTTTCTTTGTCAATTTCAAGAAGCTAAACTTAGAAAATTTTCTCTCCTTTCTCTTTTCCTCTATGTTTCGGCCATAACCATCAAGAACACCTTCCATCACTCAAAAATTTTATCCAACCTAGTTTCTTGAATCCTTACCTTATTCTAAGAACATCTCTAGTTATGAGTTTTCTCTAAATCATTCATCTTGATCTTCAAATCCAAGCTTCAAGATTCTACCAAAAATGGTAAATTTCATATTTCTTCTTCTAATCTTCTAGTTTTGATTTTCTAAGCCATGATTAAACCATGGTTTATCTATTTCTACACTTGTTATTGATTGTAACATTTGTTTATGATTTTTAGGAATTTTCCTAAGGAGCTTCACAAAATTTGTGGAAGGAAAAACTAAGTGTTTTCACTTCATCTCTTGTCTTAACTAAGCCTAAGAAGCTTTTCTCTTACAAAAATCAAAAATTCCATATTTGTTCTTCAAGAGGAATTTCGGCCATACCATCCAAAATCACCATCCAATCCTTTTTAATGTTATCTAACCATAGATCTTGAATCTACATGATATTCTAAGCAATTTTCATGTTGGAGATTTTCTCTAAATCATCTCTCTTCAACCTTGTTCTTCAAGCTAAAGATTGAAGCTTTAATGGTGAAGTTTGTTACTCTTCACTTTTCTTTTGATTTTCAAGGTTCTAACCATGATGCACATCCATGGTTTTCTTATTCAAGCTTAAGATACTAATAAATATATGTGTTGTTTTGTGTTTAAGAAACCCTTGGTGGTGAAGGACTTGGAAAGAGAAGCAAATCAATAAGCTTTTGAGGATCTTCAAGAGGTAAGAGGGAGATCCATCTCATCAACCAAGCATGGTGGTGAGAGATGGTCTTATATTTGATGGATAGTGAATCCATGTGAGGATTCATATCCATGGTCATGTAAATTATTTGTGTTTATGAACTTTGATTATTTGCCTATGCTTGATATGCTTTGCATGATTTTATGGCTTATATGGTATGCTTATAATATGCATGATGATAATATCGTATGCTTATAATATGCATGATGAGAATATGTTGAAATTATGTATATGTATGCCATGATGTGAAGATGGAAAGAAAATCAATTTTTGGCTTCAATGGCCAAAGGAAAGGAAATACGGTTTTGATACCCATGAAGAGGGTTTATGTTGAAAATTTTTAAGATAAGGGAATTAATTTTTGAGTCCCTAGAACATTGAGAATTTCGGCCAAGACACCTCAACATAGGTGTTTATAACTTAATATTTTCATGGAAGAATAAAAATTGGATTGATTAGAAAAGCATGGAAAATAAACAAAGGGTTTGTTTTCAAAGAGTACATCAACACAGTTTTTGGAAGGATTTTTGTTGATTTATTTTGTGTAAAAAGATCCTAAGTGTTTTTCTAAACATGAGTTTTGAATGAAACGGGTAAACGTTGATTTTAAGGATTTGCAAAGAAAGTGAAAATGAATTTGAACAAATGGGTTTGGTTTTTATGACCATAAGTCTTACGGTTTTGAAAACAAAATTTTAATGGTTTTGTTCGTGTAAAACCATATTGACTTAGAATGAAAAATGTTTTGATAATTTTCAATAGTCATGTCCATGTTTTCGAAGGCTTGTAATGCCTTGATTTTGATGAAACAAAGTGATTTTCGAAGTGGAAATATAATTGATTTAATACAAGGATTTGGAAAGGGAATTAGAGCATTTTATCACTTGAGAGAATAGAAATTTTCGTAACGAAAAACAAAGAGAGGTTGAAAACGTTTGAATTTCAATTTATTTTGAGGAAGGTTGATTTTTGGAAATGATTTGGGAAAAATGGAGAATATAATGGTATTTTGAAAATTTACTAACGTATAACTGATTTTTGAGTTTTGAAGTACATTAGGAAATTTTTAAAGTTTGAAACATTGATTTAAATTAATGGAAAAGTGATTTTGTGGGTTATATTTGAAAAAGAATTTCTTGAGTAAAGAATCATGTGAAAAAGATTTTCTTGAGTAAGAAAATATATTAAATGAAGATAAAATTATATTATTTTGAGAAAAGTTGAAAAGAAATTTTTGAAGGTTAAGAAATATTTTCTCAGAATGAAATTGTGGTGAAAAATTATTTGCGTAGCTTAAAAATGATTTGAAATGCAGAAAATATTTTTACGCAATTTGAAAAATGTGTTGAAAATAATATTGATTTATTTAAGTCCAAAATAATGTTTAGAATATTGAGGAATATTTTACGTGATTGTAAAATGTTGAAAAATATTTTACGATCTTTAAAAATGATTTGAAATACAAGAAAATATTTCTACGCGATTTGAATTACGTTTAAATATTTTACGTGATTTGAACTATTGTTGAAAAATCACTACGTGATTGAAAAGTGATAGAATATTTTTACGTGATTGTGAAAATGACGAAAAATCGTTATGTGATTTGGAAAGTGTTTTAAATATTTTGAGAATGATGGAAAATGATTTACGCGACTTAAAAGAATGATTTTTAAGATACTCAATTTTGAAACAGTGAAAAAAATACTATATGATTTGAAAAACGTATATTTTTACGCGATTGAAAATAACGTTGAAAAATTAGTACGTGGTTTAAAAGTCTCCAAGAGTTGCGGTGTTTTGAAAACGTAATGTAAATGTTCATGTTATGAAAACGTAACAAAAGTGTTACGGTATTATGAAAATATAACCAAAACGTTTTGGAATTGTGAAAACGTAATGGAAATGTTGTGCAATTTTGTGAAAACACAACGAAAGTGTTTTATAACGATGAAAATGTGATAATATGATTTTCGCTATTGAAAATACAGTATGAATACTATTGAACCAATGTCCATACACTGTTTGTGAAAATGACAAGTTTTGCCTGTGATTGGCATTGGTGCATTATACATGCATTGGAAAAATATGCGTTGAGACATATGATTATATTGAACAAATGAAATTGAAAAGAATTTGGCCCTTGTGGTTGGACTTGCACTGATATATTCGTGCATTGTATAAAAGATAGCCTAATAAGCTATTTTGGCCCTTGTGGTTGAAGAGGAATGAGAATTGATAGTGAGGTCTATGATGGATCTTGGGGCGTCAAGGCGCGGCGGTCGACCAGTGGATATCTGTCTCGTGGCTAAAGGGTCGACCATATGCCACTTGGCGATGCGTGCAGTCCATTGCAACGCATGACGATACCCGACAAGAACACGATTTTTCTACGACCGGGAGATTGTCTTTGGGCTAAGGTTGACAATTAACCAACTGATTCTTCTCGAAATTGTGAAAACCTCCATGGAGTTGTTTTTGAAAAACGAGTCTATGTGCACATGCATGAATCTGAACATTTATATCTCGTATGATATATTAATTGAGGAATATTGACTATGACAACTGTTTTTGAATACTTGGATTGATATATGATTGGATGATGATAGTTGATTAATATTGAATATATTATCTAAGTCCGGTATGATATCCCCGTATGATATTGTTGTTTATGTTATCTCTCGTGCCGCCATGTTGGTATTGGTGTAGGTGATCTCACCTCTTTGTTATGTTGTTTTTTGTCTCAGACTTGTTAAAATCAAATAATAGAAGGATCAAGTTGTCTTAGACATAACGGGCGATGGATACTCTGAGATTGGTGACAACAATAAGGAGTGGACATTCAGGACTCGAAGGTGTGCAGTGTTGACAAAGGAACAGATGTCTGATGCATCAAGATGGACAGAAAAAGGAATAAGTATGTTAAAGTTTCTTGTTAGTGTTGTACCGTGCTATTAAGTAGGACCCGTTATAGGGTTTGTTACTATTAAAAAAAAAGAGTCTGTTAATTTTATATTTCTCTTTAAATTATGAAATATTAATTGGTGTCAATATTGCATAATGAATAGTTGAAATATGATTTTCAATATTACCTAATATTTTCAGTAAATTTACATTTCAGTAAAGAAGAAATTTTAAAAAACCCATATTTTATAACTCAAACTTTGTGCGAACTTCTTTTCAGATTTTGAGTCGAGTCAGACATGTGATACCCTAGGGAGGGTGTTACATCCAGGTTGAAAGCCAGTCCCCATAACCTTTTCTACTCTGTGTGTGTGGCTATAATCCATAGACAAGCCTAACAAACATCATTGTCATTAGTCATTACAGAGACATTGAAAGTTAAGAGACAGAAAGGCTTCTAAACTGAACCTTCAAGGTTCAGATAAAATTTAAGACACTAGTATTCATTAATGTAGTTCAAATCTGAATTTATATTTAGATTCATATAGGTAACCATGACAAAGGAATAATATTAAATAGCTGACAAATAACAATTTTGCTCAGTTCGATATCATCAATTAAGGAGAACTGATAAGCGTGTTTGAATTTGCATCTTGATGAAGAAATTCATCTGAGATGCTTACATTTCAGGTGTCCTAACATCATAAAGTCTGACAGAACCATCTACAAAGCCAATTGCAAATTGTCCCCCATGAACTTGAGATGTAGCCTGAAAAACAAGATATAGAACATAAATCAAAGGAAAAAAAATTATTTATAAAGAACTCGTGTATATGCATTATCTGGTCAGAGATTGGATAAAATAATACTAAAAGTAAATCCAATCAAAATTGTTCAAAGATATGCTAGTAGCACAATCAATTGAGCAACCCGGAGTAGTACGAACATTCAACTCAGATCTTCCTTAGCCCCTTCTAAAAACTAAAACAACTAGAAAATGAAAAATATATAATAAATTATCTAAGAGCATACTGCAATGAACTCCAAGTTTCTTAGTTAGTCAAAGATAATCATAAACCATAACACCAAAACCACTCCTCAACATTTCAGAAATATTTAAAGAGGAATTGAGGGCCAATATATGAAGGTAACCTTCACTCATAATACCCAGAAATGGCAAGGGCAAAGTATGACAAAAGAGACAGGCAAAGAATTGAACTTTAGAGAAGGCAAGCAAAAGATCAACAAAGATTTGGGTGTTTCAAGTCTTCAAGTTCAAACACAACCAGGTAATTTGAAGAAGCCCAAGTCAAAAAACAATTTAATAGATTTTTCTAAGTAACAGTACAGATATTGGGTCATTATTACAGGAAAAACTACCCAAAACATTATGAATTCCTTTTAAGACCTCTAAATGTAATTGGCATGTCCAACCTAATGAATTTTTTTTTCCTAAATATCTTCAGAATATGACATAGTCCATGTTTCTTAAAGTATAACCTCTGCTTAGCTGCCATGCCAAAATAATTTGAGCAAACATAATAATTACCAAGGCAAATTACATCCACGTATAGATGAGGCCTTTCCCGAACACAGGTTACTTCTCTTTCCCGAAGAGCTAGATATTAGCTTCCCCAATACGTTGGCAACATCTCCATAATAAAAGAAATAATATAAAAAAAATAAAAGAAAAAAAAACAACCTGGTCCGAACACAAGAACCACTCGCGAGCCACCATTCCAAGCTGCCCGTCTGCACCATAGTTGCGCCGTCCTCTGCCTAGAAAATGTCCTAAGCCGCGCCGCTCCGTCGTAGCCATCTACCCCCACACAAACCTAGATCTGGTCACGACCCACCACGCGAACCACCTCGGACCATTGCCGTCCTCCATTTCTGCCAGACCCTGTAACATCCCAAATTTCCGTATCTCTTAAACTGTAATTTTGACAGTTAACAGAATTTTAGTGTTTAGTAATTTCTGTGCACTGTAAAATTATTTTGTTTATTCTGTCAGCGTATTTGATCGTCTTGAGTGATTTACTCCGCGTCAGGAAAATAAAAATTTTTGGGCCGGGGAAAACTTTACGTAATTTAATTTTTATCGTTAGGTAATTATTTTACGTAATTTGATTTGATATTTGTGCATTTTATAATTTTTGTGATTTTATGGATGATTTTGAAATTTTTCCTATTTGTGGGCCCCGCAAGGGTATGTGGGCCCAGGTGGCCATACGTGGGCCAGGTGGCCATACGTGGGCCAGGTGGCCATATTGGGTCCATAAAGTAAAAATTTTTCTACGCATGTAAAAATTTGTACTTGTTTAGACGGAGACAGTGATCTTACTAAACCCGAATCCTAAAAACGCTTTTTAAAAATTTTATTGATGTGTTTTGATCGTATTTAATTATCGGATGATAAAAATACAATAAAAATATTATTTGTAGGATACAAGAATAAATATTATACGTATAAATAACAAAGAGAAATTGACTTGATTTATATCCTTGGATTTAGAATCTTAGTTTAAATATTAACCATTGATTTAATCAAAGGTTAAGAAACAAACTTAATAAGAAGCCTTGGATAATAACCATTGATTTAATCAATGGTGTGAGAATAAGTTTAGTTAGGAAGGCTTTGATATCAACCATAGATGTAATCAAAGGTGTAGAATTATCTTGAAAAATGACAAAGACCATTTATAACTATTGGATTTAGATTAAATCAAGGGTGGAGATTTAATCTTAAAAAGTAATAAAGACCATTTATGACCATTGGATGAAGAATTAATCAATGGTGGAGATTTGGTCTTCTAAAGTAGCAAAAGACTAATTGGACCCTTGGATTTAAAGTTTGAAGAAGCAATCTTGATTCTTAATTTTGGAGACACATCTAAGGGCTAGAATTTAAAGGAGAAAAATCCAATTACCTAGATTTAGCCTTCTAAAATTAAAAATCTACCTAAATCCTAACCATTGAATTAATCAATGGCTAGAAATGCTTCAAATGGTGGAAAATAATGAAGACAACTTTATTGAATGCATTATGAAGAGAAGGTGATGGTTTTGGAGTGTTTAGAGACAAAGCAAGATGCCTTTATGTCATTTTTGCATGTCTTGGTCAAGTTAGACATCATAATGGCTTACTTTTAATTTTTTTTGCACTCAAGAAGAATGCAAGAAGGGGGCTACGGTTGTGGTCTGAATTTAGGAGCTTTGAAGACCATATTGGTCACCTTTGGTCATTATTGACCATACTTCATCATTCTTGAAACTTTCCTTCAAGCAAATCTCTTAGAAAATTTTCTCTCTTTCTCCTTCTAGCATGCTTGGTCTTGACACCCAAGAACACCCTCCATCACTCAAAAATTTCATCCAACCTAGTTTCTTGAATCCTTACCTTATTCTAAACAACTTTCATGTTGAAGACTTCTTCTAAATCATTCATCTTCAAGGACTTTCTTCAAGATCAAAGTTATTGGGTTTTTGAGGTGAAGTATAAGGAAACTTCATTTTCTTCTCTCTTTTTCATGATCTAAGCCATGTTTGATCCATGGTTCTTCTTAATCAAGCTTAGTATACTAATTTTTATGTATTTTGTTTTGTATTTGAGAAGCCCTTGGTGGTGAAGGACTTGGAAAAAGAAGCAAAACAAGGAGCTTTTGAGGATCTTCAAGAGGTAAGAGGGAGATCCATCTCACCAACCAAGCATGGTGGTGAGAGATGGTATTTTATTTGATGGATGTGGAATCCATGTGAGGATTCATATCCATGGTCATGTAATTAATTTGTGGGTATTTATGGGCTTTGATTAATTTTCTATGCTTGATATGCTTTGCATGATTTTATAGCTTTGATGATATGCTTGAAATGCTATACATGTTTTTATGGCTTTGATGGTATGCTTATATTATTTATGATGAAATATATATGTATATGTCATGACTTGATGGTGGAAAGGAAATTGATTTTTGGCTCCAATAAATAGCAAGGAAGAAATACGCGCATGTGATCCACGGTTTTGATGCTTTGATTAGGGTTCATGTTGAAAATTTTCAAGAATAAAAGAATTGATTTTTGAGACTTAGAACATGGTAGATTTGAACAAGACACCTCAAAATAGGTGTTCACAAAATTAATATTTTCTTGAATGATGAAAATGGATGTTTAGAAAAGTAAGGAAAATAAACAAAGAATTTATTTTTCAAAGAGTACATGAATATGGTTTTAGAAGGATTTTTATTGATTTATTTTGTGTAAAAAGTTTCGTGTTTTTACTAAACATGAGATTTAAATGAAAATAGCAATGATAATTTTAAGGATTTGCAAAGAAAGTGAAAAAGGATTTGTAAGGAAAGTAAAAATGAATTTGAACAAATGGGTTTGGTTTTTATGACCATCGGTATTTCGATTTTGAAAACAAAGAATTTTTAATGGTTTTGTTTGTGTAAAACCATATCAATTTAGAATAAAAGTATTTGATGGCTTCAATTACCAAAGACTCTACGATTTTGAGGTTGGAATAATTTTGGTTTTATGAAACAAAGTAATTTTAAAGTGAAAACAAAATGTTTGAACAAAATGTTTTAGATAAGGATTTTGGAAAGGGAATCAAAGTATTTTATCACTTGAGAAATGAACTTTCATATGAAAATGAAAAAGAAAAGTTGCAAGGGTTTGAATCTTAATTTGTTTTGAAGAGAATTGATTTTAGAATTGATTTGGGAAAAATGGAGAATATAATGGTGTTTTGAAAATTTATTAACGTATAACTTATTTTCAAGTTTTGAAATACGTTAAAAATGTTAAGTTTTGCAAACGTTGATTTACATCAATGAAAAGTGATTTTGTGAATTAAATTTTAAAAAAGAATTTCTTGAGAAAGAATCATGGAAAAATATTTTCTTGAGTAAGAAAATATATTAAATGAAGTATAAAGTTATATTATTTTGAGAAAAGTTAAAAAATTTAATTTTTAAAGGTCAAGAAATATTTTCTCAGTAATGAAATTGTGGTGAAAAATTGTTTACGATCTTAAAAACGTGATTTTTAAGTTACATGATATGGAAAAATATTTCTATGTGATTTTAAATACGTTGAAATATTTATACGCGATTTGAATTTACGCTTAAATATTTTACGTAATTTGAACTATCATTAATAAATCACTACGTGATTGAATAGCGATAGAATATTTTTTACGCGATTGTGAAAATGGGGAAAATTGTTATGAGAGTTGGAAAGTGTTTTAAATATTTTGAGAATGATAGAAAATGATTTACGTAACATAAAAAGAATGATTTTTAAGTTACGCGATTTTGAAAAAAAAAAAAAAATTATGCGATTTGAGAAACGTATGTTTTTACGCATTGAGAAAATGTTGAAAAATTTATATGTGGTTTAAAAGTAAATGTAAGAGTTGCAGTATTTTGAAAACGTAACAGAAATATTGCAAAATTTTGTAAACGTAACAG
Organism: Ormosia emarginata; assembly: GCA_029884605.1. Taxonomy (NCBI): domain Eukaryota; kingdom Viridiplantae; phylum Streptophyta; class Magnoliopsida; order Fabales; family Fabaceae; genus Ormosia; species Ormosia emarginata. Next base: position 12,145,608 of record JAQQTP010000084.1, on the reverse strand, counting down.
TAATATTACGGTATTGTGAAAACGTAATAAAAATGTTTTAGAATTTTGAAAACGTAACAAAAGTGTTACGGTATTTTGAAAAACACAACAGAAGTGTTGTGGAATTGTGAAAACGTAACGGGAATATTGCGCAATTTTGTGAAAACATAACAACAGTGTTTTATAACTATGAAAACATGATAAGATGATTTTGTTATTAAAAAATACAAGATTTATTCTGTTGAACCAAATATTCATACACTCAAGCTTGTGAAAATAACGAGTTTTACTGTTATTGGCGTGGTGCATTTTAGATGCATTAAATATATATATATATATATATATATATATGTTGAGGTATATGATTTAATTTAACAAACGAATTTGAAAAGAATGGCAACCTGTGGTTGGACTTGCACTAATATATTCATGATTGTATAAACTATATCTGAGAAATTATGAGATATACCCTGTGATTGGTATTATATCTGTGATTGGTATTTGGTGCATTATACATGCATTGGAATGGTCCAATGAGGACTGGATATGGCTGATTGCCTAGGAGAAAGACACCTCTTGAGTGGGTGCGATATGCGTAGTGTAAGTTACTTGTTGACCTTGGGGGCATCGGGGTGCGGGTTGCCTACACGGGTGGTTGGTCACGCTTCTTCCCGTAGGTTAGACCGATGCAACACACCGATGATCTGACCGAGACACTATTCTTAATCAAGATCTGATAAAGACCGTCGTGTATGTGCTTTATGTGCAAAAAAATTGAAATGAGAATTAAAGCACGTGGTCCGAGGCACGTGGTGCCGTAGTCTTTTCGATCATTTTCTCGACTCCAGTTTTAGCTCCATGGAGTAGGAAATCGAGTCTTGTGTACATGCATAATCTGAACATTTATATCTATGTGATATATTAATTGAGAAATATTGGCTATGACAACTGTTTTGAATACTTGGATTGATATATGATTGGATGATGATAGTTGATTAATCTTGAATATATTATTGGAAGTTTGGTATGATATCCTTGTATGATATTGTTGTTTGTGTTATCTTTGTGCTGCCATGTTGGTATTGGCGTAGGTGATCTCACCTCTTTGTTATGTTGTTTTGCTGTGTCTGTACTGTTAAAATCAAATAATAGAAAGATCGAGTTGTCTTAGACATAACGGGCGATGGATACTCTGAGATTGGTGACAACAATAAGGAGTGGACATTCAACTCGAAGGTGTGCGGTGTTGACAAAGAAAAAATAGAACGGATGTCGTGCAAAATGTTTGATACAAGATAAGGAATGAGTATGTTAAGTTTTATCGTTAGTGTTATACCGTGCTATTTAGTAGGACCCGTCATGGGGTTTGCTACTGTTAAAAACAAAAAGAGAGTCTGTAAGTTTTATATTTCTCTTTAAGTTATTAAATATTAATTGGTGTTAATATTGTATACGAGTCTGTTTCAATATGTTTTTCCGTATTACTTATGAATTTTAGAAAGTTTATGTTTCAGCAAGAAAGGAATTTAAAACCCATATTTTATAACTCAAACTTTGTGCGAACTTCTTTTCAGATTATGAGTCGGGAGTCGAAAATGTGATACCCTAGGGAGGGTGTTACAGACCCACCACGTGTCGTCCTCCACGGCAAGCCCAGAACCATGCACACCACCTCATGAGCCACCACCACGCAGATCCACTCACCACGCCGCCTCTCGCCATCTCTCTGCACTGTTGTTCACGTCGTGCTCCACATGCAACCATTAACCCCAGATCAGAATGGAGCGCTGCAGCGAGAGTGAGAGTGAGAGTAAGAGTGAGAGCACGAGAGAAAGAGGGTGAGGGTGAGGGTGAGGGTGAGAGTGAGAGTGAGAGTACGAGGGAGAGAGGGTGAAAGGGTGAGGGTGAGAGTGAGAGGGAGAGCACGGCTGAGGGAATGTTTTTGGTGTGAGAGGGAAGTGAAAATTTAGTTTTTTAAAAAATATTTTAATTAAAATTTAAAATGAATATAACAGCGATTAAAACTATCATTTTATACATCTAACTGTCGTTTTTAACTTATAAAATACGGCAAGTGTATAACTGACGTATTATACAACATATTACTGCAGTTTTTGATAATTGTCGTATTAAAACTGTCGTAATTTACCCATTTTTTTGTAGTGAAAGTTTTCTTCAACCTTTCCACCTATCTTCGATAGAGTCTGTTGGAATTTCATCTTTGTTTTCTTCTTTCTCCATGTGTAGCTAAACTTCTCTAGTTATGGTGACGATGAATCTTGTTCTTGGATTATGTAATAAATTCATTTTTGTATTTAATCTAAGTTTTTATTTCATGATTTACGTGTTTATCTCTTCTCTTAATGTTTTTTCTTGATTTGGTCATTCTTGGAATGATTTTAGGGTTTAAAGTAGTGTGAAGAGAATTAATATATCAAGGGATTAGATATTGATTAATTTTGAAAATTTGACCATGAATCATGGAATAGAACTTGGTTAAACTATTCTTTGAAATTGCATCAAAAGAGTTTAAGTTAAATCTGAACCCTAACACTTTGATATTATTGTCTTTCATCTTTTGTCTAATTGATTAAATTCATTGTTGTTAATTTTGAATATTTTCTTGCTAGTATTTTTAAATTTAGATTTTTTTTATGTTAATGTCATTTACAGTCTTATAAAATCTTAATTTTCGATAGTCTAAATAGTTTTAATTTGACGAATTTAAACAATATAATCTTTATGAGATAATATTCTTTTTCATCATTATATTATTTTTCCATTTAATATACTTTCCAATTGAGCAACATATGTTATCAACATTTATTCCCAAACCATACTGATACCCCATCTTAATCATAATAGCTGCAAAGTCAACAGATGATATTTTGGTCTCAATCAAGCAGACCACGTCGAGTTTGTGCTGCCTCACCAAGAGGCGAAGGGCTAAAATTGCCTGAGGATTCCCGAGAACCCAACAATTCCAAACTAAGATTTTCATGGCTGTCAACAGGGTTGTATAGCAACCACCACCGTTATATCACTACTGTTGCCTCCATTGTAATAGTTGTTTATGTTATTTACATTAATTTGAATTTTATTACAAATTGCACCATCATTTTTCATGCTATTTTATTTTTAATCGTACGTGGAATTGTCATTCAAATTTACTATTTCATATCTTTTCTTTTTTTCATGAAAACATTTAATGCACCAAAAGTAGCATGAAGGGAAATAGAAGTGGACACCTGAACTTTCATGAAACCCCTACACGGCCATGCCTCCCTTCCAACACGAGGCCATGAAAATTAAAGGGAAGAATTATTAATATATAAATTCTTATGTATTTTTGGAATAAGAGATTTTTTTACTATATATTATTAAATATACGCTAAATAAGTTATAATATTAAAAATTTCATTAAAGTGAAAAATAATAATGATGTATAAAATTAATATGTTACATATTTAATAATACAAAATAAAAAAAAATTCTTATTTCAATAACAACTGAGAATGGCCTGTCAATGGTATCGTTACAACCCTACTAGATAACAGAGACGCGCATGTGATCCACACTCATCCACCATTCTATTGCACTTCGATATTATCACCTAAGGTCCTAACCTACCTATATTTTCCGGGTTTAATATAAACAGTTTGCCAATCTAATCGCTAATTTATAAGCCGAGAATATGGAAATGATTGCATTTGGCACGTCACATTAATTCATGAACAAAAAATGAGATGAAGATGGAATGTGACTCTCCAGCGGCTTTATATAGGAGCAATAATGGAATGCTTGAGCCTCTCTTGCACGTAACGTAATGGGTGAAATCGGCAACCCTTATTAGAAGAGTTTGATTATTTCAGGCTAATGAAAGCCATCTTGAGTCACCATGCTGTCCACGTACCCAATTCCAGTTGCTTTAATTTTATTATGGACAGCTAGTTATGTCGCCCTTATCGTCATAATGCATACGGCTACTAGTAGTGCATACCCCTACTACTCATTTATTATGAATTTATGATTTATGACAAGAAGTTGAATCCACACATGCCCAAGTAATTAGTAATCTTCATTGTGACAAATGACAGTTATGGCGCTTACTTCATACCCGCACCTTGCACCATTCCCCCTGCACATGTCAAGAACTCTCATCTTCCTTACCCTTCACTAAAAAATTTAAGATTTCTTAGTTAACTTTATAACTATTGCTTTTGAAATGTAAATTTTAAATATTATATTTAAATTTTAAATGAGTTAGCAAGTGCACGTTTGTCTTTCCCTCCAAACCAATTTTATCATGTGAGGCTTTATATATATTGAGAGATTATTAGTCACTCCTATTTTGAGACTTCGTTCTTCTCTCCCATAACAGAACATGATAAAAAAATTTGGAAATAAAAATTTTAGGTCAAGTTCCAGTATAAAAGTTTTAAGTATTATAACATGTATTGGTATTGTTAACTCAAGACCCCATCAATTATAACATAGTTTTATTCAGATCCTCTAGTCATAGTTATAATCTAAACCATTAGTTACAAGAAAATTGATAAAACTATCACAAAACAATACTTTTGACGGCCTAGCCATCAATTTTCTAGAACATAAAGGCTCACAAATATTATTTTTCAAAAATTTGCAGCCATCATGATAAAAATAAAAGACAACAGAATTATGTAACCAACAAAATAGATCTTTTTGTTAAAGTTCATTCATTGGTGAATTCTCTCAAATAGCCGCGATGAAGACAAATGTCTTGGGAAATGAAAAGAATCAAAAAGAGTTTTGATATGCTGTACAAAAATTCATTTCTTCCCTCCTCAAGACTAATGAAATACCAAAATTATTATACATGGTTAAAATAAAAAGGTTAAAAAAAATTACTAAGCAAAAATTAACCCTTAAAATTAATAATATCATTAAAAAAGTACACACCTCTACATCTAATAAAGTTTTAAGCATATAATTGCATTTATACTACGGAAAAAATGGAAAAATTTAGGGGCAACTGCCCCTTAAAAGATCCGACATTGCATCCATCTCACAATAATTTTACAAACTACTCTCAACAACCAAAAAGTAGTATTCCATGACCTCTAGCTCCACCACTGGACATCTCTATATTTAGTTTCATCTAACATTGAATTCTATATCTATTTTCCTCAACAGACATCCGTGTATTTAATTTCATCTAACTATAATCTTTATATCTAATTTCATCTAACAGTCATCTAAAACAGTCTTCTCTTTGCTTTTCATGGCTTCGTGTGATGGAATCCGGGAAAAGGGGCTTCCATCAAAGTTTACGTGTCCACTTCTGTTTCCCTTTAGGGGTTCTTTACATTCTTTCTGTCTCACTTGCGTACATATACATGAGAGATTATCCCCCTTGAAAAAACTAAGAGGCCAGGGTTGAATTAGTTCTTTGAGTTTAATAATAAAAAATTCAAAAATAAAAAAATATACAAATGCAATATAAATAATTATAAGTTTTGAAAAAAATATGATAGGGATAAGAGAATTACACAAATAGTTTATCTTGATTCAACTATAAGCCTATAACACGTAATCTATATTAGTCCTTAAGCAACTGCTCGAGATTTTATTTAATTCATGTTTTGATTTTGCGTACAAGGACACCAACCAACCTTCTTCTATCTCACTCAAAGTAGTGTGTACAATGACATTGTTTCTTCCAAGGACGCTACAACAACTTTCCTCTATTTTCACCTAAAATAAAGTAACTTAGATCAAAAGAAAATTCCAAAAATACAACCCACACTCTCTTCCTCTTACACTAAAATAAGAGATTCTCTCTTCTTTTTTCCTTCAAATGCTCTTATAATTGAGCTACACCAATTATCAACTCTATCTAGAATAGATAAACAAATATGAAGCTTTGAAGAAGTCAGAAGAACAAAGGTTCTATAGAGATAAAATTGTTAGTTTGTAAGGTTTTCTAAGAATCTTAATATAGAAAACTACTATTAAAACACAAGGATCATAGAATTCATGATTTCCATAAACAAGAATGTAAGAAGACACTAACATTTATCCATGAATGATAGGTAGACTATATTCCAAGAGCGTTAGAGAGATCCCTCAACTTATTTTTTATTCATTTGTCTTTTTCTTTATATTTCTTCTACTTTAGTGATAGTGAGAGAAGAAAAAATCCTGATAGTCAGGAACAGACCTAGGGCTTTGCATAGAAACTATTTCTTAAATAATGCTAACTTCCATTAAGTTAACAGTTATTATAATTACAAAACTGTCATTTCCTTTTATCTAATAAGAGTTTAACTTATTAACTTAATTTAATTACTTATTAAACTAATAAGATAAGTCACAAGCTCATCACATGAGACATTTAATCTAACATTCTCTCACTTGGGTCATGTGACATTACCTTTTTTATAATTTGATAAGTCTGTCAAAACATAATATGAATTCATATATATAGCAAAACTCTTGTTTACATTGGATACATCATTCTTCATGATCAAGAATAAACTAACATGAGTCATAGTGGTTGCATATCACTTAATCGACATAGTCCATTTCATGTACCATAGAATTAGTCCTCTCCTTAACATGACCTATAAATGGGAAGCACATAATTAGTCTAACAATAATGTCTTTATTAAAGACAGAACATGTTATCATCACTCATATTCAATCATATATGTATACAAATTCGAAAAATAGGTAAGACAAAAACATATTAATTCATGAGCTCGGAGTGTAAAAGTACATAAAACATCATCATTAACATAATATACAATAATGTTCATACTTTCAACATGTCCACTAAATGTTTTGGGCGGTAACCCTTTCGTCAAAGGGTCAGCAATCATAAAGTCAATGTTAACATGCTCTATTGATACTCTATGTTTCTGAACTTCTTCTTTAACGATAAAGTATTTCAATTCTGTGTGTTTAACACCTTTAGAATACTTGTCGTTTTTAGAAAAGAAGATTTTTGCAAACAATAAACTTTAGTGATTTGGCAGTATTGTCAATAATTCCAAGTCCTAAATAAAATTCTGCAACCATAATTCATTAATAATGGCCTCAAAGCATGTCATAACATTAATTTGTCCTCTTTCTGAATTGGAACCATACCTGCTGGTCATTCATCCATTTTCTATATCTGTATTGATATAGGATTTTCTAAGACAAACCCAACAATTCTTGTGATCTATCACTAAATATTTCTACTCCAATCACATAGCTTACCTATCTCATATCTTTCATTTCAAAGTTATTAGAGAGAAACTTCTTAGTCTCACTTAATAGACCAAGATCATTAGTTGCAAGCAACATGTTATCAACATACAAAATCAGAAAGATAAACTTACTCCCACTGACCTTCAGATATATTCACTGATTAATAGTGTTTTCCTAAAATCCAAAGGATACAATAGTATCATTGAACTTGAGATACCATTTCCGGGAAACTTGCTTAAGTTCGTATATTGATTTCTTAAGTTTACACACCATGTGTTCTTTCCCCTCAATTGAAAAACCATTGGTTGATCCATCTAAACATCTTCCTCTAAATTCCCATTTAGAAAGGTGGCTTTCACATCCATTTAATGAGCTACTAATGCCATGCTAATTCTGAACGAATCTTTCTTGAAAACTGGTGAGAATGTTTCCTTATAATCAATGTCATCCTTTTGAGTAAAACTTTTGGCAACAAGATGGGCCTTGTAACATTCAAGGATTCCATGAAAGTCACGCTTAGTCTTAAAGACTCATTTATACCCAACTCTCTTGCACCCTTCAGGTAATTCCACAAGGTTCCATACACCATTATGTTCTATTGATTTAAGTTCATCTTTCATGGCATCTAACCATTTATCAGCATTATCACTATTAATGGCTTGTGAAAACAAAATTGGATCATTGTCATTAATTCCCAAGTCGTTTTCTAACTCTTGTAGATACACCACATAGTCACTCAGAACAACAGATCTTCTTTCTCTTTGAGATCTTCTTAATGTTATTACTTGTTGTTGTTCTACTATACGTTCATTGTTAATCTCAAGATCATTAATTTGTTGTTCTTCTTGATTGTTATACGGTTCAACGACATAAGGAACAACAATTTCATAAGTAGGAACACAAGCCAAAGGAGCTTGTCCTTTAACTTCCTTAATTTTCACATTACATGAAGCTTCACTACCACTGGTTTCATCATGCTCAATAAACTAGGCATTTCCAGTTTCGTCAAATCTTTCATAATACTCATCACCTTTATTTGACCATACAATTTTCACATTTCTATCAAATTGCCTTTCAACTTTATTTATATAAATTTTTAAGGCATTCCTTGCTTGAGATTTCTCATGTAGTAATAAATATATCCATAACGTGAATAATCGTTAATAAAAGTGATAAAGTACTTTTCTTTACCGAAAGAATTGACATCAGAAGGTCTACATATATCGGTGTGTACAATTTCAAGAAGCTGAGTGCTTCTCATGGCACCTTTCTTTGTGTGCTTTATTTATTTTCTCTTAATACAACCCACACAAATATTCAAGCCAGTAAAATCAAAATCTAGAAGGATGTCATTATTTACCAACCTTTCCATTCTTTCTTTGGAAATGTGACCTAAACGTTTATGCCACAAGTAAGTAGAACATTCATTCACTAAACTACGTTTAGTGTCAACATTATGATGCAATGTCATAAGAGTTTCAGCATATAAATTATCAAGATTCAATTTATATAAATCATCACAAAGTATACCAGAACCAATCATATAGGTATGTTTATATAAACTAAAACATCCATTACCAAACTTAAAAGAGTATCTAGCAACATCAAGTTTAGACAAAGAAATTAAATTCCTAAAAATACTAGGTACATAAAAAGTTTCAAATAAATTTAAATGATATCCAGTGTCTATGATTAAACGGTAAGTCCCGACACCTTCTATTGGAACCTTCACTCTATTTTCCCATGAAGATGAACTTCTCATTTGGCCTTATGGTTTGGATTGTAAGAAATCATTGCATCGTATTAGAAATATGAGTTGTACATCCAGAATCAATCCACCAAGTATTATGGGGAACTTCAGTTAAATTTGATTCAAAACATACATAAACTTTCTTTCTAGCTCCTTGATGGTTCATATCATGGATAGAGTGATTTCCTTGATTTTTAAGTTTGGTTACCTCCTGAACTAACATATTGTCTAATTCATGCATATTTTATTTATCTTTCATGGTATTATAGTTCATTTGTAATGGACCATACTCAAGTGGTAATGAGTTCAAAATGAACTACACAAGGAAATTATTATCCACTTTCATTCCCAATAACTTAAGTCTTGTTGCAATGTTTGTCATTTCAATGATGTGCTCATGCATAGTACGAGAACCATCAAATTTCATGGTGGTTAAAGTACTTATTAATGTCTCATCAAGAGACTTATCAATAATTTGAAAAAGCGCTCTTCCACAAACTTCATCATTTCTTTAACATTCTTAGTTTTAGGAAGAGATGACTTAATATTGCTAGTCATACTCATCCGCATGTACATCAAATTCAATTTATTTTATCTTTCCTAATTTTTATAATGTACTTTCTCTTCATCAGTGCTTAAAACAGTAATAGCATCTTATTTCTCTACTCGAAGAGTCAAATCCAAACATTACACCAAGGTAAAACTATATTTATTCACTCCATTCAGAGAAATTAAGCCCATTAAAAATCGGAATAGATGAGAACTACAAAATGCATAGCAATAAGTACTGTAATGATCACATGTCTAACATTAATACTTTGAGTAATAAATTAACATACTATATAAATTCAGACAAGAAATCACTTAAGCATTTAATGTATATCAATGTTCTCCTTTGAGTGATCCATCAACATACAACAATATAACATAATGATGCTAATAAATTTAACATTATTTGGCAATGATATATGGACTAACTAGAAATATTTATTATCTTTGGATATATAAATAAAACTAATAGTACACTTACACTACCAACAATCATGTCCAAATATTATAAAGGCAGCTAATCAACCTTTAGGAGATCCATGAATGTTTTATAACAATGAACTTCAATTTACTCATACACAAATAGTCATTATATCATTCATAGCATCTATTTTATGGATAATTGAAAAAAAAAACTTTTATATAATTTAAGAATAAATCAACTTAAAGATTCGACCACTTTAGTGATTAACAAATCTCACATAATATCATCCCAAATTGATAGTATTATGCATAAAAATCAAAATGTCAACTTTCATATAATTTGGAATTAAATCAACTTAAAAATTTACCCACTTTAATAATTAATAAATCTATCATACTTTAATTTCAAAATAAAAACATTCATAACAATTAAAGAATATATATATATACTTTCATATAATTTGGAATTAAATCAATAATAAATCTATCATACTTTAATTCCAAAATACAAACATTCATAACAATTAAAGAATTATATATATATATATAAAAATTTGAGTAATGCACTTTCGGCATTATGTGTGCAGCAATGGAACAATGAAATCAATTATGGACAATATAAGTAAATGGCATTATATCATTCTATGCAGCACGTAAACAATTCAACGACGTAAGTGCAAAAACAAATTAGGATTGTTATCATACAAATATTGAAAACAATCAACTTTCCATCGTCTTCGCTGACGTGATGTGGAGAAAACTTATCCACAAAAAGACGATTATTCACGCATCACGTTAATTGTTCGTAACGTCACAAAAATTTATTCAATCATTATACAATTATGTTCAACAATTCATAATTAGAATCAATAATAAATCGTAAGATTAATCCAGTGGAATAACATAATTAAAAAATTCCAAATTTTTACAATTAGGATTCATACAACTTGAAAAAAATAGTCGTCATCAATGAAGAATCATAAATTTCATAACTATGTACTGATACCACATGTTAGTTTGTAAGGTTTTTTAAGAATCTTAATATAGAAAACTATCATTAAAACATAAGGATCTTAGAATTCATGATTCCCACAAACAAGAGTGTAAAAAGATACTAATTTTTATTCATGAATGATTGGTAAACTTTATTTTAAGAGCGTTAGAGAGATCTCAAAACTCATTTTTTATTCATTTGTCTTTTTCTTTATATTTCTTATACTTTAGTGATGGTGAGAGAATAAGAAACCCTGACAGCCAAGAACAAACCTAGAATTTTGTGCAGAAACTATTTATTAAATATTGTTAACTCCTATCAAGTTAACAGTTACTATAATTGTAAAATTGTCACTTTCCTTTTACTTTATAAGAATTTAGTTCATTAACTTAATTTAATTACTTATTAAACTAATAAGATAAGTCACAAGCCCATCACATGAGACATTTGATCTAACAAAAACAATTCCTCTATATTTCTCTTCTATTGGCTTGTTTAATTCTTCAAGAATGTCTTGCTTTTGCTTCAAATGTGTTCTCCTTAATTTTTGTTATCCATTAAAGAGCGATATAAGCCAAAAGATAGCAGCCTCTTTAAGTTGTTGGATGAGAAAGATGTGCAGTTCCCATATTTGCTTCTTTCGTTTCTAACAGTTGCTCTAATAGTTGATTGTTCTCTTTGGTTTTTATATGGCATCACATCAAGAATTTTTTGAACATTGGATTGAAGATTTCTTCTCATTAAGATTGGAGCCTGATCTATTTCAAGTAATAAATGTAATTGGCAATGGTAATAGTTTTGATGATAACAAACAAGAAAGAAATGTGTCAAAGATCAAGTCCCGAGAACTTTCAAGATTAGTTATAGGGCTTAGATTATTTGTAAAGGTACAAAGAAATCACACTAGGCTCATATCTCAATTTTACATATATATTTCATCCAAACTAACCCTTAATGAAAAATCATATTTTGAGATGCTAAAAATGTTTTGAAAACCAAGCAAAAATGGGTTTAAATGGTTTGAAAATGTTTTGGAAAACTTTGGACAATCATGGCTTCTTCTATATAAATTTTGAAGCTAAATAATCGATTAGACCCTTGCCATAATCGATTATTTGAGTCTAACAAAATGTTCCCTCTTTTTGTCTCACAAATAATTGATTATTGGCTTCCTATAATCGATTATTTGAGTTAAACATAAAGTCATGGTTTTGGATCTTATAAGCAATAATCGATTATGGGCTTACCATAATCAACTATTGAGTCACTACTAGAAATTTAAGTTTTAGAGACCAATTTTAGGTTTTAGAGACCGAAAAATCAGTCTCTAAATCATAAAAATCGATCTCTAAAATAATTAGAGACTGATTTAAATCGGTCTCTAAAACCCTCGTTGCTAAATATTAGCGACTAATATTAGTCGGTCGCTAAATTTAGAGACTGATTTAGAAACTAATTATTTAAAAAAATCGGTCTCTAATTTCAGTTAAATATTGGTCAATTATTTTTCTAAAAAAGTGTATTAGAGATCGATTTAGTGACCGATTTTTTAGAGACCAATTTATCAGTCTCTAAATCGGTCGCTAAATCAGTCTCTAAAACAGAACATATTATATAATTAGAGACCGTTTTATCTTTCTCTAAATCAGTCACTAAATCAGTCTCTGAATAAAAAAAGAAAAAAGAAAAAAAAGTGATTAGTGCAGGGACGAGTAAAAACGTCATTAAAAGAACACTTTCACGGTATGATGCATAAAAACTCAGATCAAATCCTACGTGATAGCCCCAAATCATGCAGAGGACAGTAAACTATTGAATTCTCAAAATTGTTCATTGCTAGTACTCAAAATCTCAAGTTATAACTAAACATAAATTAAACCAGGATCAACACTTATAGCAAAATATCTCATTCTATAGACCTAGCATAACATAAAAAAAATTAGAAAACACTCAAAGCAAAATAACCTTAAAATCAGAACAGGGTATCTCAAAACTCATTTCTTTTTTCCAGCCTTGGCAGCATCAGAGGCCTTGGTCTACACAAACAAAACATTCCAGATGTTATAATTTAATCAAACATGGATGACATAAGAGGTAAACAATCATCAACAAACAACAGTTATTGTTAACTACGGAAATACCTTCTTTACTCCATGAATCTTCTTAGCTCTATTCTTTCTCTCATTCATTTGCTTCCTTAACTTTTCTACTTTAGTATCAAGGCCGTTTTGAAATAGATGAAGAGATTTTAGTTTACTCACACAAAACAAAGCACCCATGTTAAGACAGAAAATAAGCATCTTAAAAAAGCAATTTTCTAATTCTCAAAGACTATATAAAAAAAAACATAGATGACAAAATATTAAAGGATAATAAGATTAAGTTGCTAAGTGCTAAATGACAAGATATTAAATAATGAAATTATTTAAGAACAGATTGGCAGCAGTCACCATTGCCATCTATAGAGCAAAATCTCTTCAGAAAATTGTAAAGAAATCTGATGCTCACACTGGTTTAAATTAATGCTTCTAAAACACTTTGATAACATGTCTTATAATAATATATGAAGTATAAGGTTTGACAACTAACAACTGCAACACACCCTCCATCCCAGAAGGAAAGATAATTAATATAAGAAACAAGGAGCAATGATAATGTAATGAGTGCACTGCTATAATGCAAAGAACATAGAATAAAAGGAATTCAAAGCAAAAAAACAAATTATAAACAAAATACATATGAGGAGGTTGTGTTGACTGCTGACTCACCCTGATAAGCCTGTACTTGGGCTCATACTATTAAGTTGAAGTGGCCCATCTTCCCCTATAGTAACTTGTCAAAGCCACAAACAATTTTGATCACTGTAATTGTGTTGGATGGGGAGACTTGGCCATCAAGAATTAATAGCTAGATGGTTTTAACATTGCAGCAAACAAATTGAGTGTAAATAAAAAAAGATGACACCTCTAAAGTTACCAATCAACACTAGAAGCACAAAGCAAAATCCAATAAATCAAAAGATCACAGCAATCATCATTGACCCACCATCAAAGAAGTTAAACTGGAGATAATAGACTCTATTCCATTTCCAAATTGCTACAAGGAAACCTCACAATTACCAAACAGAATAAGCAAATCAGCATAAGATCTTCTTAATCATTAATTAGCAAATAAACAACACACATAAGCCTTTTGCACAACGATACCTATAAGGAGCAAAAAATAGACAAGAAGAAATGAGGACAAAGGGCCAAATAATGAAGCAATAACTTGAAGCAATGACTTAGCATCTTAAGTCTGAAACAAACTCAGAATTCAAGTAACAAGAAAATCCTAACTCCATCCATTATCATTTTTTCATTTTTTGTAGTAAACACGGAATAGACTATCAATCAAGCTCTTTGTATCATTTACCAACATTCACAAACAAGACCAATACTCATCATTAGTTAATGAACAAATTGATATTTTATCAAGTAATGCATGTGCAACTTTCATGAAAGAAATTCTGCAATTTAAAAGGAGCAAGGTGATAAACTTAATCAATAATAGGTCCAGGTATGACATAACTCGGATGGCTATGACCTGCATATATCTCAGGTTCATTTATGGTAGGATGCAGTTTCCTGGGAATTTAGAAAATGAGCTAGAGTTACAGTTACTGTAATGGCCCTGTAACCATTAACCAAATATTGTATTTGAATATCGTTACCAAATGGTTTCAAAAAAGCATTTTCAAATCACATCATATTAAGATCAGCAAGTTGAATATAGTTATTTGAATATCGTTACCAAATGTATTTTTAAATGCATTCTTTAAGAAGCAGATTCACATGAAACTATATTATAAAATGAACCCACATTATCGATTGATGCTACCCTCGCATAAGTTTATTATGAGAAATTTTTATTATTATTATCCATGTGGGGCTTCGTTGAAGTTTCATAAGAATGATAAAAACTAAAAAGGCAACAGAAAGGTCTCCATACAGATTCAGGTTCTGCCTTGACCATCTGATGGAATCCTCTGAATCTTCTCAATGAAACCAAGCATAATTTCAAGACTCTTATCATCTGCAACAAAGAAGCACCAAACCAAAATCTCATATTTCACTAATTTTGTATGCATAAAAACCAATATTCAAATGCGTCCTAGCAGCAGAACTCGTAGTTACAATGGACAAAGTTATTAAGTAAAGGAAGAGATACTATGACTAACCAAGCCTGGGGACTGTATGCCCTTTTGGGTGATGAATCACAACAAGGTCCACGAATGCTTCCAGCAAAGCAATGCTTGCTTGCCTTCAAGAAATCTGTATCCCCTTCACCATACAACATGGTCGAAGTATATTAACTAGTTCATTACTATGATAACAATCACTAGAAGATAAAATGCAATTTTTTAAGGCAAAAGAGTAAAAGAAAAATTGTTGAAACAAAGAATCAGCAAAAGAGTCTTGTTCCTTGAAAATACCAATAAAGTGGAGAGAAGGGCAATCGACTGGTTTTGAAAATGCATTGGAAGCCAGTTTGGGCATTCCAAACTTGTTTCCACCAAACTTGGTTCCTGATATCACAATCAGGAACTTGATCTTGTTTACCTTTCCAAGTGCTACGCCCTAAAGTCATCACTCACTTTAATCAAATCAAATCCAATTCAACTTTAACCTCTTTACTAATTCAAGCATTCATTGTTTTACCAAAAGAGCATTTTATCATAACAAGGGTGGAAAGGGGGTCACCTTGCTGATCTAAGAAGGCTAAAATGTAAAGTAAACAATAACTAAGATAGGTTTCTTTCTTAGTACCTGGGCTTGCATTCCTGGTAATGCAACTGCTAAAATTGCTCCTTGAATGAGATTCATGATTAATCAAAATGGGAAGAAAAAGAAGCTACCAAAATGTTAGCAGTAAAATCCAACCGCACCTGAGAGAATCCCAGTAAACTATCAAAGGGACCATTTTTCACCATGAAATCTTCAATGTAAACATTTTATTTAGCCTCTTTCACGCAAGCCACTGCGGGCCAGGGAACCACCGCCGCATCGATCGTTGTCCTGGCCCTTCGTCGCACCTTCCTGCGTCGCCCAGGGCCCAACCACCAACCCCATGCCAGAATAGAACATGCATCGCCCAGCACCGCGCAGTCCGACGCAAGACCAGATCCATTGCGGATCTGACTCACAACGAGCTGTGCGACAGTGCGGGCTGGGTACCGATTTGGTCAGGCGGGTCACAGATAGTGGTTGGGCACAGAACGACTGGATTTGTACCAGAGGTGCGACGACGATGGTTGAAGTGGGGCGGATCTGGTTTGATGATGGAATAGTGGTTGTTGATTTTTGCAGGCTGAGATTATGATATGGAAGGAGACACGGTGGTGTAACGAGAGGAAGTTGCAGTGCAGCGAGAGTGAGAGGGAGAGGGAGAGGGCGAGAGACTGAGAGGGAGAGCGCTAGAGAGAGAGGGTGAAAGAGTGACGGCGAACTCCATATTGAGATTTTTTGTTATCAGAACATTTTTTTAGCGACCGCGCATGTTCGATTGCTAACTTTTTTTTTTAATTTTTTTATTTATAGATCAAAATTTTGGTTTCTAAAACTTTTTTTTATTTATTTTTATTTTTTAGCGATTAATTTTTTGGTTGTTAATTATTTTTTTTTTTATTTTTTTTATTTAGAAACAGAAATATTGATATCTAATAATAAAATATATTTTTTAAAAAAATTATAACATAATTTTGATTTCTAATTCGATATCTAAAAAATTTAAGAGATTTTTTTAGAACTAAAGTATTTTTTTTTATAATTTTTTTTTTATTTAAATAATAAAACCAAAATTATTTTTTATAATAATTTCTCTCTATATAGAATCGAAATAAATCAATCTCTAAATCGGTCTTTAAAACCCAAATTTAGAGACCGATTTTATTTCGGTAGTAAATTAAATTTTTTTTCTTTATCGATCTCTATAGAAACCGAAATAAATCGGTTTCTAAATCGGTCTCTAAAACTTAAATTTCTAATAGTAAGTGAAGGCGGGATGCTCAAATTCTTGTTCCTCATGCAAATAATCGATTATATTAGTTGCATAATTGATTATTTGACTCTTCTCAATACATGCCTAAAGTTTGAAAATGGAATAATCGATTATGGGAATTCCATAACCGATTATTGTAGTTTTCATAAATTTAAGTTTTATATTCTTTTACAAATAATCGATTATAGGTTTGAAATAGTCGATTATCTGGGTTTCTAAAAACATTAAATAACAGCTAGTTTCTTGCATTTAATGCTCCCAACTACTCCCCAACATCTCTATTAACTCATGGGCTGTAAATGCAAGGCTTTGGAGACTTAAACTCAGTTGGAAAACAATCTCAAGAATCTTTCTTGAACAATCATTATGAGTTTTAACTGCTTCTTCTCATAAACCTCTGTTTTAAGCTTTAATTAATGTATGATTCCTTGATACTCTTTGGACTTCAATTTGTATTATCTACTCTTGTGAGAGTTTCTTATTGTTCTTTTCATCTTGAAATCTTTGTAAGAGGGTGAGATATCCTTCAAGAGAGAACAAAAAGGTGAGATATCTCCTATGAGTGAGGCTCAAACACTAAGGGTGAGGTATCCCAAGAGTGTTGTGAGTGCTCTTTGGCATAAATGTTGCAAGCACTTGTTAAAGCTTGAAGATTAAAGGAAAATCTCAGGTATATCACTTAAGGACTGGACGTAGGTCACAAGAAGTGGCTAACAAATTATAATATTGTTATTTGTACTCTCTCTTCCCTATCTCTTTTACATTTGAGCATTTTACAGCTTTATGTTCTCTTGAATACTTTGATTCCTAGTTGTTATTAATTTGATAAAACTTGTGTGAGTAACTCTCATCTTCATCTATTTATTCAATTCTTGAAACTAAAGCTTCAACAAAGATTGATAAACAAGTGTTTTGTAAAAAGTTTGTGAAAATATTTTACAAACTCAATTCACCTCTCTTAAGTTTGAAGTCACATGGTAACAACAAGGTCATTCAAATCAAAAGCATAAAAGAGGATATTTCAACTTCTCTAAATTCAAAAACTTTTCTTAAATAATTAATCACATAACAAGAAAACTTGAAAGTAATCAATTAAATAGCAAGGAAAATTAGAAATAATCAATCTATATAATTGGTAAAGGCTATTGAATAATAACTTGGAAATAATCCATATAATAAGAACATGCATATTATCAAATATAATTAACTATTTTAAGTTAAGCCCACTAAAATCTTAATCATCATCAAGACATGAATCCAAAACCTTGTAAACAGATGTAGATTTCAAATATCACTGCAGAAAATTCGTGAATTACTAGTGGCCATATCTGTCAGTAATTCCTCGAGATTTTTTACGGATTTTTGCTTCTTGGAAAAACGCTTGTTTGGAAACAAAAATCCACCTGAATCTGCCTAAAATTCCCAGCAGATTTGGTTGCTAGGAAAAAACATAGTGGCATGTCAGATTGCGACATTTTCAGCAGATATTTCCCTGAAAAATACCTGTTACTATATTTTTTTTCAGCGGAATGGAGTCACTATATAATGACTCTAAGCAGTCTGTGATTTGATTGCTCTACTCATCTTTCGTCTTCCACTAATAATGAGGATAGTGACTCTAATAATAACATTTTCAAGCTGTTAATATGATCAAAAGTTTGCATACTGAAAATAGTTCTACCTCTTATGATGATGAGCACAAGACTAGGTAACGGGATATAAATAAGGAAGGAGAAAACATTGTGGATTATATACTACAAGAAATTCGTGTATTACCATTAGAAAGTGGACAAAAATTTGCCAAAAATTGAATTTTTTGGCAGATTTTGGGTAGCCAAAAAAACACTTATGGGAAACCAAATGCTATCAGAGAATCTGCCGAAAACTTACCGGTGAACAGTTAGTTGGAAACTTACTGGTGGATTTATTCGCCAAAAATTTTTTCAACTGATATTCCAGCAGAAATTATTGATGGCATTTTTGTCATATAGAAATATTTTCGGGGGCCAATTCATTGGAAATGTTATTATTTTTTTAAAAAAAAGTACTTAATTTATGAACTTGTATTGTAAAATGAAAGTAAATAAATAAATAAATGCATTCTAACATTATAATGAAGCAAAAGAAAAAAAAATTGAAAATGTGCTTTTTGCACATGATGATTTTGACCACTACCAACAAATTGTAGAATAATTCAAAAAGCAAATGCGTCAAGAGCACAAGCTTACAAAAGGAATTTTATGTCATCAACACCATTCTTCTACTTATTGCCCAACAACCTTAAAAAGAAACAAATATACCTTCCCCCCAAGATCAAACAAACCAATACCACATTACAAAGCACAAAGAAAAACACAATCAAAATAATAACGCATCAAATCCAAGAAAAAAACTTAAAGAAAAAAAAATACACAATATAAACTTTGACAGCCATTGATGAAGTCTTCCAAGGTCTTTGTGCTTCATTTTGTTAGATGAACAAAGCACTGAAGTTGGAGGTAGTGAAATAATGGGTAGCTCAAACCATATGTACTTAAGCTATGTATTTGTTGCTCCTACAAACACCACCTTCGCGGGTTGAGAGTGACCAAAAAGGCAAAGAAAGTGATTGGAGAGGTAGAGAGAACAATTGGAGAAGGAGAGGGAAGAGACAAGAGAAATGGGTAAAAAGGCTTCGCGAATGTAGTTATAATTTAATTTTTGATAGATTTTTTGATGCCTTGATCTGCCGCATACTGACAAAAACTGCTACATCGATTTCAATTCCTTTTTCGGTGGATTTTTTGTTGGCTCAATCCGCCACAAACTGATTTCGACATATTTTCCCGTATAATTTATCCAATGGAAAATTTGAAAAACTACCACATTGTTTTTCGCTCCTTTTCTGGTGAATTTTCCCATGGCTCAATACACCGTAAACTATTTCCAACAAAATTTATCTACCATAAAATTTGAGAAACTGCCACACTAATTTTTTATCCTTTTTCGACTGATTTTCCTGTGGAATTTATCTGCCAAAAAATTTGTAAATCATTTCCATTCCTTTTTCCGATAGATTTTCTAGCAGCTCTATTTGCCACAAAATTTATCTATTGGAAATTTATTTCACTTTTTATATATTTTTTTCAAATATTTCTTTTGTTTTCTGAAGGATGTGTCCATCGGAAAGTAATTATTTATCAGTGGATATGATTTCGCCAAAAAATGTCAACCGTAATATGCAAATTTCTTGTAGTGATAATAATGAATTTTCACGATTTTATGAAGTAATTTTTCTATAGAATAGAAGCTCCCAGGTGGATGTTGGCCATGGCAACCATCACCGAAGAGGGGGTGAATTGAGTGATTACAAGTTTTTAAAACAACATTAAGAAATTAAACATTTTAAAGCGCTCAATTAATAAATGCAGTAGAACATGCATAACAAAAGTGTAACTATTATAGATCACTCAATTAAAACATGGATTAAAGCAAGAAAATAAACAAACAAGCTAGATATTAACGTATTGACATCAAAGTACCAAGATGACAAGATATGTAATAAATAAATATACTATATCAAATATTGAAATTAAAGAGTGTATGGAAGAGACAATCAAACTCAAAATTTTATCGTGGTTCAGTCACTAACCACTTGTGGCCTACATTCAATTCCCAAGCTCAATTTGAGATTTTCTTTACTATCTCCTAGACTTCACAGGTGCTAGGAAAATTTTTGTACAAATAAGAGCACTCCTCACATCTTGGGATCCTCCACCCTTTGCTAGAGCCTCCAACTTTTCAAGTTTCACATTTGCTTGAGAAACCTTTACATTCAAGAGCATTCACAATACATTTGGGATACCTCACCCTTTGTGTTAGAGTTTTACTACAAGGGATACTTCACCATTTTCTCTCTTGAGAGATACTTCATCCTCTTACAATGATTTTAAGATGAAGAGAAAGATTAGAAACTCTCATAAGAGTAGATATACAACTTGAAGAACAAAGGAATAGAAGGATTTTGCAATAAAGAGCTCAAAATATGATTTTGATGATTCAAGGATCAAATCAAGTGTTCAAGAGTTGTAAAAGTTTCAAATATCACTTATATATAGAGCCCAAGTGATAAAATAGTCGTTGGTAGTATTTAGAAATGATTTCTTATTAAAACTAGCCATTTATAGCCGCTGAGAGCGCATTGTGACGTGTTTTATTCAAATAATTATGTGTCCTATTCGTATAAGCCAAGTGGATAATCGATTATTGCACTCTAGTTTTGAAAACTGACTTTAAATGGTCATAACTTCTTCATTTCTTATCTGTTTAAAGCAAATGACCACTCATTGGAAAGATCTTTGAGTCTATTTTAAAATGAAATAAGTTTCAGAATAAAACTCAAAGTATTTTGAAAGCTATGATCAAAATAGTAATCAAAGGTCAACTTTTTAAAACTCAAACTTGATTATTTTTCATAATTTTGAACTACCAACATGAATAGCTTTCAAAACATGTTTGTTGGGTATTTTAGCATATAAGAACCATTTGTAAATATTTAAAAACATATTTGATCTCTTTTCTTATAAAACCTCTATTTTTACATAGGTGAAAACCTAAAAGGAAAATATACAAATTCTTGTCCTTATGCTTCTTAATGTAATCCAAGCTTCCAAAATTTATTCTCTTCAAATCTTGCAAATGTTTGGAACATCTTATCATTCTCATTCTTCTTGAGTAGAACATAATTGTGATCTTTTGCGTGTTACAATACTCACTCTTGATACTTGGACTATCTTACAAAGTATTGCTCACTTAAAACAAACATAGTTAGTCCAAATTCATAATTCATTATCTTCATATGCTTGATTTATAAATATATAAATCTAGTTAGTCTAACATGCATATAAGACTTTTATAGATACATCCAAAAGACATTTATCAATTACTAATAGATATGTTCTATATAGGATGCAACAAAAAACACTTTACACATTTTCATTTAAATAGAGCCAAATCCAATATTAATTTAATACAACTTATATAACACATTATTGATATATTCTATAAAAGATTCTATAAAGAATGTGCATGATTCTTATATAAAATATAACAAGATGAAGTACATGGTCATGCATGATCCAAAATAATCTATTAAGCACATCTATATAGCATAAACATCATTCTTTTTGTCTTGTATTTGTCATCATCAAAACTTAACATATTAAACTATTGGGTTAAACTTATTTCTACAGTGGAGAAGCCACAGAAAAAGAAAGAAAACAAAAGTAAATGAGATTTTTTATCAAGAATGATGACACCAATGAAAATGACATTGTAGCATAGAATCATGGAGAGAAATATCTGGATAATATTGTATGCTTAACATTATTAGAACTAGGATAGTTGAAAGGGTAGCGTTATGGCCATTACCCTTATTGGTGGAACAGAAAGCATGTGTTTGCTTACAATTGTCTAACAAAATTTAAAGAGTAACAGAAAAAATTTAATCTCAAGGGAATTTGGATGAGAGTGAAATTAGGATTTCGAAAGTGATGATGATGATAAGTGAAAGTATACATAATTTTCTTATTAAATGTAATACAATATGAAACTCAAGGAAATATTGTTCAAATTTAATAAATCAGTCTGAAAACTAGGAGCGTCAGTATAAAAAAAAAAGTCATTTTTCTTTTAAGCTCTTGAATCAACCACACTCATGTTTAAAAAAAATTGTGTTACTTTCTCTCTTGATGAATTGTGATACCAATCTTGCTCACTACAATTTGAGAAGCACAATTTTTCTAAAAGCAATGTTCATTATGAAATATATCAATCATCATCATTGTCTTCAACTGTTAAATATAAGAATTTTATTAACATTATTACGCACATTCTTCCAAATAGTCGATGATAGTCAAATCTTATAGAAGTCAACTTATATGCCTTCTCCAATCCAAATATCTAGACCATACAACTTCTCTGATTCAAAGAGGTCTCTAGATTGGAGAAGGAATATGGTTAAAATTGTACAATATGTGGCTATCATCAAGCATAAAGAAAAATACAAAAATATTAAAAAAAATCAAGCATTTATATGTTGAAGACAAGGACGAACATTGATGTATTTCATAAGGAACATTACTTAGAAAAAAAAAGTAATTCTTGAATAGTTGCATCTTTCTATCCTAACTCACCAAGAGAGATCAAATACGAAAATCCTTTAACACAAGTGAGAGCAATTTATTAAAAATCAAAAGAAATTTTACTTTTCTTGATACTGATGCTCGCAATTTCTAAACTCATTCATTAAACATAGATAGTCTTCCCTTGAGTTTCCAATTGTATTACATGTAATAAAAAAATTATATTTACTCCACTTGTCATCACAATCACTATCAAAACCTTAATCTCAACTTCAACCGAGTACCTTGAAATTATTTTCTCTCAATTAACTACTTTTCAAAACTTAATAGACGAGTGCAAGGAGACACATGCTTTCGGTGTCACAAGGAAGGGAAATAGTCTTGGCACTACCCACTTAACTTTCTCAATCCTAATGACATCGAGCTCATAATTTTATCTAGTATATCATCTCCACGGTACTTTTGTATAATGACATTTTCGTTGTTAAAATCATTCTTTATATCAATTTCATCTACTTTTGATTTCTATCTTATTCTCTAACTACTCCACCATGTGGCTATTGTCCGTCGAAAAATCTACTTCACAAAAGCATGCAAATTTATTTTTTAATCCGCAATGTTTTTCTTCTTCCTTTTCTTACATCACCCTACCTAGTCTTCTCCTTATCATCATAAGAGGTGGACTGGTGTCACTACTCAAACTTTCTATCACATTTACCACCTGATAATTTTATCACTAGAAACATCATCCTCACTACCAGTGAATGACAAAAGATAAGTTACTTGAGTAATCAAATCTTAGACTGCTTAAAGCCACTTAACCTATCAATGTAAAACTAATATCATTTAACTTAAGGTTTAGAGCTTCCTAATTTAATAGAATATTAATTATTTCAATAATTCAAACACAACAATATGCATGCAAACGAGTGTTAATAACTATAACATATTACTATATTATGTAATTTGTATCATTGTACCCGATGGCTATATTCATCATTCCTCTTAGTAGTTTGAAGCCATCATTCGTCTATAAGATTTGTCACAATACCTCTAATTTAATTAATTAAGTAATGATATTGTACCAATTTTCACTTTCTATAATTTAATATTTTGTTATAATTATACTTTTTATTATAATCATAAAATTATAATTATAATTTTTTATACAATTAATTCAAAATAGTAACTAATGCGTCTTATATTTGTCATTCCTCTTAGTTTGAAGTCATCATTCAGCGGTAAGATCTGACACATTCTTTCATGTCTCCAACCCATCTGTATACATCATACATTTGATATTTAGGCATATATTTTTATAATTTATCATTCACTTGTAATTAATTAATTATTTTTTATTTAATCATATATATTACATTACATTTTTTATTTCTTTATCTTATATTATAATTTATAATTTTTTAATTAATTTTATTTATTATTAATTAATTAAAATTAAATAATTTATCAACCTTTTAATTAATTAATTAAATTAAAAATTTATCAACCTCTTCAATTAAAATTTTAAATATTTAATATTTAATATTACTATTTTTGTCATAATTTTTAAATATTAAAATTAGCACATAATACTATATTATTCTTTTAATAAATTTGTATTAGTCTTATATAATGTAATTTTATTAATCAAATTTTATAACATCATAATAGAGAATCATTTATCTATCATACTAGTAGACAAACATAAACAAATAATAATATTACCATAAATATAAATATGCATTTGATTGCGGGATTTAAAGATGCAAATCTAAGTACAGGTTGTCTCAAGTAATAAATTTTTTGGAAGTCTGAGATCGATCCACAGGGAATTGATGAAGAAAAATTAATTGAAGTAAGAAAAGGATTTGTCACAACACCAAAAGTAATAAAAGATGTTTACAAATGAATTTAAGAACTTGCTTGGGTTAGGAGATCCACTCTTAGTAATAAATTAAAGGTAAGATTATTTCTCTTTATAACTCAATTGAAATCCACACACAATGAAGGTTCCAATCGAAAAATATAACATTCAAAGTTCAATTATATATGCAATCATATTATGATTCCTTTAATTATCTACCAATATTTGTAAATGAGTTCAAGCATTCACTGTGCTAATCCTATTGTCTACAATAAATCAAGATCTTCATTATACAAAGAAGGTTTCTAAATTGATTGGAAACAAAATACAACACATATAATGTTTATTTGATAATATATCATTTAAGCACAAGAAATAGAATAATCTAATCTTATTTCATTACCAAGAGCTTCACTCTTTCACCCAAGCAAGATGAAGATTTAGTTACTCATAGATAAGAAGAAAGAAAGAAAGAAAGAAGAAGAGAAAGATGAACATAGTTTCAATTTAGAAAAGAGAAAATTACAACAAAGAAAAATAATAAACAAGCATAACCATAACTTGTAAAAACTAAGCCTAACACCTAGAGCACCAAATGATCAGCTAATGGTGCCTTTTATAGAGGATTAGGGATACAAAATGATAAGAGGGCTGATTAAGAGTAGGTGGATGAGTGGATAAATGAGTGGAAAATGCTAAATGGTGAGTTGGTGAGTGAAAAATTATTGAGATTCTTTGTCTCTGAAATCATTTAGTGCTGATCTCATGGATGCCATCAGAATGAAGCAATATGGTCTTCATGAAAGTTGTAGCATTTTGTCTCAGCTTTCCAATGGCACTGAAATCATTCAAAAATTCATCCTACAGCCCAAGATATGACCCAATTACTGCAGACTGTTCAAGCTCAATTTTAGCACCTCTGTTTTGACTTCCAGACCCAATATCACCTCCAAGTTGTCCGAATGAGCTCTTATATTCTCATGAAAGTTGTAGATATGAGTCTTAACTTTCAACTCTCCAAATTTCAGCCCAAAAAAGTTCCTACAGCTCGAGTTATGCTCTGATTACTGTACACTGTTCAGGTTCCAGTCACGAAACTTTTGTTCTGATTTCCAAGTCCAATTAGCTCCACTAGATGTCTAAATGAGACTTTGAGCTCTTCATCAAAGTTGTAGAGCTTTCTCTCAGCTTTCCTACAAGGTAAAATTCATAATTTCTAGACATCTAGAACTCAAGATATGACTAAAATACAGATATAGTGTAAGACCCAAATAATGCTTGAAAAAATCAATTAAGTCCAATTTGAGTCAATCTTACAAAATATAACCAGGCTTAATCAATTAAGTACATGAAGAGTATAAATGACTAAAAATGAGGGTTTATTAATTATAAAATATGTGATTATCAGCATTCAAATATACAAGAAAACACGTATATACTCAAAATATAAACATCATATATATGCATGCATACATATACAGATACATACATATACATATTATAAATAAATATAACATTCAATTTAAACAAAAAAATAAAAAATTAAATATAACATACCAGTTCAACTCTCCCATGCACCACATCCGTCTCCTATGCATGCATCACACCACTATTTACCCACCAGAATCGTCATCAGTTTCTATCCTATAGAACTGTCACTGACTTCCACCTGCCAACTTCAAAAATGTCATCGACTTCCTGCTTCCACAAAAGGAAAAACCAATGCACCATCGATTACCCCATCATCGCTTATCCCTTCGTCGTTCCACCACCTCACTCCCCTTACTCCACCTTCAACGAACAGCCCATGCCCACCACCCGCTTCCACTCGGTGAGGTCCTTCTTCCTTTGCTGCTTCCTCTTTGCTGCTGTAGTTGGCTTTGCCATCATCGTGAAAGTGAAGGAAATGGTGTAAATGTGAAGGAGAAAGGAGGAAGGAGGAAGGTGACAATGGTGAAAATCTCCCCGTCAGATTTGTAACATCCTCTTCAACATGTTAGACTTGTAAATGGTTACAGAGGTAGCTTAATACTTACTTAACATGTCTGTTTGATTTTGTGACAATTTGAGTTAGTTTAGGCACTTTGCTGCAACCCGAAAGGTAAAAAGTAGTTTAAAATAACTCAGATATTAGCATATATGGTTTAACTAATGGAAATAAATGTGGATAATTTGTTTCTAAGTTACAAATGTGTATTTTGTGATGTAATTAAAGTTCGAGAAATTTCAGAGTCAGTTTAGTATTTTTAGGCATACTGGTTGTCTATTTAAAGCTGGAATGAATAGTCGTAGATATGAAAAATGATGATTTTGGTGCAACAATATTTTTGATAAATCTTGTGATTTATTTTAAAATTGTTGGAACTTGAAAATCTTGATTTAGTTAAAGTTGAGTGTTTTTAGTAGATCGGGAAGTATCAGTTTGGTAACTTAAGGGCCTTAATACCCCACGGTTACCAGCCACCTTTCTTGACTTCTTTTGTGATATTTCTATCAAGATTTCCCTTGTTTCTCATTCTTCTTCATGATTGAAAACAGAAACAATAGAGAAGGAAGAGAAAGGAGAAAAGAAGGAAGGGAAGAAGAAAAAAGCTAAAAAGAAAGGAAAGCTTGAAGATTTGTGATCATTTCCATCATCATCTCCATCACCATAGCAGCTTGAGGAACTCAGGGTAGTAGGGCTGGCAAAAAAATCTATTAATTTTTAATCTATCCAATCCATCCATATTAAAACTAGTCAAGTCTATCCAATTAGAATAATGTATTTTATTGGATTGAATCTAATGGATTAAATTTAGTTATGGATAGTTAGTAACCTAACCAAAATATCCATTAGATCAATTGGATATCCATTGGATATCCAATTAAAAACCAATCCAATGGATATCCAATGTATTTTATCTTTTTTTTTTATTTCAACACTTTCATTAAATGCCAAAAACTCATAAAATAAAGTGTTGAGTCCCAAAGTTTTTAGAGATAATTTTTTAGAGGGAGAAATAATTTTTTTAGAGAGAGAAAGAAAATTTTTAGAGAGAGAAACTTTTTTTAGAGAGAGAATGAAAATTTTTAAAGAAAGAAAAAAATATTTTTTAGAGAAAGAATGAAAACTTTTAGAGAGAGAAAGAAAATTTTAAAAGATTTTTTTTTAAATGAGAGATAGATTTTTTTTAAATGATTAAAATGGATTAATGATATCCCTTCATCCATTAAATTGAGTAATGGATGGATTGGATAATATTAAGTATTTTATAATAGATCTTAAATGGATTAATGGTTTATTTTGAATCCATCCATTATGATCCAATCCAAAATCAAACCAATCCACCCATTTGCCACCCCTAGGGTAGGGGTTCTTGAGCTTAAAACTTTATTTTTTCTCATTTGTCCACGTTAGGATTATTTGAGGTTTAATATGCCAAATTGAGTTCTTATGGTGTTTTAAGTGATTTTCTTACTTGGATAAGTTCTACATGTGGTTTATGACTTGTTCATCCTAAGAGTTTGGATTAGAAACTTAAAACTCTCTGTTTGGACCTAAAATGCTTAAAGTGTAGGTTTTGGGATTTTGGATGAGTGATTTGGTTTATGAATCTAAAATTAATGAAATCAATTGGTGTTTTATGTTTCCTTCATGTTTGTGAACTTGTTTGGAACTTAAAATCATCTAGGAACTAAATTGGAGTGGTGGAATTTGGTTTTGGTTACCAATGGAACATCCAGTTCTACAATCCGGTACCTAAGCGCTGGGCGTTGGGTGTTGGGTACTTGAGCGCCCAAGTGCCAGAGAATTTCGTGCCTGATTCACGCATCCAGTGAGCGTCCATGGTAGAGCGCTTGAGCATGCATTGAGCGCTTAAGCATTGGGATAGGAGCGCCTAAGCGCCAGGATAGGGCAGAGCCTATTTGTAGCATGTGATGCTAATTTAATTTCCTACTTGTTGGGATCTTTTGTGCAAGACCCTTAGGGTGTAATGAGACACTTTTGGGGATATTTCTTGGAGAGAATTATAAACTTGCATATATGAAAAGTTTGGGAAATTCTTAGACATTCAAAGTATGATAGAATGCCTAGGTTGGTGTTTAGAACTTTGGTCAACATGAGGTTGATTTCTAAGTCACATGAGAGTGATTGTGTAATGTTCTAGATGTTGTTTAGCCAAAAATATGAATCTTACTACTTTGTTGGATAAGTTAGGGTAAGATTCCTACGTTCTAGTGTTTAAATATGGCTTGGATATTTAATTTTCAAACTTGCTAATTGTTATTTCCTATGTGTTGTAACCTTATATGATGTGCATAACCATTTGGCCAGAGAATTGTAGGAAATGACCTTGAGGAGATAGGGGATCCGAAATTCTCGTAGCGGGCAATGCTATTATGGTTAGGGTTATCGGTGTTTGGGGGTTAGAATTAGTACTCTTACCTCGTGAGGGGAAATAAGTCCCCACATCACCATGTAGTGTCAGGCTTAATTGCCTAGCCTATCTAGTATATACAAGGGAACAAAGGTTCCTAGGGAATAAGTAACTAACTTGTATTTTCAAAACTTAAAACCTGCATTAGCATTGCACAATCATTATATTAGGATTTTGTTTGAGCATAAACATACCTCATAACATAAAGCATTGCATTGTTGATAATTGTATGTGCATTTGTCATTGCTTGATCGGTTGATAGATCGTTTGCTTGTTCAATAGTATCATAGAATTGTATGGGTGATTCTTTGGTATTGTTGCTTATCGGATGTTCCTTTTCATAGAATGTTAAACTATGTTCAGTTGAATTATTTATCGTAAATGATTAACAGCTGGTCTTGGTATGCAAATATTGAGAAATTGTGATTTCTCACTCCTATGTGTTTCATGTAAATCTAGGTGAAGACCCTCCAAAGGGAAATAGCAAGAAAAAGAAGAAGCAAAAGACTTAGTTTAGTAGTTTTAGTTCTTGTTGAACCATTTTGTATATTAGTACCTTTCTAGTTGTATATAAAAGCTTACGTATATAGTATGGCTTGTTAGCAAGTTATGTATGTATATATGATTTTTTTTATCTTTCGAGACTCTCTATAATGATTATAAAGGTTATTATGGGTTTATATTTATATGCATTTTTGCAAGTGACATGTTTAATGCGATTTATCTTGAAATATTTCGTTTATTTTACGATAATTGTATTAGGGTGTTACAAGATTTGTCTGGCACGACGGGAAGAAAGAGGAAGGAGGAGAGTAAATGGTAGAAGAGTTGCATAAATGGAAGAGAAGGCTACCTCACACGCCTCTTAAAAAGAATTTTCAGCGGATTTTGATCTACTGGAAATTTTTCCTGTGAACTTTTTCAAATTTCTAGCAGCTATTCCATTGGAAACCTCAGAAGTCATAACCAGTTTGTTACCCTAGTATCCCGACGTCTTATTTCGGCCTGAAATCCGTTGAAAAATGGCTGACGCACTTCCTTGAAAGTTGGAGGAATTTTCCGGTGGAAATAATCAGGTGGAAAACCTCGAGAAAAAAATCGATACATTTACCAGTGGATTCTTCGTTGAAAATGTAAAAAATTTGTGGCAATTTAATTTTCAAGCAGAAATTTATTTTATTTTATTTTATTTTATTTTTACTTGACAATTAATTTTCTGGTGAATATTTACGCCGAAAATTACTTGGATTACTGGCAACCCCGAATCCACTAGAAATCACTTCAGCTAATTATCGAATTTCTTGTAGTGTATAATTAACTATTTTTAACTTAAGCCCACTAAAATCTATTCATCACTTAAATATGAATCCAACCCTTTAAATAGATATAGATTCTTTTAAGGTTGATAGGGGAAAGATTTTTTGAAAAATCTTAGGAAGTGCAGCATGATAATGCTTTTTAAACACTTTCAAGTAGAAATGGATAAATAGGTTGCGGTCGGCGGGCTAGCTCATTTAACCCGCAACTTGCGCAGGTCAAGACCATGTAATTTGCAGGCTTGTTTAAACATGGGGCTACAAGCCCAGTCCATTCAACCCACAAGTTAAATGAGTTATGGCTCACTAACTAACCAACTTGCTAAACAATTATTAAAATTGTACAAGAAATTGGTTGCTATGGTTTAGGGACGTCAAAACAGGTCAAATTCGTTAGGCTGACCTATTTACCCACTAAAATTAAGTGGGTTGGGCCTAAAAAATGTTAGTTCGTTTAAATTAATCTATTTTTGGACTAGCCCATTTAACCTATGGGTTAAACAGGCAAGTCCGTTTAGCCCGCGGGCTAGCCTGTGGCCCATTTATTTATTTTTTTCATCTTTTTTTAATGCTGCTAAATAGCTTAGGTAGGTCAAGCTAAACCAATTAATTATCCAACTAATTCAGTCATTTCACCTTCCTATTACCCAGCCCAATTACCCAAGATAAGCCAACTCAAGTATCAAATTTGTTTCAAATTTGAAAATTGGAAAAATTGAAAACAAATATTTCAATTTTTGTGATGTTGATTTGATTTTGTGATGTTGATTGTTGTTAACTTGTTATGTTGAGTTTCCTTTGGAAGATTGGATTTGATATGGCTTATTGGCTTTTGCATGTTGAATTTGTTAGATTTGTTGATGCTTGATAGTTCTTTGGAGTTTGGAAGCTTATATTTGCTATGTTAAATTTGATTTGGAACATTGAATTTTTTTTTTTGGTAGGTTTTGGATCCTTGGATTTTATAATGTGACTTTGTTTTTGGAGTTTGGAAGCTTAGAAGTTATAATATGAATTTGTTTTATAACTTGGAAGCTTAGATTTGTTTTATATAACTTTACTTTAGAAATTAGAAATTATAATTACAAACTTGGATTTGAATTTGAATGTTATATTAAGCTTGTTTTGTATAATTTTTAAAGTAAAAATTTGAAAAAACAAAAAAAAGGTAGCTTGTTTAGGCCTGCATGTTGTCCTTAAATGGACTGGTCTGGTAAAATACTAACTCGTTTAAACTTGCATCTTTTTAGCCTAACTTGTTTAGCCCGTGGGCTTAAACGGACCGGACTGGCCCATTTATCACCCCTACTTTAAGTTATGTTTAGCTTTTTTGATTGATAAATGTGTTTTTAATTATTTTTTTTACCTCACTTATTTTGTGAGTTGTAGGAAAATATGAGATCAAAGTGTAGTGGTTGAGACAAAGGTTAAGCAAGATTTATCCAATGATATGCCGAAAATAACATTATTGAAGATGATGAATAATTGTATTTTGGATATTTGATGTATTTGGTATTTTGGTTGTATTTGGTATTTGAACTTAAGACATTTAATATGCGAAGATTTGGTATTTGATGTATTTGGTATTTGGTAGTGTTTGGCTTGGCAATTGGTTGATGTATTTGAGACATTTGAGTGTTTGACATGAGACATTTAGGTATTTGAACTTCTACTTAAGACATTTAGTATGACTTATTTTAATTGTTGAATTGCATGACTTAATTAATAGAAAATAGCATTTTAGAGTTGAATTTGATAGAAAAATTGGATTTGAACATTTGTATTTTTTTTAGATAAAAATTTAAAAAATATTGTTGGTTGTCTCAGCAATTTAAAAGACCAAAAAACATAACAAAAAAGTCATGGGTTGATGAGTCAACCGACTAACTTACAGGCTACTATTTTATTGAGCTATTTAACATTATGTTTGGATGTCAGGTAATGAGGAGAAATGAAAAAAAAATGAGAAGAACGGAAATAATTTTTTGTGTTTAGGAGTTTAAAAATGTATAGGAACAGAACGAAAAATATAGGGAATCATTCCCCCCTCTTCTCCTCAAATGTCTAATTTTTGTTCCCCCCAAAATTGAGGTGGAATGAGAGGAACACATATTCTGTTCCGCATTAATGAATCTTCCAAACAAAGAAATGAAAACTATGTTCTTTTCCTTCTATTTCTTTTCTGATTCATCCCCACCTATTTCGTTCTATTTCATTAATGAAAAAATATCCAAATATAAGATAAAATGTGGATCAACTCGATCTAACCCATTTATCATCAGTCATTTGCAGACCGAGCTAATGAAGACCAAATTAGCCCATTTACCTACCCATACTTTTGAATGAGAGGATAGTGCTATTTAAAAATTACAGGGTATTGAAACTTTTTCCTTGAAAAAATGAAGTCTTGAAATTATAACAATAAACTAAATAATAGGTAGTGCTACTTACATTTCTAATTATTTATTCACACGGTTTTAACTAATCACTTTCAGGTTGTGTTTGGATGGAGTATTTTGAAATTTTAAAGTATTTGAAATTTAAAGAATTTCAATTACATCAATTTAATTTCTTTCATTTATAAAATATTTTGTTTGGATAAAGCAATTAAATTTTCTTAAATTTCAAATTCTTTATTTGGATAAAACAATTCAATTATTTCATTTAAAAAATCTCTTTTTAAGATATTTTTGTTTTTATTTTCTCGTATCTCATTTTTCGGTGAAATTTCAGATCAAGCTCAAGCTTTGAAACTGATTTCATGAAAGACCAGTCTCAACACCTCGCCGCTCGCCAACATTCAGGGCTCTGCATCGCAATTAGCGATTCATTCCACCTGAAGAAGAAGACAATAGCGTGATTCACTCTATTCCCTACAACACAGTACCTTTGGTCCCTAACCACTCACCGTCAACCACCGCTAATGTGGCCATGACAATTTGAAAATCAACTCACTATTTCAAACCAATGACGGTGGTGATTCATCGGGAAGGAGATCAAGCTACATTTGGTCTTATTCTTCTTTGCCATTGACTGTTAGATGAAGCTGAGTTTCAAAGTTCAAATTTTGAACTGATGGAGTTTGGGAGAGATAAGAGATAAAAATTCCTTGTCAAAATTTCAAATCCTCTGGTAGTAAAAAAAGTACCCAATTAAAATACACAGTTTTTCAAAATTCTTTATTAAATATCAAACAAGTTTTCATACTCATTTTAATTCAACAAATACATTACTCTTTTAAAATTCTGTATCCAAACACACTATCAATTAATTAACTCTTATTTACAAAAATCTAAAATAATTTTTTAATTACCATTAATCAAATAATTTTTTACTCAAGTAAAATCTTAACGAATTATATGTTTATTGTATGTGAATTTACATTAAGTACAAATATTTTAAAATAAATAAAAGTAATTAATATAAAATGTATGTTAGCTCAACTGGCAGAATCCATCAACGTCGATAAAAAAAGTATTAAGTTGGTACAAGTTCAATTCGTTAAAAAAAGACTACGGTTATGTGGTGAGAATGCGATCCCCCAATCCCCATTTCCCCATTTTTCATTTCCCCTTAGATTCAATTTAGCTTTGTATTTATTAAAAAAGAAAAAAGAAAGAAAAAGTGTAAACAGGACACCCTAAATAAGAATACCGAACCTTTGGAAACACTTTAACGTTCCTCTCCTTTTATTAGTTGAAAGAATTCCTACGTCCATCATTACAAACCGTCCCCAAGTAACCCAAGTGATGAGTCAATATCCCCATCCAATAGCCAGATTTCACAGGAATCATCAGAATCAACTTATTTATGTTGTTTCAGATTTTCTTACCAAGAAAAAAAAAAATCCTATTCTTGTTATAGCATATTATAATCAACGTTGGCTCTCTTTATCCCATTAAAGCTTCCACAAAATACAGCGACCCCGCTGCTTTCAAACACGACATAAATACTCCAAACGAGGCCTCCCCATCCTCCTTCCCAATTGTGGTTAGAACCCAACTTACAGACAACAGATAATCCTAACTTTTAAGAAAGATCTACTGATCTAGTCTTCTTCATTAGAGTTATGGAACCCCAAAAGAGGTGACTTCAACATATTGCATCAAGGGTGACTTTAATGGCCTATGTTCATTATTTTTGTCTTGGTGAGCAAGAGTAAATCATTTGGCAATATAAACAGATCTAGCATCAGTCGCAATAGAGTTCAAGTCTAGCAAGAATCTGAATGTCATATAAATCCTCTCATCAAGCAATAGGCATAGCAGGTTACCTTCAGATTTAAGAAAAGAATAACAGCTAGAGTTCATGCATGAGGTAACCAGCGTGAGAAGTTCTCCTTGGATACATATAGTATGTTTAGAATATAAAAAAATAATAATAATTTTAATTTATAAACCAAATCTAATTAAATTGTGTTTAAAATATTAAAAAATAAAAATAATTTAATTTTTAAAATTTCATATATTTCATTCTTTTTGATTTAAAAATTTTATCAAATTTAATAATATTTATAAAATTTAATTTGATTTAAAATAAATAAACTATTTTATCCTTAATAACTACATTTAACTATCTCTCATAAAAATTAAAATATAAAATAATAAAATTAAATCAAATCAATTTTTATTTTAATAAATTTCAAAACAAAATTTAATTTATAAATCAATTCAAATATTATTTTTTTAAATTCAAAACACAATTTAATTTTTAAATCAAATCAAATCAATTTAAATCAAATCAAATCAAATTATTTCTTTTTTTTATTCATTTCAAACACAACCATAATATTCATTTTGAACTCGATTTTAGATCCCTTTAAGGCAACCTAATATAGTTTTTCCAAACACAATTTTCTATTTGGATTAGCTAGTGCTTTGCTTTCAGCTAAATCTAGGATAGCGATTACGTCGATAGCATAACCTCAGCCAACTGTTAATGAAAACTGAGTATAAAATTTAGTATGGCATGAAACTCCGGAGACGTAAAGTCCATTTATCTCCTCAATCGGATGGAAGACAGTTTTAAGCCACTGGCTTCTCTCACTAAATTCAAGACATTTAGAGAAGCCAACATCAGCAGATATTTATGCGAAGCACAAAAAGGTTTATATGCACACGTTTCCACCAACACTGGAAAACCGAGGTGCCAAGACAACCTTCTCTATCTCCATGAGAACAAATCGGGTCGTACTACCAAAGGACCTAATTAAACCTCTATAATATAATAGTCTACCTAAAAAATATTGAAAGAAAAACCTCAATATAATAAGAAATTAAACATACACAGATACACCCTAGGCGGCTTTCTTTTATGCAAGTAACAGCCTCTTTTTAGCCTCTTCTTAGTAAGTTAAAGGGGAATAACAAAGCTCAAACTAATGCTGATATGGAACTTTCAAACTAATTTTTTATGCAAAATGTTTAAAAACAAAATCAACTTAGTACAGGAAAACTTAAACTGGTGCTAGATAACGTGGTAATCAGCAATTATACCATCTGAATAACAGGAAAACATCACCAAAGCAATGAGAATGTTCTGTTATTTTCATCATGCGGTTCAAAATTACGAAATATTAAGTCTACATTTTAATTTCTGTGAAATATTAAGCCAAGAAATTTTCCTAAAGCAGACAATAGCCGTAGCATTACTCTTCCACGTAAGTAGGTTTTAAAATCTCATGACTAATCAATCAAATAAAACTTGAATTAAATGGTATTTGGAACATGCAAAGTGAGAAAAAGAGGGGAACAAGGTAAAAGCCACATAAAATTACTACTAGAACATACAATTGAGATCCAGGCATAAGGTAGAACTCCTCATGACACCAACGACCTAGCATCTTTGCTTCTTTTATAGTGTTTTTTGTCAGGGGAATCCCCATTGACCAAATCTCAAACATAAAAGAATGATGAAATTAGTAAGGAAAACCAAATTATTGCTTCACACACTGATACTGATCAATATGTAGCTCAGAACTCCCAAATCATATAGAGCAGAAATATAGGAAACTTATCACAGTGTACTATCGTGTTCTACTTATATTAAAACCCAAAATGCAGCATGATGATAAATTCTAACCAGCGATACTTAGCATCCTATGGGACAAAACATAGTGAATAGTAGGCATTTGACATTGAATAATATCAGTAACCAATGAGAGGTGGCATTGCGCATTTGCTACAAAAGATGTACACACATTAACTAGAGATAGTTGGAGACACGCCGTCTGATGATGGATGCCTTAAGAAAGCTTGAGCTTGTTTCAAAAAAGACTTTCGACCAAGAAAAGGAATTTAGCTTCTTTTTACTTTCTTCCTTAATGGGTTGGTTCAGCTACTAGAAAGACTAACCCAATCGGTCCCCCAGCATCCCCATCTTACCTAACATGTGGTGGAGGACTCTACACAGGCCAATTTGATAGTGATAGATTTCCCCTGCCAATACCTAACATACTTGTCTAGGAAACCTATAACTCAATGCCAAACCCAGCTCAGAGTGTCCCCAAGTTCACACATGAAAGTATTTCAGGTAATTGAAAAACAAAATGTTACCAGACCAATCCACCAAAAAGGACTAGGTCGTGGTGATTCCGCAGTTCCCACACCTTGACATATCTCAGAATCTCTGTCAGAATACACACTCGTCGTATTCATGGAGCTCAACACACAATATAATCATGAAAAGACTGAAAAGTAAAATTTTCAATTACTAAGAAGTAAATTTGGCTTAATCACTTGAGCAATAACCAAAGAAATCATATAACACTTTGCTGTGGGACTATGCCAGTCTGGTGCACAATCAAAACCAGAACATCTAGATCTAGATTTTGTTTACATCAATAGAAATACTATATCCTATTCTTATGTTACAGAAGTAATATTTATGGTAACATGTAAACCTTTAACTTTATGTTTGCATCAGGGTTTAACTATAAATTCTAGGTTATCTTAAAGGCTCCTTTAGTCTTGTATCTTTTTCTTAAAAGGGAGTAGATTCTGAAATAAGCTCAAAGAATATTGAAAGCATCCAGCCAAACATATTTTCTACTTCATTCCACAACTTATTTTTTGACAAAGAAATTGCAGATACTATCCTGTACAAGAAAGGAAATGATTCTGTAAAATAGAGCCTCATAACAAGGGAAATTCTTCTATGAAGGACCTATTACACTCAAGAAAAGTCTAATAGCTGAAGAAGGAAGATAAGACAGACAGATCTCATCAGATTTCCTTTTACAAGTAGGTTAGTTCCAGCAGTAAACAAAATATTCAAAGAAAATTTGGCGAAAATGAGTCTGAACTCTGCAGCTGAAACTGATTGCATGATTTGAAGAAGCTGTTTCCTGGAGTCCCTCAAGAACTTAAATAAAACTATGTATTAACAATGGTGAAAAAGATGGAAATGGAATATACAAAGGTGGATTTCTGCCTGAAGCAACTGTTGTCTGAATTTCTGCCTATGGTTTTTTATAAATACAAGCTATAATTATTTACATAACCAAAATATATCATCAGTAACCCCCAACACTAAATAGATCTAATAATCAAACTAAAAGAAAGACGACTATAGCAGTAATTCAATGCCCTATTACCATTGGGATTTTACAGAATACCTCTTGTCAAGGTCTTAGGGTCAAGCTCCAGATTAACAATCCAAGCTCGATTAAAAGTACAGATTAGGCTCACGAGTTGTTGAAAAGGCCCAGTAAAGTGTATAATATTAAATATCAAATTATTAATTTAATTATTATTTATTACTTCATCTTTTCATATGAAAACCTCGTATATAACATAATTTTAAATAGCTAGCATCTTAAACTTATAACATGTCTTACAAATATAGTTTTATGCAAAACATTATTGGTTGTTCTCTTTTATTTTAGTTTAACTTAAAAGTTTAAAAAAAAATTGTTTGAATCCCTCCTTTAATTGAAAGTACCTATAAGGATATTTTTGAAAAATCAAATAGCTAACGCAATGACATTTCACTGTTTGTAAATATGGAGTTCAAGTGTAAAAAAACACAACTTAGCACTCACAAACCTCAAGTCCTGTAACAAAACAACTTATATATAGAATGTGTAACTATCATAAAAATAATAAGGTTCAGGTATTCTAGTGATATCATAGTTCCCTGATATCAGTAGTATCTGAACACACGACTGATCACAGTAGTTACGAACAACAGCCAGCATTTCATCGTTCAGAAATGTAACTATAAAGTATAACACAAGGGATTAGTAGCCACTAATATGTCTTATTTTTTAAAACTGTTAGGAGCTAGGACCACTTGCAAAGCAAGAACAGAAATAACAGAACTGTCAAGAACATCCCTTCATGCCCATGAACATGCAGTTAGTTGAAACAGAGCTTTGAAATTTAATTGCAGTTGGTTTCAAATTCCCATCTTTTTGCATTCTCACAAGTGTAGAAATATTAAATGTCTCTAAAGTGGTATTCTTGATCCAAATCATCAATGAGCCATAAAGGAAATCTCAAAACTTAAATGAATTCATTATGCATTTTTTGTTGTTGTATGCATTTTTTGTATTTCATGTAGCCATAAGGGCACAATGGCGTCGTTTGATCAATGTAGCCGACCCCACCTAGTGAAAAAAGGCTTGGTTGTTGTTGTTGTTGTTGTATGCATTTTTTGTATTTCATTCATTTATAAAAAGTAAACAAGCCCAGACAATACAATTAAGTGATTTTTCCATATGATCATCAAGAATATAAATTATAGGGTTGAAATACTCAATCCATACCGACAAATTCTTATTATAAATAACAAGCAACAATCAAATATACTATGATGCTGCTCATAGAATGCCAGTAAAGTGCAAAATGACTAAGCAAGAAAAGAAGACAACAAAAAATTTAAGGACATAGCAAGAGTACTCACAATGTACAGGCATCTAAGTACATTTTTTTATTGAAACTTTATGTTTCAACACCAATCATAATCCTATTTCTCAGATATTGGAATCTGTCCACCCTATATACTGTATAATGCTTTAGAAAATCAATGATATTTTCAATAATCAGCAACTTAATCTTGTTTCTTATTCAGTCTCAGCTTTAGGTACAGTTGCCTTCAATGCAACTTTTCGTTTATTTTGAATTTGGCGGACAAACTCAGTAACTACTACATGTAACCTTGGATTAGGCTTACGATTAGTTGGGAAATTATAACCTGCCCTTTTTATTGCACGAAGCAAACACTTTTCACCTAATTGGTAATGAGTTGGGCATGCAGGAGGAACCATGGATCTCAATACTGGCTTATTACAAAAAGAAGGCCCAGTCGGCAAACTGCATAAAGCCAAAAACCTTATCAGTAAAGCTGTCTGCTCTAGACAATGATAATTATTACAAATAAGAAAACAATATGCAATACATGAAAATAGAAAATGACGAAAAATCAAATTAACAATTGAAGACATGAAAACAATAATTCAGTACAAAACAAGCATCCAAATTCCAATACCTTAACTTAGCAAGACAGGCTCAAAAATCTAAGTTTTGAGTAGAAAAAGTTTTCTGTATAGAATCTAAAAACTGTATAGTTCAAGATGGTGCATTGGTGAGGTGGTGAAGTGAACACTTTTTACATGTATGCTGCCATGACACACAACTAAGTCAGGATCTGAAGTCTACAGATATGTGACGGAAGTTTCGCAGAGGTGATATTTCTGTATGCAAGCTAAGATGACAATATCAGAAAGGCATGGTTGATCAATAAAAGTGCAACACTTGAATATTCTCAAGAACTTTAAATCAAACTTATCCCTCTGACACAGTAATCTGGTTGGTCATGAATCTATGAACTAGACTATTTACAAAAGCTATGCAAGAGTCATAAGACATCGCTGATCACAAGGTAAGATATTTCTTGGTAAGTACAGCTATTCATCTTGTTTTGGTCCAAGAATTGAAGAAAGATTGAGGTAGCAGAAATTAATTGATGTCATTGACCAAAAGTGTGCCGGCCCATTATGTCACATTGCCGTTGAAACAAGAATTAGAAATGCTTATGTTTTAACCAAAAAAACCAATTACATAGAAATTGATCATTCAAAATTAAACTGGAAAACGAAAACTATGCCATCAGGAAGAAAGGAAAAAACAATAACCAATACCCGTAGACACAACACAAAAATAACACTGACCTATTTTCGTATAGACAAAAGCAAAACTCTTAAGTTACATCAATCACAAACACCACACATTATTTTCCTTATTTTCCTCATCAACCAAAGCAAAAACTCTTTTAAGTTTCATCAACCGCACACATTTTTTTAAAAAATAATAATAAAAAACCCACAAAAAGAGGAACCCAAAAATAAATAAATAAATTCACTCTAATTTCTTCTTCTACATAACAAGTCCTGAAATTGTACCCCCCCAAAAAAAAAGGCCCTGACCATTTTCCAAATAACAAGAAACCCAATTATTCGGACACGACTTGTTGATCAAGATTCACTGTTTCACTTCACATTCCCATCATCTAGAACATTCCCCAAATGAAGGCAAACAGATAAAACAAGAAATTGAAAAAAAAAAGAAAAAAAAGAAAAAAAGACTCACTTTTTAGCTACGGTTCGGCATCCCCGATAGAGTTTCTGCTTGGAATCTGATAGTATATGAGTGTGACAAAACCTGGTCAGTGCCATAGCCTTCGACTTGCATCCACCGAAAGCACACCGAACGACGTCATCCCCAACGACGGCATTTTCAGTGGTGCCGTTTCCATTGTCCCTCGAAACGACGGTGCCGTTTGCGTTGGCGATGAAGGGGCTCTTGCCATAGGTCCAGTAGTAGTCTCTGTACTTGGACTTGAGGTCCTCCATGAGGGCCCAGTAGTGTCTCCTGTAGCACCGAGCGAGTTGCCTCACACGGCGGAGTCGACGTCCGATCACCTCGCGCCGGGTCAGCACGCGCGAGTTTGCAAGGGCCAAGTCCTCATCGGCGCCGTCGATCGTCATCGGCGACTGTAGCGGTGGCGGTGGTGGTGGCAGTGAGTCGTCCATGGATGGCTGAGTTGGGTATGACGGAACAGATTAACAGCAAAAATTTCACCAATTATTTTGGGTGTTTGGGTGAAACGTTGAGATTTGATTTGATTTGTTTGAAAAGTTGAAGTTTTGGGTTTTAAATAGCAAATCCGGAACAGTCATATTGGGATTGTAATTGGGATTGTAAAATTTTGAATTGTTGCCAATTATTACATTTTTTGGAAAGTTGAGAATGAATAATAATTAAAAAGAATAATTAAAAATGATAATTTTTTAAAAAAATTGTTAAAATATATATAATATTTATATATTTATATTTATGTAAATTTATTGTAATCTTTACTGCTGCTTTGTTTAAAAGGAAACTCTTACTTTTGTGCCTAAAAAAGGTATAAAAAGTATATAATAAAAACTAATTATTCCCAATAAAACTTCATAAAGAATCTATGAATTTCAATTCATAACATTTAAAATTTTCGTTTCTAAAATTTAGAATAATAGTAAATGGTTATATTTTTAAAAAAAAAACTAGTCTAAATCTAAAAAGAATTCAAATGAGTAAAATTATTAATATTTTTTATAGCATTACTTGTAGTTTACTCTCTTTTATCAAACTCTTATTACGTATAATTTTAGTAAGAGTTCTTTTATATTATATGACCATAATATTTAAAAAATAAAAAATATTTTTTGAAAAAATACAAATTAATATACACATCCTGATAATACATTGATGTAATATCTAAATCTAGAGATTATGTGTTAGTATACCAAAACAAAAAATTATCCCTTTAATATTCAATTTTTTTCTTAAACTGTCATCATTAATCATTTGAACATAAATAAAAAGGCAAAACTAAAAAAAGAAAACTAAAAAAAGAATGATTAACTCTGTCACTTATTCGAATTGAACATGCTTCACGCTTCACCCCTATACGTGACCTTCATCTCTTAGTACAAGGACTTCAAGAGTGTTATTTTTTTATGTAATATAGTTATATAATTTGGATCAAAAAATAACTTTTATGAAAAAACAACTGGTATAATATTTTTCCTTCAAAATCACAACTTGCTCCAACCAAACATAAAACAAGAGAGAAAAATTCAAATGCTTATACGTGTTCACTTATTTATAATTATTCTACTTTTTTAATAAATGATTGAGATATAACTAAATATATAATGGAGATGAAATTTTAGAACCTTCTTATTTCTTTACTTATAAAATATTTAAATATTTACAAGATTTACAAAATATCTTTAAAAAATATCTAAGATAAATATTTATAAGGAGTTTTTTAAAAATTTCTTAAGAGTTTTATTGTTCTCTTTAAGAATTTAGACTATTCCCAAACTCTCATGCTTAATAACAACTTTCTAGAATCTTCTTCAAAGTTCTACGACTTTCTAGTAAACTTTAGATTGTTATTAAAAGCTCTAAAAATTAATTAAGAATCCTATATTTTTGTCCACTATTCTAGAA
The DNA here is from genome assembly GCA_029884605.1 of Ormosia emarginata. Taxonomy (NCBI): domain Eukaryota; kingdom Viridiplantae; phylum Streptophyta; class Magnoliopsida; order Fabales; family Fabaceae; genus Ormosia; species Ormosia emarginata. The sequence goes on along the minus strand of JAQQTP010000084.1, from coordinate 12,102,418 downwards.
TTTTTTAGACACTATGTCTTATGTGAAAAATAAACTCCCATGAGTGTTAAAGAAAATCGTGGCCTAACAATATACTTATAGAAGAAAATGATATTAATCTGGGGAATGGTATTATAGGAAATGATGATTACCATATTTGGTCAAGAATAACTCTATTTGATGTTGGTCATCGTTAACCGCTGGTAGCAATAATGGGTGGGTGGACTAGCAGTGGTAGCTGAAGCCACCATACCATCAATAGAGATGTAAGGTGGCTGGATTTTGGCAACTAGCTGCAGCGGACATGGGCTGAGGGTGGTTTGTTAACAATTTACAAAATTTATTACAAGTTAAATTCTTGTTAATTATATTTTTAAGAAAGTTGAGAATTAATAACAATTAAAGATTATATTTGATGTATAAAATTGTAAACTATGTATAAATTTATGTAAAATAATTCTAATCTATATTGTTTTGTGAAAAAGAATATTCTATTTTGATATTTAATTTTAACTTTCCAAAATGTTCAAGTAGTAATAGACATTAAAGTGTTGAAAATTCTCATGTCATATATTCTAATAAAGGTTCGAATGAAAACTTTAAAAAAAGAAAAGAAAAAAAAAAGTTTGAATGAGTAAAATTATTAACTTCTTTTTTTTATCTCTTTACTACTGTTCAACATTTTTTGTCAAGTTCTCGTGACATATAATTTTAACAGGAGTTCTCTTTTTTCAATAAAATATGAACTAACATACACATTAGACTAATATATAGATGCAATTTATGAATCTAACAATTATTTGTATTACTCTATATATATAAAAGAGATTTCTCGCTTTAATATTCAATTTTAATTTGTCATAAATTGTCATTACAACTCATTTAAACATAAATAAAAAAGATAAAAGTAAAAAAGACAGCATCCCACTTAGGGTTGGTAATGAAGCGAACGAAAGTGGATAGTGTTTCTCCCGCTCTGTTTTTGTTATAAGTATTTATTTTTTGATTTTTGTGAATAAATGAAATATTCACAATATTTATTGGTAGTTAATAATTTAAAATAAAATATTAAAAATTATAAAAAAATATAAATAAAATAAATTTAATACTACATATTATAATTTTATTTAATAATTTAAATTCTTACAAAATTAAAAGAATATTATAAATAACAAACTAAATTCAATTATATTTTGTAATAATCGGTTTACATAAATAATTATTACATAAATAATTATTATAAATAATATATATTTTTTTAACAAGTTTTATTATTATAAACTCATTCATTAAAAAATTCATTTAAAATAATAAAAATATATATATTTTCATCTCGCCTCAAAGTTAAAAAAAATTAATCACGATATATGATATATATTAAATAAAAAATATACTTAATGAAGTTTTGGGGATACTTACGAGATAGGTATTATAATCATGCGTCCACTCTCATTTATTAAATAGATACTCATCCCCGTCCCATCGCAGATACGAATAATTTTGTCATTTCTAATTTTACTTCTACTCTTTTTTGTCACTTACAATGTAAAAAATAAATGTGGATTGTCAACACGTCAATATATTATTATATAAATCTAAAATTAATAATTTTCATTATTATGTGAAGAAAATTTCTCACTTTACTTTTCAATTTTTTTTTTTTCCAAATTGTTATTACTACTCGTTTAGAAAAGGAAATTAATAGCAGGATAATACCGTTAATTAATACTTTGGCACATTGTCTATGTTTTACTCTCTTTTGTTATCACATAGTTACAACAGTTATCCAATTTTAATTTTCCCAAAATGTCATTTAATTTATCTACGTTATTTATGTTCTACTATCTTTTGTCATCTCGTATAGTTACAACTCTTTAAAATGGGAACATATTTAGTGAAAATAATATTTATTATAAGAGGAGAGAGAAGTAAATCTTAACTATTAAATCTTATATAAATTATCAAAATTATAATATAAATACATATAATTTTTTAAGTAATTGATCATTCATATATAATTATATAATCAAAATTTATTCTTTTTACCCTCTTATAATAAAAACTCATTTCACTATATATGTGCTCCTTTGAGACTCTCATAACATGTATTTTTAGTAAAATAACTTTCTCTTTTCATAGACAATATGCGCATAAGAAAAAAATTCAAATTTAACACACTTTTTGCTGGACTATCTCCATATATAAGGAGTTATCTTCTTCCTCCACACATAAAATCTAACTTGTTTTGTGGGAAAATAGTTTTGCGCGACGCAGCAAGACATATTTATTTTAATTTTTAAATTGTTCTAATCATTTCGAAACATGAGTTTTTTAAGTATTATTTAGCTCGCAGAATTAAACATAAAATTAGAGTTTGAAATTAATATTAAATCTCTTAATTTTATTTTTTATGTTTAGAATGTCAGGATTTTTGACTAATTTGTTCTTAGTGACAAAGATATTTATCAAATTATCATCTTTTAAAATTATTTATCCGAATGTCACCTTTTTTGTCACGCTGAAATTTTTTAAGATTATCTGTGTCACGTAGAATATGTCGAGAATCGCTGGCGTCCAACTTGATCTGCTAGGAAGCTGACGCGTATCCTCCAACTTGGATCTGTGGAACGCTAAGCGTATCCAACGTGAATATGCCAAGCGTTTTGGCGTATCCATGTTGGATACACCACGCGTATTGACGTATCCTATATTAACCCCTATAACTCCTCCTTCACTCCCCCTCCCACGGCAACTTCCTTTATTTTTCAAATTTTCACCTTCTTTTTAGATTTCACTTTCTCTAAACTCTCTCTTGAATTCTCCATGCATTGTGAGAGAATCATATTTGTAAGTATTCCTATTATTAGATTATTATTATTATTATATTTATTGTTGAATAATTTAATTATTAGAATTATTGTTTATGTTTTTGAGTTATTATATTAATTATGTTTTGTATATTTGTTTTATTTTTAGAATTATTATTTATGTTTTTGAGTTTTTATATTAATTATGTATTGTATATTTGTTTTATTATTATAATTATTGTTTATGTTTTTTAGTTTCTATATTAATTATGTATAGTATATTTGTTTTATTGTTAGAATAATTGAGTATTATTATTTATTATTATTATTGATTACTATTAGTATAGATTATCAGTATTATTATTATTATTTGTTTTATTATTATTATTAATTGTGTATTTATTATATATGTTTTGTTATTATTTAGTAGGTTTTTAGAATTTGTTTGTATAAAATTGAATTGTTTGTGTTGTTATTATTCAGAAGTGTAAGATGACTAAACACCTTATTATTTTTATTTACTACAATGGGAGAACGTACGAAGGAGAAGAGGGTCTAATGTACAAAGGTCCTCGTCCCAAGTCTATCATGATTCAACGTGATACAACTATTGAGCTTCTAAAAAGAAGAATTCATTTAAAAATAAGGCTCTAATAAAATCAAGTTGTGTATAGTGTTGTGTACATATTTTCACAATAGAGTAATGTTCTAAGATGGATAGCTCTTCCATTAGAAGATGATGAAGACGTTGCTTGCATGATTGATTGTTTTGATCAGCATCCTAACTTAACTTCTATGGAGTTGTATGTTGAGACAGAAACATGTGAGCACAATGAGCATGCTGAAACTCCTTCTGAAACAGGGTTACAAGTTGGTCCTATAATCTTGCTGAATCATCGTACCCTATTAACACTCAATTCTCCATAACACATGCTCCTGTCCTAGTACAATCTCAAGAAGTTGATACGTCTGCAATACCTAAAGGGGGCTCATTTAGGTTGGACCTTGAAACCGATAACCCGCTTATGAAAGATGCATTATCTGACACAAGCGATGATGAAGGGGAGATGCCTAAGGGTGAAGATACAGACACTGACTTAGAAGAAGATCAATCTGGCCCTGAAGTAAATATACAACAACTAGTTCCTCCATTGGTAGTTGCACCTGAATCTATGTATGTGCCTCCATGCCCTCAATTTTCTAAAATCAATTGGGATAAGCTGAGTACACCTGATAATCTGTCTGAATTAGATTCCCGTGGTATTTGGAGTCCAGATGAAGAATTATATGTCGGGTTACAATTTTCCTCTAAAGATACTGTCAATTTGGTCCTAAAACATTATTTCATTATTAGACATCAGAATTACAAGGTTGATGATTCTGATACACAACGGCTAACTGTTAAGTGTCTCAGAGTTGTTGATGGTTGTAATTGGAGGGTCAGGGTCATTCTAAGCAAGAAATCAAACATATGGAAAATTAGAAAATATAATAGACCTCACAACTGTGTCAACCCAGCCATGTCACAAGATCATCAGAAGTTAGACTCTCATATGATCTGTTCTTGCATTCTATAGACGGTTAAGCAAAACCCAATATACCTGTATGTTTAATTATTGAAAGAGTTCGATGTTAATTCGGATATGATGTGTCCTATTGGAAAGCTTGGAAGGCAAAACAAATTGCCATTGTGAAGGTATTTGGAGACTGGGATAAATCTTATGCGATATTGCCTAGATGGTTACTTGCCATGCAAAGAGACATGTCAGGCACAGTGGCAGAGTTGCAAACCGTTGATTATGTCGAGGCTAATAGAGTTGACCATTCAAAACTTGTATTTTATCGCTTGTTTTGGACATTCAAACCTTGTGTTGTTGGATTCCAATACTGCAAGCCCATTATTCAGATTGACGACACTCATTTGTATGGTAAATATCGTTATAAACTATTAATTACAACAACACAGGATGGTGATAAAAAAACCTTTGTCAATTGCATTTGCCATTGTTGAATGGGAAACAAAGGATGCTTAGAGTTGGTTCTTAACCTTGATTCGAACACATGTCACACAACAATAAAGTCTGTGCTTGATATCTGATTGACATCAAGGCATCATACAGTCAGTAGTGAATCCACATCTGGGATGACAGCCACTGCATGCGCATCATGTTTTCTGCATTCGATATATTGGTAGCAATTTTAACAGCGCATTTCATAATCTGACCTTAAAGAAATATCTGATTAACACAGATAGTTAAACATTTCACATTATTTATGAGTTTACTATACTAGTTATCAAACTACAATTTAGTTGCTAACACCAACTCATTCAATATTTTAATATCAGGGTATGAACCAATGACATACAAATTTGAGGCTAGGTTGGAAAAGTTGACCGCTACTCCCGAAATGGAAAATTGGATTAATTCGATTCCAAAAGAACAATAGAGTTTAGCATATGATGATAGCCACAGATTTGGTCATATGACGACGAACTTATCTGAGTGTATGAATGAGGTATTGAAAGGTGGCAGAAACCTACCAATAACAACACTTGTTCAGATGACATATTACAAATTAGTAGAGTACTTTGTTAATCGAAAGGATGACGCAAACGAGAAACTTGTTGATGGGGCAGATTTGTCTGATGATTTTATGAAAAGCTAGAATGTCAACATGCTCAAGGCAAGCTCTCACCAAGTCCGTCGATTTGATATATAGTCAACCAAATTTTTGGTCAAAGAGGCATTCAACCCTATAACAGTGAACCAGAAACTTGTTAGGATCGCAGCCGCCTAAGTCACACGTATTAGGTGTACATATTGATATGTTGTGGCTCTAGAGTGCATTCCGTAGATGACTTACCCAGGCTGACGGAGCTGATTACATGATACAGTGTGCACGGGCGTATATACTTCGGTTGATTAGAGGATTGCTATTTCCCGACCATTTTGGTAGACACGTGCACATGATGTTCCTTCCTCTATTGGAGGACTTTACCGCTACTAGGAGATACAACTGGGGATCTGCGGTCTTGGCCTATTTGTACAGAGAGCTGTACAAGGCCACAAACTACAGCTTGCACGAGATTAGAGGTGCTTGCATATTGTTGCAGTATTGGGCATGACACAGATTTTCACCTCTTGTCCCTACACTTGTGGATGATACTGATCCTATCCTTGTGGCTACCTACGTTGCTGCCTATGGTCCCCTACATCCACTAGGATTTCAATGAGTTTCTCAACATATCTGTACATTAGTTTGTTATTTACACTACTTGTGTTGACATCATATAACCTTGACATATATATAGGTGGCATAAACATAAGGTGTTGACTCAAAACCTTAATGGAGGTGCTTCCGTATTACCATCGGTTCTTTGATCAGATAAAAAGTGATGAGGTCAGTATCTATTTACATTGATTTAAATAAGTTAATTTGTCGTGCTTTCTAATTCTTTATACAATTGTGATTGCAAATAACATGGCAGCTATATACGAATGAGATTGTGGCTTCATTGTCAGCATTCTGTGTTACTGGTAGAGACATTATTCTAGAAGTGGTTTCACTTATCTTTTTCCACATTATTGAGTGGCACCAGCTAGATAGGGTGATGCGTCAGTTTGGTCTGGACTAACTAATGCTACGGAGACCACACTAACCTGACAAGTTGCACTCGATTAAATTGGTCGGACGACACGGCGAGGATTGGCGAGCCACACACCTTGCACACATAGTCATCTGGGACAATTGGAGGGAACGATGTGTTATTGGTTGGCCTTTGGAAGCACCTCTTACTGTGCAGTCTGAGTACATGCACTGGTACAAACGGATTACCAGGCATTAGATTTTCCGAATTGGTGCATCCATTTGATTTGTGGTAAGCTTTTTACCAATATGTTCTGCTATTTATTTTGTGAATTTTGTATTTTGTATTGATAATGATGTGTTATATCTGTATCTTAGGCTGACATTACAGAGAACATCCATGCGTTGGCCAAGAACCCTAGTTCGGGATTTAGTATGGTTAGCCTTCAACAGTCCATGGAGGACATCTTATCTTCAGTGAGTGAGCATGATCGCATCACATTGGATCACCTTTGTCCAGCTCCTCCTGCAAATGACATTCTCGGACCATCCGAGCAGTCCGATGAGCAGAGGTCGCGCTGTAGACGGAGATGGTTAGCAAGATGACTCTAGTTCTTCTGCTGTGCCTAGTACTCACCCATCGCCCAATTCTACTGCTACTTATCCACCATCTCAGCCACCACCACTATCGTACTCGTTATATCTAGGTTGTCGACCATCTACAACATACCCACCACCTACTTACCCTTACCCACCATATCCTTATACCTTTACCCTTACATTGTCATTTCCATATCCACCGTATATGGGTTACCCACCATTTCCTCACACATCACAGTCAGAACCTTCTTCTGATCCCCCTCACAGACCACCACATTCTAACCCTGACCCTTCTCATTGATGTATGTATACCACATTTTATTACATTTACTTAATTTGGGATGACTGTATGTATATGTACTAAATTTTTCTATTATGCTTATGCATCTTATATATGTTTTGTTGATATGGAATTCAATATATATAAATATGTTTCATTATACATGAAGAAGTATTTTTGGGAACGTCTAATTTTTAGGAAAAATTCTGTCAAATTTTTTATAGAATCGGAATGTTTAAACTATTAAAGTTAATTAATTTTGTTAGGCTCGTTTGACTAATATTCTAGCCCATCAATTTAAAGTGTAAAACTTGATTACAATATGTTAAGGGTGCTCACTGCTAGATTTGGTTAAGTTTAACTTCATAATTTTATAAACTCAATTTTCTAAACTTGGGCTCACCTTAGATTTAATTTAGTCAAAAATTTTAACTTAAGCATACTAAGCATGATTTGGGGGTTAAACAACTTATTTTCCTAACTTAAGCATATTAAGCATAATTCGGGTCATGTAAGTTTCGGGTTAACATTTTCCTAACTCAGGCCAGCCTATTTAGCCTTATGTAGTGTTAAAAAAGCGGGCTGGCTAGGCCCATTCGGGCTGGCATTTTGCTAGCCCAGTTCATCCATTTTGTCGAGTTATTCGGGCCGACCCATCAGACTTAACCCATTTTGACACAACAGGCCACGTGTGTTAGATACACCAATACGCGTGGCATATCCAACGTGGATACGCCAAAACGCTTGGCATATCCAAGTAGGATACGCCAACCGTTGTGGTGTATCCACGTAGGATACGCCAATCGTTCTGGTGTATCCTACGTGGTACAGACAATCTTAAAAAATTTAAGCGTGGTAAAAATAGTGGCATTCGGATAAATAGTTTCAAAAAGATAGTAATTTGGTAAATATCTTTGCCACTGAGGGTAGATTGGTAAAAAATCCTAGAATGTCATTTAGAATTGAAATTGTAATTTCATAAACTAATTTCAAGGAATTGAAAAATTACTAAATATCCGTTTGACTCCTGAAATTAAGTATAAAATTAGAGTTTGGAATTAGAATTAGAATTGGAATCGGACCTCTTAATTCTAATTTTTATATTTGAAATGTCATTTAGAATTAGAATTGTAATTCCATAAACTAATTCAATAGAATTGAAAAATAACTAAGTTAAGTCTTTCTCAATTTTTAGTTTATACCTTAAAAATTACCAAATTCATAACTTAAAAATTAAATTCTCTCTCTCTTTCACATTTATTTATAAACAATCATATTTATTGAGATTCTATATTTATATAATTTTTTTTTTTTTAAAAAAATTAATGAAAATTTATTTATGAAAAAAATATGACTATTATATTATAAAAATATTATTGTATGAATATTTTTATTAATTTTAATTTTGTAAATAATTTTTTAATATTTTAGATCATACCTTTAAATAATAAAATTTTAATTGAATTTAAAATTACAATTTCTTATCTTAATTTTTTGACAATCACAAATATATAATTTAATATTATTGACCAAATCTAATTAAAAAGAATTGAGATTAAAATTAAAATTACATATTTCAATTTTAATTCCACTATTCAAACGACATTAAGATAAGTTTTTTCAATTCTTAACATATACTTTAAAATTACAAATTCCATAACTTAAAAATTAAACTTTCTCTCTCTCTCTCTCTTTTCCACATTTATTTATGACAATCATATTTATTGAGATTCTATATTTATATATAAAATTATTTTTATATTTATATAAAAATTACTATAATAGCTATTTTTTTTCTAAAAAATTCATAGAAAATTTTTTTATGAAAAAATATGACTATTATATTATAAAAATATTATTATATGAATATTTTTATTAATTTTAATTTTGTAAATATTTTTTAATATTTTAGATTATATTTTTAAACAATAAAATTATAATTGAATTTAAAATTATAATTTTTTATACTAATTTTTAGATAATTATAAACATAAAATTTTAAATTTTAAATCAATTTTAATTTTTAAAATTATATTAAAATTAAAATTCTATATTTTAATTTTAAATTCGATATTCAAATTATTATGATTTATTCAAAAAGTTAAAACGAAGGCGTACGAAACCGCAGTTGGCGTATGCTAGGGTGCGTTGCATAGGAGCAGAGCCAAACCCTCACACCCTCACTTTGTTCAAAGCCCGTAGCCGTCCGATGAAAGGGGAACTGAACAACGGTTAACAGAATCAGTTGCAGGTCCAGGCGTCGCTCTCTCCCACCTCCTACTCCTTCCACCAATTCCCATCATCATTCTCTTCCCTCTGTTCTCTTCCTCTTTTTTCCCAATTTTCTTTTTTCCAAATTAAATTCTTATTCTTTTTCAACCATTAAAAAAAAAAATTAATTAAGAAGAAAAAACAAAAGCAAAAAAAGGGGCTGAATGGAATTGGCAATGAAGGTGGCTGAGGCAGTCCATGTGCTGAACCACGATACCCAATCTTGCAACCGCGTCGCAGCGAATCAGTGGCTCGTTCACTTCCAACAAACCCACGCCGCCTGGGACGTCGCCACCGCTATCCTCGCCGCCGATCCCCGCCTCCCTCTCGCCCTCGCCTCCGATTTAGAGGTCGAGTTCTTCGCCGCCCAGATTCTCAAACGCAAGGTCCCCTCTTTCTCTATTAGTTTTTTTCGACTTAGATATCTCAAGCATTGTAGTTCATAATTCACTTGAGTGTGTTTATCAAAAAAATAAAAAAAAATCACTTGAGTGGATATAGAGACTTGTTTGTTGGTACTTGATTGCATTCTTTATGCTATGGTCCTTTGCTTTTTGGAATCTTCACCAATAATGGCAAACTTGGATTTTATAACTAAAGTTTGTGGTTTTGCTTATTATTATGTTGTGTGTGTATTTAGGGCTTGTGAACTCAAGGGATTTGGTTGTGAGATTGCTACCATTCGTTGACTTTTTTCATTCACGGTCTCTGTAAAGTACACCGTGCGCTTCAGAGCATATATGATCAAGTTTATAAGGAAATTGAAACGATGAGAAATGTTGTTTCTCAATTGAAAAATATGCTGAGCAATCATGTATGCTGCATTGGCAGTGTAACAATACTTGGGCAAAAGATACATTGAGGTGTGTGCCTTCTGATAAACCTAAAGTTTAGAGTGAGCTGGTGAGGGGAGGCTCTCCCTATTCCTAGGTCTGGGCAAACCACTATCCTCAGCGATGATTTGCAATTGAACTACATATCGCCTACTAATGGGGGTCCCCTAGATTCAATCCCATGTCATGTAGTTGTCATGAGTAGGTCGATCAGGTGAGCCAACCCCCGTTGGTTTGAGGTGTGTGTCGTAGTTAAGGAAAATTTTGGTTTTGGGTTTAATTGATTTTTTCAGTTAATGTAATTTAGTCCTGTATCATCAATGAATAAAGTGCAAGGTTTTGTTAGTTTTCTTCTTCATGTCAATCTTGCAGAAGGATTAAGGTTCCAAACTCCCATTATTCTTTCTTGACTTTCTTGAACCTCTTTTAATCTTTTCTGTTTTTAATTTCATGCCAAACAAAACCTTTCTCCAGGGCATAACGTTTTGATTTTTGAAGTCTTTTCGGTGCCAATGCCTAATGTCTGAATGTGTGAAGCTCACTTTTGTGTTTTGTTGATGTTTCTGACTTTTTTTTTCAGTTTGATGAAGAATCCCCTAATCCCCTCCCCAAGAAAAAAAAATAAAATCACAAGAACTTCATGACTGATGCTTCAACATAAGCCCATGATTGTTGTTACATGTTTCAAATTACAGATACAAAATGAAGGTTATCTACTGCAATTAGGAGCTAAGGATGCTTTGTTAAACGCTCTTCTTCTTGCAGTCAAAAGATTCAGTACTGGTCCTCCCCAGGTGCATTGTTTTTCTTTCTTTTATGACTCTGCAGATGCTCTTTTCAAGGGAGGTGCTATGTAGACATTCAGTTGTCTTATAGATTGATTCATATTAAAAATAATTTGGTTTTAATTGGCTCTTTGTTATTGTCATGACAGCTTTTAACACAGATCTGTCTTGCTCTCTCTGCTCTTGTACTTCAAGTTGCTACGCATGGAAACCCTATTGAGCAGCTTTTTTACAGTCTCCAGAATCTGCAGAGCCAGGATGATGGCAATATTGCTGTCCTGGAGATGCTCACTGTGCTGCCAGAGGAAGTTGTTGACAACCAACATACTGAGTCTAAAATTAGTTCATTACACAAAAGCCACTATACCCAAGAGGTTTAGGAACTTTTGCTTCAATATATTCATCTATGCACTGTGTTTCTGTGCAACCTCTCTCTCTCACTTTGACTTCCACACACTCTTTTATGTCTGTTGTGCAGCTTCTCTCCCATACACCTATGGTTCTTGAGTTCTTACTGCAGCAATCTGAAATAAATTTTGATGGTTCTGTGCAACAGCATGAAAGGAACAGGAAAATTTTGCGTTGCTTATTGAGCTGGGTATGAAATTATACTGAGAACTCATTTGACTTTTGTTATGGTGCATACTCTTAGGATTGTACTATTTTTAAGCATGGTTGTCCCTGGTTTTGTTTGCTGGACGAGACATTTGTGCTCTGGTCTTTTCTGTTTTATTTTAACATGAATATTCATCTATCCTAAGCTTTATCAAAAGTTTTCTGTTGTCTTTTGATTTTATTCTAGTATGGCCTCCTTGTGTTCAGGTTAGAGTAGGTTGCTTCTCAGAGATTTCTCAGGGAACATTGCCAGCTCACCCACTTCTAAATTTTGTATTCAACTCATTGCAGGTAATCTAGTTCTCATGCACTTGTTTCTTAAGATGGAGTAGTATTCGTGACTACTCAAGATTAATTTATATCCACATTCTCTGTGTAGGTTCCTTTATCATTTGATCTGGCCATTGAAGTTCTTGTTGAACTTGTGAGTAGACATGAGGTATGGTTGTCCACTTTGATGGAACGCCATTCATATTCTTGAGTCTTGATCTGTTTAGCACTTTAGCTTAATTGCATGTGTCTGCAAATGTTTAAAGATGTCATTGTAATATGTGCTCGATGTAATTTCTCATACTCTCAAGTTTATAATGTGTTGAAATTATCTACTAGATTTTAGAGTTGGTTGGTCTTAAAATTGTCATATGTGATTTTTATACTGGCATGTTTCAACTTTCAAGTTTGAAGCTTTGCTCTCATCCTATCTATAATATCCTATGATGGATGTGTGGTTGGCCTATGATATTTCTCAGAATATGAGTATGTGAATAATTGTATATTATTTCTCATTACTAAACGGAATGTATAAAAAAGATTATATATAGAGGCAGCTGTTGTACATTAATAACTAGCTCCTAGAAAATAAGCAGCAAATTAATAAAACACTAAAAACAATATCTACACTAAAAATCGTGGGAACACCGTCCACATAGACCACCGTCCAACACTACCGTCCAACACTCCCCCTCAAGCTGGTGAATATGCATTCTCCATTCCCAGCTTGGATACAATAGTTTGAAATGTTAGACTATTCAACCCTTTTGTGAGTACATCAACAAGCTGACCTTGTGTAGACACATAAGGTGTACAAATTAAACCACTCTCTAGTTTTTCTTTGATAAAATGTCTGTCAACCTCAATATGCTTTGTTTGATCATGTTGTACCGGGTTATGAGCTATGCTGATTGCAGACTTATTATCACAATAAAGTCTCATCGGACCATCCCACTTGATCTTCAGATCTTCAAGAATAATTTTTAACCATAGTAATTCACACACATTTTGAGCCATAGCTCTGAATTCTGCCTCCGCACTAGATCGTGCTACCACATTCTATTTTTTTACTTCTCCAAGTCACCAGATTTCCACCAAGAAAAGTGCAATATCCTGTAGTCGATCTTCTGTCCACTGGTGATCCAGCATAATCTGCATCAGTGTATGCCTCAAGTACCACACCTCCATTTCTCTTAAATAGAATGCCTTTTCCTGGTGTTCCCTTAAGGTACTGTAATACTCGATATGCTGCTCCCAAATGAGATTCTTTTGGACTGTGCATGAATTGGCTGATCACACTAACTGATATGCTATATCTGACCGTGTGTGGGATAGATAAATAAGTCTTCCCACCAGACGCTGATACATTTCTCTATCAACTGCAGCATCTTCCTCTGCCTGTCCAAGTTTCATATTGGGATCTATAGGAGTACTTGCCGGTTTGCATGCTGTATGACCCGTTTCTGTTAGGAGATCCATAACATACTTTTGTTGAGAGATGAATATACCTTTCCTAGAATGAGCAACCTCAATTCCAAGAAAGTATTTTAACATCTCTAATGCTTTAATTTCCAGCTCCTTGGCTAAGCACTGACTCAAAATATGTTTCTCCTTAACATCATCTCCTGTTACTATTATGTCATCAACATATACCAAGAGAGCTGTGACTCCCCCTGAAGGAGAGTGTTTAACAAACAATGTGTGATCCCCTTGGCTTTGTTTGTACCCCATAGCCAACATAATTCTAGCAAACCTTCCAAACCACGCTCGTGGTGATTGCTTGAGGCCATATAAGGCCTTTTTCAGCTTACACACAGTATTAGCATCCAAATTCCTCCCATATCCTGGTGGGACCTCCATGTAGACTTCTTCTTCGAGATCTCCATGTAAGAAAGCATTCTTGACATCAAACTGCTGTAAATCCCAACCATAATTAGCTACCAATGGCAATAATACTCGAACTGTGTTCATCTTTGCAACTGGTGCAAAAGTCTCCTGGTAATCAATTCCATAAGTTTGGGTATAACCTTTGCCAACTAATCATGCCTTATACCTCTCTATGGATCCATTTGCTCTATATTTCACAGTATACACCCATTTACAGCCCACAATTTTCTTTCCAGCCGGTAACTGCACTAGCTCCCAAGTTTTATTCTTTTCCAATGCCTCCATCTCCTCATTCATGGCTTGTTTCCATTTTCCATTGGACAAGGCCTCGGGTAGGGTGGTAGGGATGGCAAAGGTATTTAGGTTTATAAGGAAGGCTTTATGAGATGGTAAAAAATTATCAAAGGACAAGAAGTGTGAAAGGGGGTATAGTGGCCGTTTTGTGCACTCTTTGATTCCTTTCCTGATAGCTATCGGAAGAAATTGGTCACTACTATCCATATGAAATTCAGATTCATCTTGCAATAAAGGATTAGATACTATTACCTCATTAGAAGGCTCCGAGTTGGACTCTTGGGCCTGCACAGGTTCAGGAACAGCCATCTTCCTTCTTGTGAACACCTTGCCTTTGCCATACCTTACATTCTCAAGAGCAAATTCAGCCACTGAGTCAGGAATGGTTTTGGACACAGGTTCAACAGTAACATCAGGAGGAGGATTAGGGACAACAGAAAGGTTATGAGAAGAACCTTTAGACACAGGAAGTAAGGACAAGTCAAGCAAGAAATCTTCCTTATCTTCCTTCATTAACTTCTCTCTCTGAAGATAAGGATGGGAAAAATAGGGCTCTTCTTCACTGAATGTAACATCCCTGGAGACATAGAACTTTCTGGATGGAGGGTGATAACACTTGTACCCTTTCTGGGTCGAAGAATAGCCCAAAAAGATGCACTTTAGAGCCCTTGGATCAAGTTTCCCCTTGTTTGGGCTGTGAATATGGACAAAAGATACACATCCAAAGATTTTAGGGACAAGATTATTGGAAGTGTGTAGATCAGGATAGAAAGTGGAGAGGACATCCATAGGACTCTTGAACTCCAAGACTTTAGTGGGCAAGCGATTTATAAGATAAGTAGAAGTCAGAACAGCTTCCCCCCAAAAGGACTTAGGGACATTTCTCTGAAACAATAAGGCTCGGGATTTTTCAAGAAGATGACCGTTTTTCTGCTCTGCTAACCCATTTTGTTGTGGGGTATGAACACAGGATGATTCATGGATTATTCTTTCTTTTTGGAAAAAATGCAAAAGAGTCTGATTAAAGTAGTCCTTAGCATTATCGGACCTGAATCGTTTAATACCCACCCCAAATTGATTTTTAATCATGGAACAAAAATTTGGGAGAACAGTACTAATATCAGACTTGTGATTGAGCAGAAACATCCAGGTAACACGTGTACAATCATCAATAAAAGAAACAAACCATCTTGCCCCAGAGATAGTAGGAATGGAAGAGGGACCCCAAACATCACTGTGAATAAGAGAAAAAGGAACAGAACTTCTTGTATTACTAATTGGAAAACTGAAACGCTTATGTTTGGCAAGTTCACATACTTCACAATGAAATTGTTCAATATCAAGACCTTTACACAAAGAAGGAAAAAGACTCTTAATAATAAGAAAGGATGGATGGCCTATCTACGGTGAACAAGCCAAACTTTGTCTTTTTTAGTTGAAAGAAGTTCGGAGGTAAAAGAATATGGGTGTCCAAGTCCGCTCTTGGTCGTGTTTACCTGACAAGGTGCTTCAAAGAGGTAGAGGCCATCCTGCTCCCTAGCACGTCCAATCATCTTCCCCGAATCCTTGTCTTGAAAAACACAATGATCATTGTAAAAAATCACTTTGCAAGATAAATCTTTAATTAATTTCTGGACAGAAACCAAATTTGTGGACAATTTAGGGACATGAAGGACATTTTTTAACGTCACTAGGGGGCTTAGTTAGACCTCTCCTATACCGGCTACAGTGATCAAGGAACCATCAGCTGTGGATATTTTCTTACTACTTGGGCATGGAGAATAGGTGGAAAATATAGTGGGGTTGTTGGTCATATGGTCTGTGGTTCCTGAATCCATAATCCAGGAGTTGGTAAAATTGTACCCGAGACATTGAATCCAATGGAAAAAGGTAACTTACTCGAATAAGTCAAAGAACAAGTACCTGAGAGCTTTTCAAGGCTGTGTAGAGAGACATTTGAAACCTCACCTTCTGTTGACATCGTGAGAGACAAAACAAAACCGCTGGAGTGACAAAGTCAAGGCAAAATCGTAAAAGACGTCGGAGAAGGCGAACCCACTATCCAAACAACTTTGGACCGGAGTTCTGACCACTGACACAGAAGCAGGGGTCGCCGGCGAGTTGAACGGAACAAACGGCATCGTTCTCCGTGACCGGAAGGTGGCGTGTGACTCCCACACACCGGGAACTCCAAACATGTGTGGCGGGGTGTGACAAGGTCTCCGGCGTTGGCGCTCAGGTGGATGGTCGGTCAGAGGTCTCTGAGATGCCTCGTGACCGTACTTGGATGGAAGAATGGCTATGAAGGCCTTGGTTGGCAATGAAGGCCGACTGTTTGGGTTTTTTGGGTACTACTGTTCGGGGGTATTGTTTTGGGTACTGTTAGGATACTGTGCGGTACTGTACAGTACTGTGCGAATACTGTTCATGTACTGTTTTGGCGATGAAGGCCAAAAGAAAAAAGGGGCAATGAAGGCCAAAAACAAAAATTGGTTGGCAATTAAGGTTGACCGAAAAAAGGCTCAGCGGAAAACAGAGAGTCCCAGATCGGAACTGCTCTGATACCATCTCAGAATATGAGTATGTGAATAATTGTATATTAATTGTACATTAATAACTAGCTCCTAGAAAATAAGCAGCAAATTAATAAAACACTAAAAACAATATCTACACTAAAAATCGTGGGAACACCGTCCACATAGACTACCGTCCAACACCATCCAACAATATTCAAATGGAACAGTCACGGAATTGAGCTTTTATCAGGTTAGGGGTGGGCTTTTAGGATAGTTTAGGTCCAAGTTACTAGTTGAATTGATGGTTCATTAGAGGTATCTTATGCCAGGGGTGGTTTATCAAGCAATGGGTTGATCATTAAGGGCCAAATTTAAGGATGTTTGGGTGTTGTGAATTATACCTATGAAAGTTGGTTTGGGGTGTGTGAAAGTTTTTATAGCAAATTCTTGAAAGATGAATTAGTAAATGATGCACAGTCCAGAAAACAGGTCTAGGAGAGGCTTTAAATTGAGGAAAACATATTAGAAATTGAAGAAAGAACAATGAAAGAACCTTGCCTAGTACCAATAGGTACCTTGGGCATCATACTTTGATATTAGTTGCATAGCAAGACTGAGACAATAGCGATCTTATGGACTAAAATTCAAAAACTGGTGATTATTTAGATTAGAACTCAAAAACTGTACTAAAATTCAAAGAACCTTGCCTAGTACTAATAGGTACCTAGGGCATCATACTTTCATTCTGTTGATATCTTGGATTCGTTAGATTTTGGGTCACAGTAGCATTTAGTTTTGCTCTTTCGCTATCATTCCCTCTTGCTGAGACTCTCTTAACTGGGCAACAAGTAGAGGCCTGCTTCTTTGTCCCTTTTCTTTTTTAATTTTTATCTTAAAAGAAAGCATATAGCATGTATGAGGCAGGTGGTTGGACTATTTAGCCTGTTTTCCTAGTCTTTTTAACTGTTTATTTTTAGCCCATACAACTCAAACAGAGTAAAAAACTATCTACTCTGGATTTTAATCCCTTTTAATTTGAGCACTTGAATGTATACACATTTGGCATGCCTGATATATGTGTTCACTTATGTTCAGGCAAACAGTTGGTTTTACAAAGTAAATAGCTCTAGTAGAAATACTAGAGCTGAGACAATTGAAATGTTTTTTTCGCATGTGTTTCTGAATCATTCTAACTCCTCCCCACCTTTCAGTTTTGCTAGTATGTATATTTCAAAATTGTGTTCCCACCATGTTCTCTTTTTGCACATTTGTCAAAAAGACTGTCAGATGCAATGGATTTTTACTATTATTATTGTATAATTGGTTCAATTGCGTATGAAACTAAAACTTTTTTGGATTTTTGTGTCTAATATTTTCTAGGTAAATTTGGGTTTGGGGTGAAATTTTGGCAATTTTCTAAGTGAAACTTGTGTTTTTTACTTCGTTTATTGTAAATTTCTATGTGTAATGTCTTTGAGGATGGGGATGATATATTGATTTTGATTTGGACTTTCTTTAGGGAGTGCCCCAAGTTTTGTTATGCAGAGTACATTATCTGAAGGAAGTACTTCTTCTTCCAGCTCTTACTAGGGGAGACATGAAAGTAATTGGTGGCCTTGCATGCTTGTTGTCAGAAATTGGGCAGGCTGTAAGTATTGAATAGGAATTTGAGTTCTCTTGGATTTCCAAATCCTCGTTATGGATACCTTTTTATTTGTTGCCTGTTTGAATGACTTTGTTAATGTAAATTCATGCCTATGGTGACCATCATTTAATTTTACATGTTGTTAGAGATATGGGAATAACTCAGTTACTTATGGTTACTATCATTTATTTAATTTTTTTACCCCCTGTGTGCACCATGCATGTCTCATTTAACTTGTCACACTTGTTGAATGTATGCTAGGCTCCGTCTCTAATTGTAGAAGCAAGTGCAGAAGCCCTTGCACTGGCAGATGCACTCTTGAGGTGATATCTCAACAATTTACTTAGAATTTTTAATTGCTGTAGTTTTTTCTGCTCATTTTTGGTTGGCAAGGTATCAAGGATTTTAGGGATTTATTTGATGATGTTCCATTCAACATAATTATGGAATGTGAACTATCCATGCTGTAGTGTGTGCACCTAAGATGCTCTCACATTAAAATAGAACTATATAAAGGCTACAAATATTTGGTTAATAACTGACATGAAGATTTGCAATTTGGGAACTTGTATTAACATGTTTGAGAAGGGACTTTCTCATGTTGTCTCAGTTTTACATATTTCTAATCTGCTTGCTTGCATAAAGCATCTTATTATAGACATTTGGTCTGTGTTGAGATTAAACTGTTGAATATGCTAGCAGCTGCGTGGCATTTCCAAGTGAAGATTGGGAGATTGCAGACTCAACACTGCAGTTTTGGTAATGCGATTTTAGTAAGGCTTCACAATTTTTTTTAGTTTACCTATCTATATGTTATTTGTGATAGGAAAGTGCCTCTCAAGCTTAAGGGTAAATTTTACAGCACAGCTATAAGGCCCGCAATGTTGTATGGTACTGAATGTTGGGCGGTAAAAAGCCAACAAGAGCACAAGATCAGTGTCGCGGAGATGAGGATGTTGCGTTGGATGTGTGGCCATACTAGACAAGATAGGATTAAGAATGAATGCATTAGAGAGAAAGTAGGGGTAGCACCTATTGTGGAAAAGATGGGAGAATCTCGCCTTAGGTGGTTGCATTTTAGAAGCCCCCAAGAAGAGTAGATCGCGATGGAGAATAGCCCATAGCTAGAGGTAGAGGAAGACCAAGAAAGACTATAGGTGAAACGGTTAAAAAGATCTTTTGAATGGCTTTTCTTTGGTTCATGATAGGACACAATGTTTAGCCGACCCCACCTAGTGGGAAAAGGCTTGGTTGTTGTTGTTGTTGTTGTTGTTGTTACCTATCTATACTCATGTCAATTGCTGTACATATGTGTGTGTGATATCTCTATGTTGCTTCCTCTGTGTGCTCTCTCTTTTTTTACCTCTTTGTGGTAGAGTTGCATGCAACTATTTATTCTCCTAAGCATGTAGAATATTTGGTTATTTTTCATGTTGCTAATTGATTAATAGTTTATGATATAACACTATCTCTTCTCCGGTAATGTTCACACACTAAACCATGCCACTGCCTCAGCCTGCTTGATGTTTGCACGTGCATGATGCCAGCTTTTTGAGTGATTATTATATTGATAACTGTCACGCACTTATTCGTGAGAATGATGAAAGGTTTTAGTTTTGTTGTTGTATGAAATCTGATATGCAGAGAGATTGGAAAGCCTTGCTGTACTCTTGAGCTTCTTTAGTTTCTCAGTTTTTAATTGTTTTTTCTCATTTAGATGATGTATTAGGCACAGTCATCATGAGCACCAAAAATCTTGTTTCAGGTCCACTCTTGCAAGCTCTATACTTGGCATTGATGAGGATGGTGCAAAAAGTAGAAAACACGTGGAAAACATTTTTTCACCTGTGTTCTCAGCATTACTTGGTTCACTGTTATTGCGTTCTCAGGTTTATTCTTAGTCTATTTGCATATTTCCAGTATGGGCATGGACTAATGTAATGTTTTTTCCCCTTTTTTTCTTGGGAGGGGGGTATTTAATATTGCATTTATGATTTTTGGCTTATCTTGATGGGGGTGACATTATAAGTTGAACTGTTGAAAGAGTTCTCGGTGCTTGAAGCTACATTGCATGTAACTCTTAGCTGAATTATGATATATCGTAGTATGTGACATGTCTATACTTATTATCTGCATCATGATACTGATAGTGACATGTCTACAATTCGTATTCAGTGGATCCTACGTAGAACAAACATAAAGTCCTTTCTTGACTCAAAACTCAAACATTTGAAGGAAATCCATTTACAGAAACTAGGAAGCAGTTACAACATGAGGAGTGGAACTGTAACCAAGGTAGTGAAAGGCAAAAAGCACCCTTAAGGTACTAGGGGGTTTTAATGCCTTGTGGGGGGAGATGCCGAAAAGCTCACACCTCAATCAAGAAAGGCGTTAAAATTAGAAAAATAAGAAAACAGTAAAATGTTTGACTATTTTGCATGCACCCTTAAGTCAGAGGCATGCATCTCAGTGAAGGAACAGAGCTTTAACCAGCAGAGGCGCTGAGCCCTCTGGTGCCTCGCCTCAGTGCCTTAGGCACACCTTTTGGCACCTTTGACTACATTTACTGCCCCATAAGTTATATATTGACTAAGAGGACCTTAACTGTTACATTTTACCTATTGCCCTATTAGTGTTATTCCCATTGTACATTAATTGGTGCTGATGGGAAAATCTACTTTCAAAACAATCTTTAAACTGGTTCATTCTTTGAAGAGAGTGAAGGAAATTTGCCTAAACTACTATTGGTTGTTGTTTGTTCTAGTTGATAGTCCAGATTTGATGAATATTGGATATAGGCATATAGCATTTTAAAATTTTTTACCTGTGAAATTTGTAAAATATGGTTATATTAGTTATGCTAATGAAGACCTTATTGGCTGGATGGATCATATAAGGTGCAGTTAAAAAGTGGGTCAGTTAAAGTTAAATGGATTATTGATCTATTATTTGTCCCATTGAAAATTGAAAATATCAACCTATTACTTATAAAACAAATGTTTACTTTGGAATTCATTTTTGTTTGTGTGCATAGCATAGCTTTTATTTAAGTGCATAGCTTCACTGGTTGATCTTCTTGGTTTTTATATAATCCTTTGTTGGGATTCCTTATAGATTAAAAATGACTGAATCTTTTGAGTAAATTTCATGTTTTTTTCTTCTGGTACTTGACAGGTGGATGATTCTACCTACAATGATGAGGGAAGAGTGATTGATTTGCCTGATGGCCTTATCCATTTCAGGATGAACCTAGTAGAGCTTTTGGTGGATATATGTCACCTGTTAGGATCTTCTATATTTATACAAAAGGTGCTTTTGGAAAGTTTCATTTCTTTTCTTTCCCTTTTGACTTAATTTCCAGGGCTTTGTTTTGTGTTTTACACCTTTCATCATGGTATGATTACTTTGGTATCATATCAGTTATCCTATTACTGTGATAATCACTAATTGTGAATCTGTTTGATTATGTTGGGTTATTATAAATGGATAGTGATGATAGTAGCTAGACAAAATGGAGACTAGATCTAAAATTTTAACGTAGTTTAATTTAAAATTGAGTCCCGCTTATAATGAGAAGTTGACCCAATACACAGTTGTTGATATATATACTGAGCAGTGACACAAGAAAAATAATTTTTTTCCAATATTTATTAGATAAAAGAACATTATTAGAAGGAAAGAAGAGATACAAGGCAGAAGGAGAAGGTATCCTCAGATAGAATAAAAAAGAAAAACAAAGCAAGGCTGAAGAAGCATTAATAGAATCAAGCAAAAGCAAAAGGAATTCCACCTATGTGGCTTCTCTGAATATGAGAGTGACATCAATTCATTTATTTAACAAACTCTGAAATCTGAAGGTGACGATTTTGGAATGTGACAGAATATGCCAGTAGAAAACTGTCTATGCTTTCATTTGTTTCATGTGGGAGATAGCATTTATATTTGTATAACATTTATATTAAAGACAACTGAGATTAATTCTTAATATGAAGGACATTTCTGTTCTCAAAATAATTTATATCATCTATAGTAAAAAAAAAACCTTTATAGTAATGGTACTGTGTTAAAATAATGCAATTTCTTCCTCAATCACTACGTGATACTGGACTTGTCTCTCCTTTATCTAAAATTGAGGTCTTGCTTGAAAATGATGGCCAAGAATGTCGTCATGTCATGTCATCTGTTATAGCAATTAATTAGTAAACTGATAGACCCCCTATCACTAAGGTTTATTCAAGAAAGAAGAAAATAGGAAAGGGTGGAACTGCACACGTGGGAAACAAGGACATGATGGGAATTGAAGGAAATGGGCTGGTCATGATGCTGAACCATAACAGAATGGCGAGCTGGCAGAAGTTAGTGGGAAGGAAGAGAATTCTGTTAAGACGGATGAGAATATAGAGGGGGAGGAGGGGAAGAGTGAGGCATGTATGTTTTGAGTGATATTTGGGAAGGAGGATTAGACCCCTCGAAGAATTTGCTATCTCTAAGTTTTTTTCTTATTTTCTATTGTTTTTGGACTGATATCACACTGATATCAAGTTCATATTGTTATCTAGTGTTCTTTTAATACAATTCTGATCCAGTTTCTATCAACTGGTATCAAAGCTCTCAATCTGGCGAGCTTGGGATGGTTAACACCAGAATGGAAACGAGATTGGAAGCTCTTGAGAAAAACTTTGGACAGATTAATGAGATCATGAAGGAGATGGATCAATGGAGAATGGACAACTTAGCCAAGAGAGAAGTTCAGGAGGTTCGGCTGAAATGCAGTGAAGAAGTGCAAACCTGATTGTTGCAATTTCTGGAAGGAAAAGGCACAGAGGGATCACGAGACAAGACGTCAAGAAGCAGGTAGGACGAAGATGACAAGGGAAATAGTGGGCCCACATTCAGAACCAACCGAACCCACAATACGGATGATAGATGGAAGAAAATGGAGGTTTTGGTGTTTAACGGAGACGATGCATACAGATGGGTCAACCGGGTTGAACGGTATTTTCTGGTGAACTTAGTCGTAGAGGAGGAGAAGTTACCGTCGGTAATGGTGGTGATGGAGGATCATTCCTTAAACTGGTTCCAATGGTGGGAGAACCGAAATCCATATGCGAATTGGGAAGTTTTCAGAATGGCGATAGTGCAACGCTTTCAACCTTCACTTGCCCAGAATCCTTATGAGGTGCTGCTGAGCTTGCAGCAAACGGGCACAGTGGCAGAGTATCGAGATCAGTTTGAAAGGATCTCTGGCCCCCTTAAACACACTGATGAAGAGATGTTGAGGGGGATCTTCATGAACGGTCTGCGTGAAGATGCTCGAGCAGAGGTGAAGCTTCATCGGTTGGAGACTCTCTCCGACGTGATGGACTAGGTGTTACTGATTAAAGAACGAGACTGGGCCACGGAAAAGGAGGTTTGGGCCTGGCCCAACGTGGAGTTTCAAGGCCACTTCAACCCATTAGAACCACCTAGGGAGGAAATGGGTTCAGGCCCGGTTTAACTAATGATGCCGGGAGGAGTGGATCTGCAAATACCACTAATGTTTCCAGATTGCACAATTTTGTTTGTCCCACTACAGAACCTCGTGGAGAAGGGACTAGCAGTATGAGGAAGGGGGTGGTTTCAAAAGGCTGTCTGATGCTGAATGGCAGGAGAAGGTGCGAAAAGGACTATGCTTCCGATGTGATGAGAAGTTTAGTCCAGAGCACGTCTGCAAATACAAGCAGCTTCATCTGCTGTTAGTGGGTTTTGAAGAGGAAGTGGAGGATTTTCAAGAAGAGAAGAGTCAAGGGGAGGAACAGGAGCTAGAAGAAAATGCAAGGCAACTGTCTCTCAATAGTATTATGGGAATAACCTCTAAAAGATCCCTGAAATTATGGGGAGAAGAAAAAGGTTGAAGGGCGGTGGTACTTATTGACTGTGCAGCTTCCAACAATTTCATAGCTAAGAAATTGGTGGAAGAATTGCAACTTCCTGTTTCAGAAACTCCAGAGTATTATGTGGAGGTGGGTGATGGGCATAAAATAAGATGCAGTGGAGTTTGCAGGAGGATGAAGATGCTACTACAAGAGGTTAATATAACCCACGATTTTTACCTATTTGAGTTGGGGTAGCACCTATTGTGGAAAAGATGGTAGAATCTCGCCTTAGGTGGTTTGGACATGTAAGGAGAAGACCCTTAGAAGCTCCGGTAAGAAGAGTAGATCAGGTGGAGAATAGTCCAATAGCTAGAGGTAGAGGGAGACCAAGAAAGACTATAGGTGAAACTATTAAAAAAAATTTAGATTTGAATGATATTTCTGAAGACTTGGTTTATGATAGGGCACAATGGCGTCGTTTGATCCATGTAGCCGACCCCACCTAGTGGGAAAAGGCTTGGTTGTTGTTGTTGTTATTGTTGAGTTGGAAGGTGCAGATGTGGTATTGGGGTTGGAATGGCTAGAAGGGTTGAGGGAAATAAAAGCTAATTTTAAGGAACTGACTTTGAAGGTGCATATAGAGGGCAAGGCAGTGACATTCAGGGGAGAACCATCTCTGTCCAGAGCTTTAGCATCCTTAAAAACAGTGTGTAAGGCTTTAAAAGATGTGGGAGAAGGGTTCTTGGTGCAATATCAAACATTGACAGCAGAAAAGCAGCCGTCCAATCCTCATTGGCAGGAGCTGGATACCTTGTTGGCTGAATTTGGAGGCTTATTTCAAGAACCACAAGAGCTACCACCAAAAAGAAAACATGATCATGCTATTATACTAAAGGAAGGTGCTCAAACTCCTAACATTCGACCCTATAGGTACCCTTACTACCAAAAGAATGAAATAGAAAGACTTGTGGGGGACATGCTCAAGGCTGGAATCATTCAACCCAGCACTAGCCTATTCTCAAGTCCTGTGATATTTTGGTCAGAAAGAAAGATGGCGGGTGGCGTCTGTGCGTGGATTATAGGGCCCTGAATACGATAATCATGCCTGATAAATTTCCAATACCAGCCATAGACGAACTGATGGATGAGTTGGCAGGAGCAATAGTTTTTTCTAAACTAGATTTGAAGTCAGGGTATCACCAAATACGCGTAAAGGAGGAAGACATACCAAAGACAACCTTTAGGACTTTTGAGGACCATTATGAATACCTCGTGATGCCCTTCGGGCTGTCCAACGCTCCATTAACCTTTCAATCTTTGATGAATGAGGTATTCAAACCATTTTTGAGGAAATTTGTGCTTGTTTTCTTTGATGACATTCTAGTTTACAGCCGGGACAAGGATTCACATTTGGAACATCTAAGGAGAGTTTTACATGCTCTAGAAGTTGTCTCTTTGTAAACCAGAAGAAATGTAGTTTTGGTCAATCCAATTAGAATACTTGGGACATATTATTTCGAGTCAAGGAATGACAATGGATCCAAAGAAAATTGATACACCCACAAATATCAAGAGTCTAAGGGAATTCCTTGGGCTCACGAACTATTATAGGAGATTTGTGAAAGATTATGGGAGAATAGCAAGACCTTTGACACAGTAGCTTAAAAAGGAAGGGTTTGAGTGGGGAATGGAGGCTCAACAAGCATTTGAATCATTCAAGTCAGCAATGACCTCTCTGTCAGTGTTGGCTGTCCCAGACTTTAGACAACCATTTATAATGGAAACAGATGCCTCGGAGAAAAGAATAGGAGCAGTTTTGATGCAACAAGGCAGACCTATAGCTTATCTCAGCCAAGGTTTATCAAATAGGGCTCAAGCGAAGTCAGTTTATGAGAAGGAGTTGTTGGCCATTGTTCTTGCAGTCCAAAAATGGCAACATTACTTGATGGGGTATCATTTCATCATCAAAACCTACCAGTGTAGTCTCAAATACTTGACTGAGCAAAGGTTGATGGGAGAGGAACAACAGAAATGGATGTCTAAGCTGATGGGTTTTGATTTTGAGATTCAATATTGTTAGAGAATATTAGGGTTATTACTTATTAGGTTATTAGTCTTATGTTAATGGGCTTGGACCAGTACTAGTAGTGTTAGTATTTGACCTAAATATTAGTATAAATAAGTGTATTAGATTATGGAATTGAAACACATTATCAACACATCAAGTTAATATCATTATCAATTTATATTCTCTCTTTTCCTCCTTCTCTACCTACTTCCCTCCAATTCAACATGGTATCAGAGCGGTACCATCCTCCGTGACCTGTCCCATCACTTTCGTTGCCGAGTTCCCAAAGATCTGGAACTCCGATTAGCCGCTGCCTCTGGTTGCCGAGTTCTCCTTTCGACACCCTCTTTCTATATCTTTTCTGGCCAACCGTGTTTCCATTCCGGTTTGCCGACCTTTCTCCCTTGCCGTGACGTCTTCCCTTCCCTTGTCGCTGCCACCGCCGTCCTCCGCCTCCTTTCCGGCCACCGACCACACCGTTGGAACCGCCTCCCTCAGACCGGCCAGACCCCCGAAGCCCAGCCCAACGCTGCCGTAACGCACCGCCCTTCGCCGCAGCCACCCAGCCACCGCGCGGCCTGTTTTCCGGCGCGTGACGGCGCGTTCGTCCTCCCCTCCGGCCGCCGTTCCTCTCGTCAGGCTCGTCTTGGCCTCCTCTACGCCGATCTGCCCTCAGATCCTTGTTTTCTTGCGGTGAATTTTTCAGTTATCTCTGGTTTTGGCTGTTTGTTTCTTTTCCATTGCTAGCATAGCATTGAGGGGGAGAATGGGAATAAGTTCATCTCTGCATATACTTCAATGCTAGTGTTTGTCATGACTTCTCTCACACAAATGAATCATACTGGTGGTGACTTCTTTTCCCATTGACGATCATTCCGATGGTGACTTCTCTCCCACAGATGAATCATGCTACTGGTGACTTTTTCTTCCCGTCGACGATCATTCCGATGGTGACTTATGTTGGTTATGACTCACACTGGCCTCAACTTTGTCCCAGATGCACTGGTCCCAGCTTTTGTCCCAGATGCACTGGCCCTGTCCA
This sequence comes from Ormosia emarginata, assembly GCA_029884605.1. Classification (NCBI taxonomy): domain Eukaryota; kingdom Viridiplantae; phylum Streptophyta; class Magnoliopsida; order Fabales; family Fabaceae; genus Ormosia; species Ormosia emarginata. The sequence goes on along the minus strand of JAQQTP010000084.1, from coordinate 12,075,083 downwards.
TCTTAGTCCCAGATGCATTGGCCCTATCTCCATCCCGATTCAGTTGCACCACTGTCACACTGTTTTTGGCGCATTATGTTTTTAGTTTATTTTCTTTAAGATGTAATTGTAACAAGCTTAAAGCTTAGTAAGCTTAAGCTTGAGGGGAGTGTTAGAGAATATTAGGGTTATTACTTATTAGGTTATTAGTCTTATGTTAATGGGCTTGGACCAATGATTTAGTAGTGTTAGTATTTGACCTAAATATTAGTATAAATAAGTGTATTAGGTTATGGAATTGAAACACATTATCAACACATCAAGTTAATATCATTATCAATTTATATTCTCTCTTTTCCTCCTTCTCTACCTACTTCCCTCCAATTCAACAAATATAAACCGGGAAGTGAAAACAAGGCTGCAGATGCATTATCCAGAAGGATGGAATTTGCTGCACTATCTACTGTTTTTTTGGCTGAAACAGATTCACTTATTGATGAGGTTCAATCAGACCCAAGATTGAAAAATATCTTATTAGACTTAATGTCCGATAAGGAATCTCACCCGGGTTATGTAAGGAAAGGAGGACAGTTGTTGTATAAAGGAAGATTGGTTTTACCTAAAGGTTATGTGCGAATACCTACCTTGCTCAAGGAGTTCCACTCCTCTCTTATGGGAGGACATTTAGGTTTCTTTAGAACCTATAAAAGAGTGTCTGGTGTTTTGTTTTGGGAAGGCATGAAGAAAGATATCAAGGAATTTGTTTTTGCTTGTGACATATGCCAAAGAAACAAGTATCAAGCCCTTGCTCCTGCTGGTCTACTGCAGCCATTACCTATTCCGACCCAAGTGTGGCAAGACATTTCCATGGATTTTATAGGTGGACTACCTAAAGCAAAAGGGGTAGACACCATTATGGTGGTAGTTGATTGTCTCAGTAAGTACGCTCATTTTCTGCCCTTAAGTCATGCTTTTACAGCAAACGAAGTAGCTGAACTATTCATTACTGAGATAGTATGACTCCATGGGTTTCCTTTCTCAATTGTATTAGACAGAGACTGGGTCTTCATCAGTCAATTCTGGTCAGAGTTATTTAGAAGGTCTGGCACTCATCTCAAGATGAGTTTAGCTTATCACCCCCAATCGGATGGTCAAACAGAGGTGGCGAACCGATGTTTGGAAACTTACTTGAGGTGCTTTATAGGTTCCAAACCGCGATAGTGGACTAAGTGGCTATGTTGGGTTGAATATTGGTTCAACACCAATTATAATAGCTCAACTAAGATGTCATCATTTAAGGCTTTGTATGGAAGAGATCCACCAATCTTACTTCGATGTTCAGGAGATCTTTCTACTGTAGAAGAAGTTAATCAATTGCTGGTTGAGAGAAATACCATGCTAGATGAACTTAAAGACAACTTGGTGAAAGCTCAAAACAAAATGAAAATTCAAGCTGACAAAAGCAAGAGAGATGTGGTTTATCAACCAGGAGATTTTGTATATTTGAAAATACAACCTTACAGGCTTAGATCTTTGGCCAAAAAAGTCAATGAGAAACTGAGCCCGAGGTATTACGGGCCTTTTGAGGTATTGGAGAAGGTGGGAACAGTAACATACAAGCTACAGCTTCCTACTTACAGCCGAGTGCATCCAGTTTTTCATGTTTCTTTGCTCAAGAAGTCAATAGCAGGTGATGTCCACAGCCAACCCTTACCAGCTATCCTATCAGAGGATTGGGAACTAAAGATGAGTCTAGCTGAAGTATTACATGTGAGAACAACTGAAGATGGGGCTATGGAAGTACTCATCAAGTGGGAGGATCTTCCAGAGTTTGAGAGCTCTTGGGAATCATTTGAAACAATTCAGCATCACTTTCCCAATTTTCACCTTGAGGACAAGGTGAAACTCTTGGGGGGGAGTATTGATAGACCCCCCGTCACCAAGGTTTATTCGAGAAAGAAGAAAATAGGAAAGGGTGGAGCTGCACACGTGGGAAACAAGGACATAATGGGAACTGTAGGAAATGGGCAGGTCATGATGCTGAACCATAACAGAATGGTGAGCCGGCAGAAGTTAGTGGGAAAGGAAGAGAATTCTGTTAAGACGGATGAGAATATAGAGGGGGAGGAAGGGAAGAGTGAGGCAAGTATGTTTTGAGTGATATTTGGGAAGGAGGATCAGACCCCTCGAAGATTCTGGCTATCTCTATGTTTTTTTTCTCTTATTTTCTGTTATTTCTGGACTGATATCACACTGATATCAAGTTCATATTATTATCCAGTTTCCTTTAATACAATTCTGATCCAGTTTCTATCATAAACTATTCTGTAAGTTGCAATATTTAGCTCATCTCAAGCACTATACTTTGGTAGGCTAACAACCTTACAGGTGAGTTAACAGGTTGAAAGCACAGCTCATTTACTGAACTCATGGAGCCTGAGCAAGCGTTAATTGAGCAAGTTGCAAATGACTTGGTTAATGCATGAGATATTTCTTCCTTCTCTTATATTTTCCCCTTCCTTTTTTGGTAACCACCTACTAAATAAAGCAAAACCAGACACAGACACTCATCTCCCAACTCTTCCATTTTTGAATAATTGTGCAGCACATTTACTTGTATTTAATATCTTATTATTGCCAGTACTTTGGAAAAATTTGCAAATTATTTTACTGGGAAGTTGTTTGTTCATTTGATTTTTGAACGGAAGATATTCTCTTATCCAGTAGTTTCGTGTGATTTAAATGTAAAGAATATGCTTTTGCATATATCTCAATCACTCTTGTTATTTTGTGTCAAACAGTTATTTGATCATTATCATCAGTGCATGTCAATTTATTTGGTCAGTGAAGTCTCAGTTCTTAATTTGAATCTTGTTGTATTTGCAGCTCTTTATTGGTGGGTGGGCATCTCCAAATCTACCAATCCCTTGGAAGGAAGTGGAAAGCAAGCTGTTTGCTCTTAATGCTGTGAGTGCCACTTAATGCTTTCACTTGGAATGCTTTATTAGCCTGTTAATTATAGCATTCAAGCTGGTGAATTGGCATGCAACAAAGTGATAAGTGATAACATCTGAGTTTCTTTGATACTGAAGAAAATATTGAAATGTGTGCTACCAAACCTGAAAGTTGGGGATTTAACATTAATAGGGTAGAAAGTACATTGGCCAAATCAGTAGCATAATGGAGTGGAGAATACATGAGGCAGTGGCACACATGGGAATTGATGATTTGTATGTGGATAGTTCAGTGAGAAGAATGTAGGGAGGGATTTAGAATCATTAACTGTTAATTTTTCAATGACGGCAATGGTATACTTAATTTCATTCCCTTTGGTGGCCCTTTGGATGCTTCTTTAGTCTTATCCCTCTTTCAAATTGTTGTCTGTGTTTGTGTTTAATGAACTTGCACGAGTGGCCATGAAGAGTACTCTCATGGTCTCTTGCTCTAATAAAAATTTAAAATGTAAATATTTAGTAGGTAACCACTACCAAAACTAACCATACTCCCACTCAACCATTTTCACTATTTCCCACTCACTTATTTAGGTAGTTTTCATTCAAATTTAAAATTAAAAAAATGCAATTAATCGTACCATCATGCATTAAAATAGAAGGAGCCACTGCCAGTGACATGCTTGTTTTTCCTTTGCTTCCTTCTCTGCCAAAATTATTCTTTCACACGTCTGTGATGTGCACGTGCTTCTAAGATTGGATTCTGTTTTTTGTTTCATTGTATATTGATGGAGGCAAAAGCTTTAAATATTTGGTTTGAAAGTATGGTTGTGTTGATTTTCTGTTTCTATGTGCACATTTCAGTGAGAAACAAACTTAGTATAATGTCTGTCTTCTTTTTTTTATGCATGTTTGCATTTATACTTTAGTTCTTAACTTCCTAAGATGATTTCCCCTTTCTGCTAGTCAAGTCTAATGCGTCTACCTGGTGTTGTACTCGAGGGTTAGAAATAGTGGCTAGTCCAGTAAGGCACTAGAATATTGCTTATTGAAAAGCTAATACACTGCTATGCCTTTTAAATTTAGATCATACGCTAGTTGTGCTATACCCATGTTATTGATGGTAACACATGCTCTATTCCAGGCTGCCGATGTAATCATACAGGATGGCCAAAGTTTTGATTTCTCTGTAGTCATGCAGTTGGTGACCATGTTGTCCACTAAGCCTTCTGATGGCTTGAAGGGTTTCATTTGCATTGTGGGTTATATGTGAACTTTCTTTCATTTCCTCCATTGGCATTTGTTTCTAAACAGTATCTTGTTCTATTTTCTTGTCCATCTAAAAGTGTACTTTTATTTTAGGTCTACAGATCTCTGGCGGATGTTATTGGTTCCTATTCCAAGTGGATATCTGCTTTTAAGGAAAATTTTAGGCCCTTGCTGTATGTACTCAAAAGCTCCATTTTCCTGTGGTATTCATGAATAATGGAATAATTGGTCTCTTGTGTTTCTTTTTTAAAAAAAAATTACTTTATGCTTATTTATGTTCGATAGATATATCTGATCAGGGTTTAAGATTTGTTTAATTAAACCTAAATAACTATGCTGAACTTAGTTGACTAATTGCTGATTGACCATTCTCAGTATTCACATTTCATGTTGTGCTACAACCTTTCTACTTTCAGATTATTTCTTGCTATAGGGATTTCAGAGTCTCTATCTTCAAATGCTTGTGCGTCTGCCCTGCGTAAAGTCTGTGAAGATGCTTCCATAGTCATTTATGAACCTTCAAATTTGGAAATTTTAATGTGGATAGGAGAGGTGAGTTACTCTCCATGCTTACGGTGGAGTAAATATCTGAATAAAAATATCTTGTATTGAGTTGTATGATGTATCGTCTGTATGAATTTCTGTTGATATCAAAGTTTTTCTCTACATGTTTGATACTCATATCCATTTGAGTTTTTCTGTGCGATATGTACATGGCCAAAAAATGCTCAGCTTCTTAATGTAAATGGAAGTTTATGCATTTGTTTTTTCACAATATTCTCTAACTTTCCAGATCAGTATATGATATCTGTCTCAAATATCTGATTGAATTATGTATTCTCCTTTAGCCATTTAAGTCATGCCTGTTCTTGTAGGGGTTAGAGAAGTGGCATTTATCTTTGGAAGATGAGGAAGAAGTTATGAATGCAATAAGTCTGGTCCTCGGTTCTGTTCCCAACAGAGAACTAAAGAGCAACTTATTGGCTAGATTGCTTTCATCTAGCTATGAAGCTATTGGGAAACTTGTGAGCCTTCTTTTTCCCATCTTGCACACTACTACTGATTTTGACTGTGTGATCCCTGCTTTGACTGGCTCTAGTGAGCTGGTTGAAACAGCATTGTGAACTGATTCACATGTAATTGCTTTCAAATTCCTGGACAATGAAATAAAAATTTGTTGTATGCCAATTTTTATGTGAAGATGAAAACATAAATTTTGTCTCTGATTCTGATAATACAGTGCATAAAAATTGCCCGCTATTATTCTTCCTGTTCTCCAAATATTATATATTTTCTCAGTAGAAATATAAAATGTCCAAGGCACTAAGCAAAAATTGAAGGCACATAAAATATTAATTCTTGACTTGGTTTCTTGCTTTATTTGTTATTATATGATGATTATGGGTCCATCAGTTTCATGTTCCCAAAACTAGACTGTCTTTTTTTTTTGGTAATGCCAAGGACCCATCTCATGGGCCTAGTGGAGGGGTCCCCTAGAGAGGCCCATAGATGCCCCCCTTATGGGGCCCGAGAGAGGGGTGGGGGAATGGGGGAAGGGAAATTGGGATGAAGAGCATTTTGCGGAGATCGAACCTCGCTATACTCTTCCTGCACGTCCCTTGCTCTAACCAACTGAGCTACCAACACGGGACAAAACTAGACTGTCTTTGTTGTCTCAACTTCTAGTATATATCCTCTTTCTAAAGAGTAGCATCTACTGCTTCACATATTTTCTAAGCACCCATTTGTCCTTGGTCCTTGCTGTGAAATTTCTGCTTTTTTGAGAATTGTTTTCTTAAAATGCACTTCTATAAAAAGCATTATAAAGAAACAATTTTGTCAATTTTTTTCTGCTTCTCCTTTTGCTTCCTAGGAGAAGCGTCAATTTCTTGTTTCTCTTTAAAAGCAGATTTTTTACTTCTGCTGTCACATAAAAGCAATTTTAGTTTGGCCAAACACCTCATAAAATTAAATGTGTTTTTAAAAAAAAAACTGAAATAGAAGCTTTTATTGATCTCACAGCATGGCCAAACAGGACATAAATCTTAAATATAAACTCTGTATACCAGTCAATTATGATGCCTTTTGCAGTAGAACAGATTGTAGCTATTCACCACTCCTTTGGGAAAAAATTGTTTATGACGTTACAACAACTTTTTTTCTATTACAAATTTCTGAATGCACTTGTTTGAGAGCATTTTCTGTGTAATGACCTCTTTGAATTGGTGGATCTTATCCTGTAAATTTTTCAGGTTGATCCAGAGAACAGCCATTCTCTCAAACAGAACCCTGCTTCCTATATGCAAGTTTTGAATGCTGCCTCTAGAGGGTTGCACAGGTATGTCAGTGAATACTGTGTTTGGGATGTTCTGAGTTTACTCTTGGGCCAATTAAGTTCATTTTACTCAGAGGACAGGTTGTCAGGTTTTTTTATTTAGTACATTTTTTCTTTATAAAGCTGATTTGGACTTGCATGTTTGTGTCTGATATGGAATTTGTATATTCAAAACGATCTGTTTCATGAAATAGATAGTTCTCTATCCGTCTTTGTATATCCTTTTTAACTTTTGTCTTCATGTCAGTTGTTTCCAGACTTCACTTCTTTTTCTTTTTCTTTTTCTTTTTTTAATTCTCAGTCTATTGAATTGTTTGGTGTATAGTTGACAATTGTCTCTCATCCCTCAGAGTATGCCATGTTGATTTTCAGCCATTCAATAGAAACACTTCTATTTTGATGTTGTTCCAGCAAAAGCAGTGGAAGTGACAATATTGACGTTAACATCTTTTGTCTAGACACTTTATCAATCTCTCACTAAAACAAGTCAAGATCATGCTTTTCATTTTGCACATGGAATATATTGTTGCTTATAGGATTGAGTTTCTTTAGTTTTTCCCTCATACCTTGTTGTACTTGCTCCTTCTTTACTAGTATTGGGCCTTTCATATTTGACTGTATAAATTTTTCATGGTCATTTTTTCTGACCTTTCTCTCATTTATAATCCATTAAATTCAGAGTGGGAACTGTTTTCAGTCATCTTCCCATATCCTTCGCGACTGAGCCTGCTGCAGATGACTCCATACTTTCACTGCTACGGGTTTTCTGGCCCATCTTGGAGAAAATTTTTAGCTCTGAGCATATGGAGAGTGGTAATTTATCCATGGCAGCTTGCCGAGCTCTTTCACTAGCTATTCAATCTTCAGGTTTGTCTACTCTCTGTTCAGTTCATGGGTTACTCTCATGAGAAGTATTTGATTTTATTTTTTGAATGTGCAGGTCAGCATTTTGTGACATTACTGCCCAAAGTGCTGGATTGGCTTTCAAAAAATTTTGTCTTGTTCCAAAGTCATGAATGGTATATAAGAACTGGTAGGGTCTTCTTGTGGTATATTTCCTGTTCATTTAATACCCAGTTACCCATATTCCAGAGTTGCTTGTCACTGTACTGGCTGAATTGATTGTTAAATCTTAATAACTTTGGCAAAGCACTGGTACATGCACCATAATTTGGGAAAATAAAAAAATAGTGATTTCAGCTGGTATTTACATAAAGACTTTTTTCCCACGTGATTGTCAATCAAGAAAGCATCATTTGATAACATAATTTATTCCATGTTTTTAGACAAGTCTTTCACTATGGTTTAGTAGGACAATCCAACATATCCCTCATCTTTTAATAGGAGACTTGAAATTTGTATTTAAATTGCCTATCTGATGTATATAGTTGTTCAGATGTTGGCAACATGACTTCATGAATCTTCTTATCCTTGATAGTGGTGAAGCCGCTGTGGGGTTAAGCCTTCCCTTACATTGTCATATGGGAAAGCCGTCAGCGTGGCCCATCCCTTTTGTTGTACATATATTTTTCTCAAAATCTATTCCATATATGATATATAATCCTCCCTTTTCATTAGAAGTTAGGGGTGTTGCGGGGTTTGGTTTGCTTTCACGCATAATTAAACTTCAGGTTTGTTAGAAGATATTAGGGTTATTAGTTTTAGTGTTAGTGGGCTTGGGCTTATACACCTAAGTATTAGTATAAATAGGAGTACTAGGTTATGGAATTGTATAACATCTCATCCTGTCAATAATTATCTATTGTTTCATTGTTAGTCGTTTTCCTCTTTTCCTTCCTTCCAAACCCTAATCTTATAATTTTTCAACATGGTATCAGAACGCTACCGTCCACTGTGACTTGTGTGTCTACGTTTCTGCTGAAGTGAGTTCCTTGGAACTCTGTTTATAAGCCCCTTTCATTTTTCCTTAACCTATTCTTTTTAGTAAGTTTTGTGCTTTGGGAAAAAAAATAACAAAGGAGAAAGAGAAAAAAAAGGGGAAATCGTAGGTCACATTTTGGCTTTTGCGCAGCCAAGGGTGGCTGTTGTTTGAATTTTCAGGCAACCCACAAGCAGTTTCCGGTAAGGGTCGGGCCAGCCGGCCGGCAATGGAAGACCACTGGCGGCGGTTCGGTTGAGCTGTGTGGAAGGCCCAACGGTGGTCTGTTCGTGGTGTACGCTAGTTTACACTTTCTCGCATCTTGATGAAACACTGGTTTCTTTATTATGAAATTGGGAGAATAATTCCCAAACATGAATTACAGAGAAGTCACTCCTATTTCCCCTAGCCACTGTGGCTATACAACCTTTCCCAACCAATGAACTAACTCTTCCCCAACCTTCCTCACTCTCTTATATCTCCCACTCCCCTCTCTATTCTGTTACTGCCCTCCTAACTAACTATTCAGAATTAGTTAGGTTGGCTGCAGTAGTTATGGGCTCATTATCTCTATTGGGCCCATCTCTCCTAACATAAACTTGTCTAATAATGGGCCTAGTACCATCAATACTCCCCCCCAAAGCTTTCACCTTGTCCTCAAGGTGACAAGAGGGAAAAAGTTGCTGCATAGTAGATAAAGACTCCCAAGAATTGTCACAAGTATGGGCACCCGACCACTGGATCAACAGCTCAGCTTCTCCTGATGTATTGTACTTCAAGTCCAGCACTACCTCAGGTTGAGAAGCCAATTCCCACCCCTCCGTCAGCTCGAGTGGCAGTGGCTGTGGAATCACCTGAGTTGGTAAGGCTTTCTTCAAACGACTCACGTGAAAAATAGGATGAACTCGACTGGAAGCAGGCAGTTGAAGCTTATAAGCAACTGCTCCCACCCTAGCAATCACCTGAAAAGGGTCATAGAACTGTGGACTGAGCTTCTCATTTCTCTTCTTGGCAAGAGAGTGAAGTCTATATGGCCTGGCCTTAAGATATACCCAATCCCCTTCTCTATGCTCTACCTCTCTTCTCTGCTTATCAGCATACTTTTTCATCCGTTGTTGAGCCAAGGTCAAATTATCCCGTAGCTCCTCCAACAATGCATCCCTATCCAAGGCTGCTTGTGTCACATCCACAACCTTTGAAGGAAAAGCAGAACCCCGAAAAAGGACAGGTGGATCTCTGCCATAGAGTGCCTTAAAGGGAGTCAGTTTAGTAGACCTATTGTAATTGGTGCTAAACCAATATTCTGCCCAACATAACCAATTCAGCCATTGTTTTGGTTTCTCCCCTGTAAAATACCTCAAATAAGTTTCCAAGCACCAATTTACCACTTCAGTTTGTCCATCCGTTTGTAGGTGGTAAGCTGTACTAAATTTCAATTGAGTGCCTGCCCCTTTAAACATCTCAGTCTAGAATTTACTGAGGAATAATCGATCCCTGTCCGATACGATTGACTCAGGAAATCCATGTAAGCGAACAATTTTTGCAATAAAGAGTTGGGCTACCTCCTTAGCAGAAAAAGGATGAGCTAATGGTAAAGAATGAACATATTTCGTGAGTCGATCAACCACCACCAATATTGTATCTTTTCCCTTGGATTTGGGTAAACCCGTAATGAAATCCATGGAAATATCACTCCAAACCTGAGAAGGAATGGGTAAAGGCTGTAACAACCCTGCAGGAGATAGGGATAAAGATTTACTCCTTTGACAGACCTCGCATGTAGCTATGAGGTTCAAAATGTCCCTCTTCATTCCTTCCCAAAAAAATACTCCAGCCACCCTCTTAAATGTCCTGAGGAAACCTGAATGGCCCCCCATGGCAGAAGAATGAAATTCCTTCAAAATGATAGGAATTCATGGGGAAGCCTTAGGTAAAACCAGCCTGTCATTGTAAAATAGGTGACCATTGATCAATGAATAACCTGGGAACTGTTGTGGATCTGTAACTAGCCCTTGAATAATGCTCTTTAACATCAGCTTGTACTTCGTCCTCCAAACTCTCCCAACCTTCTGGAATGACCATGGAGATTGAATTATACATCATTCTTTTGGAAAGAGCATTAGCAGCCGTATTCTCCCGCCCAGGTCTATATTGTATATCAAAGTTGAAACCCATCAACTTGGAAGCCCATTTGATTTGATCCTCCCCCAGTAACCTTTGTTATGTCAGAAATTTAAGGGATTTCTGATCAGTCCTGATGGTGAAGTGACGGCCTAATAAATAATGGCGCCACTTTTGGACTGCAAGAACTATTGCCATTAGTTCCCTCTCATAGACCGATTTCTGTTGACCTCTTTCTGACAATACTTGACTGAAAAAGGCTACTGGTCTCTCCTGTTGCAGCAACACCGCTCCAAGTCCTTTGTTGGAAGCATCAGACTCAATGACAAAGTCTTGAGTGAAGTCTGGAACTGCCAACACTGGAAGGGAAGTCATGGTAATCCTCAACTGATCAAATGCTGTTTGAGCTTCTGCATTCCAATGAAAATTGTCTTTCTTCAGTAATTCAGTCAACGGTTTAACAATTTTACCATATCCCTGTACAAATCTGCGATAGTATCCCGTTAACCCTAAAAAACCCCTCAATCCTTTGACATCTTTGGGCGTTGGCCAATTTACCATTGCATCTATTTTTTTTGGATCAACTGCAACTCCTTCTTGTGATACAATATGACCCAAATACTCCACTTGCCACCCCCCAAATGTGCACTTCTTTCTATTCACCACTAGTTTATTAGCCACTAGTAGCTTGAAGACCTCTCTCAAGTGGATCAAATGTGCTGCCTCATCTTTGCTGTATGGTCTGATATTGGGAATGCTAGCTCCTTCCTTCAAGTTGATTGCATGATCACATTTTCTGCTAGGTGGTAGACCCTCATGAGTCTGAAATATATCATCAAACTCCCTTAGAATAGCCTGTATCTCTTCGGATATAGGAGGATCTCCATTGTTCGGATTGGGAGGCTCTACCTCCCTTACCCTCCTCACATCCAGCACATACCCTTCCTCCTTTTCTTGAAGGGATTTCACCACAGATTTTAGAGAAGCTTCTGATTTGCATAAAGATGGATCCCCCTAATAGAATAAATTTGTCCCTCCTTCCTTACCTTTAATGATAGCTCTATGAAATTTGCTGTGATATTTCCAAGTCCAGCCAACCAATCCAACCCAAGAACTATGTCAGGACCTTTCAATTCAAAAATGTAGAAGTCATGCTTGACTTCTAAACCTTGCAACTCAATTAAAACGTTTTTACAGCAGCCCTTACTTGATACTTTATGGCCATCCCCAACTTCCACCAAGAATGGTGAAGTAGGAGTTATCACCAATTGCAAATCTGTTACTCTCCTTTGAGCAATGAAACTATGAGTTGCTCCACAATCTATGAGAACCATGAACTCTTGCCCTTTTATTTTCCCCCACAGCTTGAAAGATCTCCCAGTAGTGAGACCCAAAAGGCTATTATAACCCAATATGATAGATCTTCATTCTTCCTCCATGGTTGTCTCTTCTTCTGCCCTGATTTCACGTTCCCCTTCTTCTGGTCCTTCCTCCACCCAAAGCATCCTTAGCTATTTGTTTTTGCAAACATGCCCTGCAGAATACCTCTCATCACATCTGAAGCATAACCCTTTTCTCATCCTCTCATTGTATTTTGCTTCTGGTAAGGCTCTGAAATTCCTTCCTCTTTTACTCACAGTTGTAGATGCTGTTGATACTTGAGGTGCAACATTTGATTTTTGCACCACCCTTGCAGATGTTGAAGAAACATTGCTATTTGCATTTCCACCCTTCCAACTTAGAGTCTCTCCCACAACCCCTTTCTTCCAACTGGAATTACTTCCCCAGTTTCCTGTGTACCCAGCACTGGACCTTGCTCCTACAGCCCCTTTCTCAATGGATCCATTCCTCCCATATCCCCCAGTGAGCTCCCTAATTAACATCTCATTTTTCTCATCAATTAATTAGGCCAATTCCATCATCTCCCTCAGATTGCTCACCCTGTGAATCCTCAATTCTCTCCTAATTCCCTCCTTCAAACCATTCAAGAATATGTTTCTCAAGAACCCTTGCTCTGTAATTCTCAAGGTTCCTGCATAAATTTCGAATTATTTTGTATATTCCTTTACTGAACCTTCTTGTTTCAATGCCAACAATAGCTCATAAGGATTTTGAGCTGCTGAAGGATGAAACCTTCGAACCACTGCTTCTTTGAGATTGGACCAAGAAAATTCTTCACCTCCTCCTTCCCACCAATGAAACCAAGATATAGCCTGTCCTTCCAATGCCATGGAAGCCACCTTCAACCTTTCACCGTCTGGAACCCCCTTACTTCGAAAAACCTTTCCAATTTATGTACCCAATTACAAACGTCCTCCCCTGTTTCTTCCCATTCAAACAGAGGAAGTTCCAATTTCCTCCATTGTTCGTCATTCCCAGGTATTCGAATGCCTTCAAGATTGTTCTCCCCTTCTGAATGTCGTGGGCTCTCAACCCTAGGCCCCGAATTACCTTGCAAAGCCGCATCAATCTTGCGCAACAATTCTTGGATATTGTTTTCCATGCTGCGCATCCTGACATCGCTCATATTCCTCTAGTCTGCAATCTCCTCCCACCTTCGCTCCAAAGATTCGGTTCTTGCCTCCATTCTTGTGCTCACCATGCGCGACACTGCCTAAGTTCCTTTGCTTTGATACTAGTGATGAAACACTGGTTTCTTTATTATGAAATTGGGAGAATAATTCCCAAAGATGAATTATAGAGAAGTCACTCCTGTTTCCCCTAGCCACTGCGGCTATACAATCTTGTTAGCCATGGCAACCATTACCCAAGAGGGGGGGTGAATTGGGTGATGACTAGTTTTAATGCAACTTTGACAAATTATGCATTTTAAATCACTCAATAAATAAATGCAGCGGAATATGCACAATAAATGTACAACTATTATAAATTACTCAACTGCAACTTGAGATATAGGATAAATCAAGCAAATAAGCTAAATATCAAGTTCAACTCAAGCATATATAATTAAGGTGCAAATGTAAAGAGATAAAGTTTAGAAGATCAAACACAATAGTTTATCTGGTTCGATCACCAATCCACTTGTGATCTACGTCCATCCCCAAGCAACAACTTGAGATTTTCCACTATATCTTCAAGCTTCAATGGGTGCTTGACAACCACTACAATCTTGAGCACTCAACACTATGGGATACCTCACCCTAATGCTTGAGCCTCTATTTTTCAAGGGATACCTCACCCTTACAATAGTTGAGGGATACCTCACCCTCACTAAACAGATTGTATAAGATTTAAATGGAAGAAACTCTCTCTAGAGCAAGTATTACAAATTGAAGCACTATGGTATTTGGGATTCACACAAGTATAGCTTAAAACAGAGGTTTGGAGAAATATATAGTTAAACACGAATCTAATGCTCAATGATCATTTTCAGATTGTTCTTCAACCTTTCTTTGATGCCCAAACACTTGCATTTATAGCCCAATGTATTTTAGAGCCGTTGGAGGTAGATAAAAACATTAAATGCTCTGTAATAGAGCCGTTGTTCGTGTTTTCTAATTTCCCAGCTAACCGGTTAGGAAATTATCCTAATCGGTTAGGAGCTTTGATTTTTGGCTCCTGACATTTAGAATAACCGATTAGGTGGAGTTGCTAATTGGTTATGAGCTTTTATAAAAACACGAAAACGCTCTTTTCTTTTACACTAACCGATTAGGTGAATTGCCTAATCGGTTAGGAGCTTTAGAAACATGAAAAATACTCCTAACATTCACACTAATCGGTTAGGTGAATTGCCTAATCGGTTAGGAGCTTTTAGAACATGAAAAACGCTCCTGACTTGTGCAATAATCGGTTAGGTGAATTGCCTAATCGGTTAGGGCACTCTGGTTTTGAAAGCTAACTTTAAATGATCATAACTTCTTCGTTTCTTATCCGTTTTAAGCAAATGACCACTCATTGGAAAGATCTTTGAGTCTATTTTCAAATGAAATAAGTTTCAAAACAAAACTCAAAGTAGTTTATAAGTTATGATCAAAAGAGTGACCAAAGGTCAGCTTTGCAAAACACAAACTTAACTATTTTTCATGGATTTAAGCAACCACCATAACTAGCTTTTCAAAACTTGTTTGTTGAGCATTTTAGTATGTGAAAACCATTTGTAAAGATTTGAAAACATATTTGAGCTTAGTGTGATTCCCATTTACCTTTACACAAGATCTAAGTCCTATAAGTTATTCTTGAAGAACCTTGAGACTTGATCTTTTGCCATCATCAATTCTTGATGTAATCCAAGCTTCTAAAAAATTCTTCTCTTCAAATCTTGCAAACGCTTGGAACATCTTATCATTTTCATTCTTCTTGAGTTGAGCATGATTATGATCTTTTGCTTTCTTGTTGCAATGCTCATTCTTGATACTTGGACTATCCTACAAAGTATTGCTCATTTAAACAAACATAGTTAGTCCAAATTCATATTTCAATATCTTCATATGCATGATTTATAAATGTATAACTTTAGTTAGTCTATCATGCATATAAGACTTTCATAGACACATCCAAATTAGATATTTATCAATTGCTAATAGATGTACTCTATATATGATGCAACAAAGAACACTTTGCACATTTTTATTTAAATAGAGCTAAATCCGATATTAATCATTATAACTCATATAAAGCATTATTGGATATATTATATAAAGAATGCTACTCATATCTCATTGCATGATTGTTAAGTGAAATATAACTATATAAAGTGCATAATCATGCATGATACAAAATATCTCATTAAGTACATCTATGTAGCATAAGCATCATTCTTTTTGTCTTGTATTTGTCATCATCAAAACATCATATTAAATCATAGGGGCAAACTTGTATCCACAAATCTTTCCCAACCAATGAACTAACTCTTCCCCAACCCTCCTCACTCTCTTATATCTCCCGCTCCCCTCTCTATTCTGTTACTACCCTCCTAACTAACTATTCAGAATTAGTTAGGTTGGCTGCAGTAGTTATGGGCTCATTATCTCTATTGGGCCCATCTCTCCTAACATAAACTTGTCTAATAATGGGCCTAGTACCATCACATCTGTTCGTGGTTCCTTTTTGGGATTTCAGGCTACCCGTGAGTGGTCACTGGTTAAAACCTGTCGGAGGTCCGGCAAGTGGAGCGGTAGCTCGGGGGTGGTGGCTGGGTTGAAGCAACGGTGGCTGATTCTGAGCTTTTCTTGCTGTTCGTGTGTTTTGAAGCTGTGCGCACCCTCAACGGTGTTGGGTTTATGATTTTCTGGCATGTGTAGCTCCTACCAGAGACCGGCAAGGGTCACCGGTGACCAGATCTCCGGCGAGCAGGTTTCAGTTCTGTCTGGTGCAGTTTCAGCCACATATTGGTATAATTTGGTGTGTTTTGGTGTGAATTGGTCAGTTTTGGGTGCAATTTGGTGCTCCTTTGCGTCTTTGGTTATCTTTTCCCTCTTTCTTTAACTAGTTTGACTAGTTTGACGGTCCCTTCAACTAGGGGGAGATTTGGCTTTTGATTTTGTAGGTTTTATCTTGGGATTTGTGAGTTTGGACTTTAGCATAAATTTTGATTCTAGTTATGGGTTCAGAGGTTGCAGATCCTGCATATGGGGTTTCGTTGCTATGTTAGCATGCTATGATGGAGGCTTGATAGCTAGTTATGTCAACTTGATATTTTTGAAGGAGGTTATGAGTACGGTTTCAAGCTGAAGTTGTTGTTCTATCTTGTGTTTCTTTGTTCTTGTGAATTTTCTTGGTGCACCTTGAGCTTGGAGGAAAGGGCTACTTGGTTGGAGGCAAAGAGCAACCAACGAGGTGGAGTCACCCCAGAGATGTTAGAGGAAAGGGCTGCCTGCTAGATGGAACATCCAGGAGGAAAAGGCTATCAGCGAGGTGGAGCCACCCTAGATTCTCACTAGCAATGGTGCTGTAGGTTTGGGAGCAAGAGTTTCCCAATTTCTCTTCTTTTGCTTTCTTGGACGCTTGGATGGTTCAGCATCTTTTCTTCTTCCTTATGCCATATCTGAATGGTTCAACGTCTCTGTGCCAAGTTTCTCTTCTCGCTTTCGGATAAAGATGGGGTTTTGTTATTTGTTTTATGTTTATGGGTTTGCTACTTGTAACAAGTTAAAGCTTAGTAAGCTTTAGCTTGAGGGGGAGTGTTAGAAGATATTAGAGTTATTAGTCTTAGTGTTAGTAGGCTTGGGCTTGTATACCTAAGTATTAGTATAAATAGGAGTATTAGGTTATGGAATTGTATAACATCTCATCCTATCAATATATTATCTAGTGTTTAATTGTTAGCCGTTTTCCTCTTTTCCTTCCTTCCAAACCCTAATCTTATAATCCTTCAACAAGGTTTAAATTAATTACTCTTGGTCCTTGTAGTCACTTTCGTTTAAAAGTTTCTAATGGAGTCCTTATAATTTGGTCCCTGTCGTTACTCTCCATGATGGATCCTTCTAAAAATTGATGATGTGGCTGACAGAATGCAAATGCGACAAGTAACTAAGCTGACGTGGCACTTATTTGGCCACTTAATCATAGCTTTTAAACTATAAGGAAAAGATCTAAAACTAAGTGAAATTGTTAGAACTAAATTAAAGTTTTTTTTTTGTTTCAAAATTAAATTTTTATACCATTTTTAATGAAATAAGAATTTGGAAACAAAAATTCCAATCAACCATGTTTTTTTTAAAAGGTTTAAATATATTCATTCTTGTTTTAACGTTTAACAGACACAAAATGGCAAAACCCACTAAGTGTGTTAAACCAAGTGTCACCAGTAATTATTTTGTATGTTCCAGAAAGATGTTACTTGGAATCCATATACAAAAGATGAAGTTTTATTTGTCCATGCAAGAAATAAATCTCTGATGCTATCCATTTTAAAAAATGATATTAACTCTACATCAAGTTTTTAGGGTTCTTTGTTCATTCTCATGCCTCATTTAGAACTGAAAATAGTTTACCCTATAAACTGATAGACTATCCTTTACATTGTTTTAATTGTTTTCTTTTTCCCCTTTTCTTAATTTGTAGATGATGGCCTAGCTTTCCTTTTTGTTGTTTTGGGGCCGAGGCAGGGCCGGAGGAGGGGGGGTGGATTTAATGCTAATTCATTGAATTATTCTACTGGCTAATTTAAAATAGAGTATTATTATTATATCATTTATCATTGTCATGTCAAATTACCTCACTTGAATATGAATATTGTATTTTGTAAATATTGCAGTCTCCATTCTTATGCAAGTTATTATTTAATGATTTACTTTTATAAGTTTTATCCTTTTTTTTAATCATTTGTTTATGTTGTCATATGAAGACACATGAAATCAGGAGTTTGTGACAGTTTTCAGAATTACAAAATTAGTTCTGATAATGTTATTGAGCTCTGTCTGAGTTGTTGCCATGAACCTTTACTACTTTCCTAATTCAAATAATATTTTTCAGCTTCCATTGTCATTGAAGAATTTGGTCACCGAGAGGAGTACGGACCTTTATTTGTCACCACTTTTGAAAGATTTACTCAAGCAGCTTCTGTAATGGCTCTAACTTCTTCTTACATATGTGACCAAGAACCTGACTTAGTGGAGGCCTACACCAATTTTGCATCCACATTTATTCGTTCCTGTAACAAGGTTTTTTTCATTCTTTCATTTTTTTCTTTTTTTGGGAGTGGGGGTCCAGATTTTCAGTGAGGTTGAAGAAACTGGTTGTGAATTGTTTTATTAATATTTTGGTTAGATTTATTAGCTGTGGGAAAAATGAATTCTGCATATCTTTACCAGTTAGATGATTTGTCACAGGATGCCCTATCAGCTTGTGGTTCTCTTCTTGAAGTTTCTATCCAAAAAGCAGCTATATGTTGCACAGCCATGCATCGTGGAGCAGCTCTAGCTGCAATGTCATATTTGTCTTGTAAGAAAAGTCTATATTACTTTTTGTTGTTGTTATTGTTGTCTTCTTGATATTTGTTGCGAAGTATGGTTTTAGTTGGATATCTGAGAGCAATACACAATTGTAAGTTGAAAATTTTATAAGTTAACCCTTTCTTCTTTGAAGAGGAAAGGATATGAAAACTCAAGTATAAAAATATAAGAAAATGAAGAATGTCATCAAAGTTTATGAAAATCATGTAGCTGACCTAAATTTAGGAATAAATCTCAACATTCTACTAAATTCTGGAACAGTTACGTTAATATTTGACTTTGTAATTGCCTTCTCATTAACTGTAGTTTTATGGAAGTTTGGTGTAATATTGACAACAGTTTTTCATATTTTTCAAAAGTTTGTTTGATTTCTCATTTTTTACTTATTACACGAGGTTCAAAAATTTGTTTGATTTCTCATTTTTTACTTATTACGTGAGGTTGATTGACTCTCATTTTCTTGGCTCTTCAGGTTTCTTAGATGTGGGCCTTGTCTCTTTGTTAGAACGTATGAATTGTATTATTGAAGGGTCATTCAACACCACAGCCATTCATGTCATATCTCACAGTGGTGAGGGACTTGTATCTAATGTGGTGTATGCTTTACTCGGTGTATCTGCAATGTCACGGGTAAGTATCTTGGCTTTCATTGTCAAGCCAAGTGCTTTAATATTCTCAAGAGCCAATAAATGTAAGTTTATATGATGAAGTAGAAGCAGTGGGAAATGGTAAACTATGGAGATATTGATTCTGCTAGGATGAAGTTTGGCTACTTTATTTTCCTCAAGAAATAATTCTCTTGTTGGAACCTTCCCTATTTCACTCTAATGCATTTCTCGTTGAAATGAATCTTTGTTCCCCACCAAGGTTTTCCTAGTTTTACGTTTTCTGTGCAGGACCTTTGGTCAATCAGGGCTTTAACATCTGGTTTTATTTAGGGAGAAAATAAAATTTCATATATTACTTCTATGATTCACAGATGCAAGAATAGGAGTGAAGCTAAACAGTTTACATTTGATAAATAGGCTTTTTGATCCGCCCTGTTTATGGATTTTAGTCAGTTTGGCAATATGTAGATTCATCCTTCACTTGAAAGTCGAAAATGATAACTAGCTTTTCCCTAACCATGTTGGTGTCTTGATATGGTCATAACCCAAAAGTATCTGAACGGTCACGTTCTTCTTATATTCATCCTTCACATGAATGACTTTTATTATTTATCTAACATGCCTCCTCACACAAGAGCCCTTTGGGCTTGAAGCAGGGACAATGCACAGGTTCATCTTTACCATATGCTGAAATTCAACTTTTTTATTTAGAAGAATGGGAATAGTAAGGATCGAACTCTAGACCACTTGGTCATAGAGGCTCTGATACCATGTCAAGAACCATCTCTCCTAAAAGCTTAAGCTGTTAGATGAAGGCACATAAGTGGCTTTTATTATATATCTAACACGTTCCTTTCTTCCCTGCCCTTTCTCTAGCTTTATTGTATTTTTTCAATATTAATTGGCCTTTTAGCCTAATACGTGGAGGCTTTTTATTTTCATTGAAACAAAGCTAAAATAATTATCCTTTACATGATAGGTTCACAAGTGCGCAACGATTTTGCAACAACTGGCAGCAATTTGCACTTTATCCGAAAGAAAAACGTGGAAAGCTATACTTTGCTGGCAAACTCTGCATGGATGGCTACAGTCGGCGGTCTCTCTCTCCCCATGCCTTTCGCCAATATATGTAGTTATTATGTTGCCTTTAAGATTTGTCATTGTTTTGTTTGACTTGTCGTATATGGAAATCAGCAGTTAGGGTTGGATTTTCTTCTAAATTTCCTATTTTTATGAGACTTAAACCTGAACTTGATCATGGAAATGTTTATTTCATATCTTCCATAACATTTTATATTTTGATTAGGAAAGGTCGGATGGCATGCTTCATGCCTTGTCAACTTAAGTTCCAGTTGGCCTCTTTTGACCTGAGTTGAACTGGCTGTGAAGTTTTCTAGTGGCCTGTAGTCAAGGCAGTCAGGTGCATCTGGTTGCATTCACTTGAATAGGTTGCAAACAGTGAGGCATATGTGGTTCAATTCATCCAAACTCTGGTTCGTTAAACTGGAATATGGCCTAGTGGTCTGCACTTATAGGTCTGGGCAAATTGAGCTGAGAGCCAAACAACAATGAATGAGCTAAAAGTCAAAGCTGAAGCTTGACTTTTGAAGCATGGGAGAATGACCAAGCCCAAAGAGCTAGGAGACATGTTGGACTATGGAAGAATCAATAAAAATGTGTGGTTAATTCATCATGTGGTCGTGTGTTGTGGTGGCACTATTGGTTAACATAATTTGAAAGTGGGGTTAATTAGATTAGTCATTAGTGCATGGTTAACGTGTTATTAGTTCTTGCTTTGAAATGGTTGATTCCCTATTAGTCCAACATGTTGCTGGGCTCATCAGCTCCAACTTTGGTATTCGCCCTTGAAGAATTGTCAACTTTGAGCTAGGACGTGAGGCAGCTCGGAAAAATAGGGTCTATATGATATATTTGTTCATTTTTACATATCCATTGTTTTTCCTTTTTTATAGAGGTTTAAACATGCATTAAAAATTATGTTTAATACACCAATTTACTGATATGTGGATAAAAAGTACACACACACACACTGCATATTTATGTGTGCGCCTTATGAGCTGACTAGGCTCAGGCTTTCCTTGACTAGACAGTGTCAAACTTGAAGAAAGCCTTACTTGAGTTAAGCTACGGGTGGTTTTGATTTACTTCCACCTGGACTTATACAAGCCTAGCTGAAGCTTGGTTTGTTAAGATGGCAATGAAGTTATCAACAACTAAACTTGTAATTTTATCAGTGAAAGGATCTTTCATCAAATGTTAGCGAGAAAAAAGTTTAGCGTGGGCTGAACAAGATGTAATGACTTTTTTTATTTTAAATACATAAACAAGGGAAGGGAATGGGGGTCAAGATATGCTAGTATGTTCTTATGGATGCTTATGCATACATGGGTATGGAACTGTAACTATCTGCTCCATTGTGTGTGTGTTATCTGGTGCATCTCTATCAGTAATTGCCATGTCCTAGAAATTGATGAATTTTGTAGATTTGTTGGTGTCTGGCTCAGTTATGGACTTTGCTGTCTATTTAGCCGTTGTGATCTTATGGACTTCTGGCTTTCATTTCTTTTCAACCATTGTCCCCTTTGTGCTCAGTTTGATTGACAATTTAAGTTTTCAGGTTCAGGCTCTTCCTGCTGAATATCTAAACCATGGAGAAGCAGAGACCCTAGTGCCACTTTGGTCCAAGGCCCTTGCTGATGCAGCCTCTGATTATCTTGAGAGCAAGAACTCTGATGGATTAAAGAGTAATTTCGGGCACATGCAAGGGAAGGGTGGCAGAGTTTTAAAGCGTCTTGTTCGGGAATTTGCTGATGCTCACCGAAATATTCCAAATCTAACTTGAGCACTGCATGAACATGTTACATTTATTGATGTGTTCCAGCATGCAGGTTCTAGAGTTTGACGAAGCACCTTGTCTTTTGCTGACGGTACCTGTATCATTGGTTGTAAATTGATGAGGTATGTATAGTCGCATGTTTGGTCAACTCTGGTGCCTTAAATGCCTCACTATTTTCCAGTACTATTTTTTCTGTATTTTTGTCCTCTGTATAGTATATGTCCACAATTTTGGCCCTCAAAAATCAGGTTAGGAAAGAATCCCCTCGCCCCCTTTTTTTCCGCCCTTTTTCAAATTGTACAGGATATCCGTGAAGGAACATCCGGAGATGGGATTAGAGATTTTGAAGGGAAGGAAATTGATGACATCTATAGTCATTTTCGTTGTACCACATGAAACAATTTGAATAATTATAATAAAAGTATTTATTGTGTTGTGAAGTATAATAGTTTCGTCAAAAAGTGGATAGATGAAATGAGAATAATGTTATACACAAAGTTATCCATATTTTTTTAGGAAAAAGAATATGCATTCTCTTTAAACTTTAATTTTTTTTGAAAATTATCATTACGAGTTTTAAAATTTTTTTAATTAATTATTAAATTTTAATTAATATTTTAATAGATTTTTTTATTTAATTTGAATATGTTAATTCATTATCGATGATATTGTGTAATATTTTATTTATTTTATAAAGAAAAAAATATATTTAAAATTAAATTTTAATAAATAATTTAATAAATAATTCTTAATTAATGTAAATATAAATAAAATGATATTATATAATATTATTATTAGTGAATTAATGAATTTAAATTAAACATAAAGATTTATTGAGATATTAATTGAAGTTTAAGAATTAATTGAAAAGATTTTAAAGTTTGTGACAGTAATTTGTAAAAAAATTAAAGTTTAAAGACTTTTTATTTTTTTATTATTATTTTATATT
This sequence comes from Ormosia emarginata, assembly GCA_029884605.1. Taxonomy (NCBI): domain Eukaryota; kingdom Viridiplantae; phylum Streptophyta; class Magnoliopsida; order Fabales; family Fabaceae; genus Ormosia; species Ormosia emarginata. The sequence continues at coordinate 12,052,219 of JAQQTP010000084.1, read as the reverse complement.
TGTGTAATTTTTATTATTTGATTATAAGATCGATCTTATTTTTTATACATTTACACTTTAAATTTTTCATCTCACTATGATGAGGTGATATGTACTTTATCGTTGTATATCAAGTATTATTATTCATGAAACAATAGCAAAATAACTATTATTCGCAAGAGAATAATTTTAGATTTCGATGTGAGCTCAATTTACTTTTAAGTTGTATTTATAATTTGAGGTAGTGAGAGAAAGAAATAAAACAAGCAAAATCAGCAGGTCTTACAATTTGAAATTAGATGATCAAATTTATCCAAAAATATATATATATGAAATTATAAGGTCAAATAATGTTTCTTTCTCTATTTTGTTGTATTTATACTACATGATATGTGAATATTTAAGATTAATCAATTGTAAGTACTAAATAGCAATTATCAGAATGACAACTTTAAAAAAGAAAAGTATAGCACTGCAACAAAAAGTTCAAAATATTCACAAATAGATAACTCTATTTTCTCGCTTCCATGAATGATGCTTGTGGTTCTTAGGGATTCTATTTTGTTGAAGTAACATTTGAGCCATTAGATTTTAATTCAACAATCAATATTAATTTAATATTAAAAAATATTTTTAATATTAAAAAATATTTTTAATATTAAAAAATAAAAATATTGATCGTTAAATAAAAAATCAATAGTTCAAATGCTCCAGCCGCACCTCAAGCGACTGGAAAGAATCCAAATTCGGTTCTTAGTCGCGTAAGGAAGGCAATGGTGTTTTGTCCTCCAAGGAGGAACAAGACCTCTTACATTGTAGTAGGAAGAAAGTTTGGAAGCAAGAAGGGGGGGACTTTATAGGTGATACAACTTTAATTACTACACCAAGAGAAAAATTGGATGGAAGAGCAAACTCCTTTTATCTCCTTTATAACATAATGAGGGCACAATCTAAAAGAAATCATAAGTAGAGTCAGTTATCGAAAGAAAAGAGGTTATTATCTCATGATGACTCTTCAACTAAGGACGCACGAGCAAGTTTGCCTGTATTTGCGTGGAGAGAGATTTGGATAAACCCCTAGTATCTCAATATCGCATCAATTGTGTTACTCATTTTTATTGAGTAGGAGGGGATTCATTTGATCTGTTTTGCTTGTGGTAAGTATGGCCATGACTTAAGAGCACTATACAGAAGGAACGTCAAATGCAGAGAAGCAACCAGTTGAGAAGGCGAACTAGAATATTCCGGTAGGAGGGGCAATCGGAGGGGTCACTATAGAGAAGGCTAGCAGACCAGAAGCTGACAAACCTGTAGCTGATCCTCGCTACAATCCTTGGATGGTAGTACAAAGGACAAGGGGGGAGACGTACTATCAAGCAGGGTCAAAACATGTAGGAGGGGTGGTATTACAAGACAACTCAAAAGAAGGAATGGTTCAAGTAGAACCCACACACTTTGATGCACTGAGACAAAAAGAGGACACTGAGAAGGAAGTGGAGGAGCATGTTAACGCTACTCAAGGGAGCGTGGACAATAGGAGGGTAATTGTATAAGAGACAAATAGGAGGAAGGAATTCGTTAGCAGCAGTTGAATGAGAAGAGAAAGAGCTCCTTGTTTTGGATTGGGATGCATGGGATAGGAGTATTAGACCGTCATTTAGCCATAATCAAATTGCCTTTGCCAAAGGATCTGAAAGGAATGTTAGGAGTCCTACAAGAAATCTCTCCACCCAGCCACATTTTATTGAGACCAATTATTTGGGGTCCTAAGCTCAATATATCGAGGCCCTTCCTATCCAAACCTGAGATTGGTGATCCAAGTGCCAAGAAATTAGTTGAATAGTACGACTATAAACTTACAACTTTGAAGAGGGCTTATGCTTTGATGTAACAGTTCCTGCTGTTGCCTGAGCGATACCGGGTTTGGTAAAAAAAAAAAAGTAAAATAAGATTTAAGTTTTAACACAACACTGGACTTTGTTTGGCTCCCAAGCCATTTATTTTAGCAAGCTTCATTTCCTCAACAAAATATTTCTCTCTCAAATCAAAATGAAGAAAAGAAACATAGATAGCATAGATTTCTTTCTCCACCTAAACACTTGAATTTTTTTACTAATGAAATGTTCCACTTAATAATATGATATGAAGGCTCTTAGCGTACCACTTCAGTTTTTTTTTTGGTCAGGTATCACTTCAAAGTATGAAACATACACAAATCCACTACCTTTATATTTGGACCCAATAAAAAAAACCAAGCCAATTACCTAGCCCGCCCGCCCGCCCGCCCTCCCGGCCCACTATTAATTTCGGAACATGTCCGTCCACCCTAATCTAATCAGCTATCAGTGGGACGGAAACAGCGAAGAAGAGGAAAGCAAAGGAAGAGTGGCAGTTGCAGTTGTAGGCATTAGAAAATGTGTTCATTCATTCATATATATAAAAAGTTATATGATATCTTTGTAGAATTAAAAATGAATTTGGGTTTGTTTCATTTTCAGTTTCAGGTGACAAACAAAACAAGGCGATATGTTTGGGACGGCAATTAGATGTTTAGCGAAGAAATCGAAGCCCAAGATGGGACCCATAATGCTCAAAACGCCGCCGGAGCAGAGGAACACAATCACAAGGGTCCTCTTTGATATTGTGAAGGAGCATGGTCCCATTACCGTTGTTAACACCTGGGAGCGTGTCAAGGTACTAGTATTGTTATTATTATTACTCTATCTTCCTTTCCATATGACTAAAGTTTGTTAAATTAAGTTGTTGCATCATTTGAAATGAACATTCTGTTTGTTCTAAGTAATTCTGCTATTCAACTTTGAGTTTAAATTTCATCCATTATTAGTCACTATCAGTAAATAATCAAGTATCACATCATTATAATAATTAAGGTTTGTCGCTTGTAGTAAAATTATTTTATTTTCAAAACAGGTGGAACTCATATCATATATCGATAGTGTCAATGATCCAAATTAAATCTTTCAAGTTTTTAAGCTGAGGAAAACATAAATATTAGAATAAACAAAGGAACCCATTCTTCCTCCCATTGTATATATGGAAAACACACTCTGTTTTACAGGGACATAGTCATGCAGAATTCTGGAATGGGTATGAATTTTATAGATTTGTATTGACTTAATGAGTGATCGTCATTTTCAATATTTTCAGGAAGTTGGATTGAAAGATTTGACGAGTAAGAATCATATGAAAATAGTATTGAGATGGATGAGAGAGAGGCAGAAGCTTCGTCTTGTTTGCAACCATGTAGGGGCTCATAAGCAGTTCCTATATACCACTTGGTTTACCAAGCCCGGTATCGTTCAGGCAACAGCAGGAACTGTTACTTCAAAGCATAAGCCCTCTTGGAAGTTGTAAGTTTATTACACAATGGGAAAAATAATGTTAGACTATAATATAACTTAGTACCACAATTACGGAATCTAAGTATTTGACCTTATTTCCATATGGTCGGTTGTTACATTTGTTCTTGCTGACTCTGTTGCTTCTGTTCCTATGTTCTTCATTCATGCCAACTAGTTGTTACTATCAGGTATTGGCAGTTATTATCTGTTATTGTTGCTCCTTGCTCGTGTGGCATGTCCTGTGACCTAGGCATGACTTAACAATTGGAAGTTTGGAACCTTTCATTTCAAATTGATTTCAAACATTTTCTTCAGGACATTGTAGGCGTTTCAGAAATTTGAAAGAAACTCAAACTGTTTGATGAGTGTAGCTGGTTTATAGGTACAAAGTTAATGGAGGATGTAGCTTGAGAAAAAGACCATGGGCACCAGTGTTCGTTAATCTGTAGCCCTCCAAAGCCAAACTTAGTAAGGAAATTATTGGCTCATTCTCGATCTTCAAATGATAAATTGCAATGAATGGGTGAGCGTGTATTTAGTTGAAGTATAAATATTTAGACAACAGTGAACAAGGAATATCCAAGGGACTTGGAGATGGCCTTTGAATCAGTTCTTAATCTGTTGGTGAAGTTGCTATAGCCGGTATCTCTGAACCGAGAACTTTCCCAACAAATTCCTTCTCTAATTCTTCATTAATTTGAGCAACAACAAAAGATACAGAAAGAGTAGCTCAATAAGTTAAATTTGTTAATAAGTTTGATTAAATCAATTATAGATGACAAGGATTGTTTTTTGGTTAATTAATTGAGTCACAACAAACTTTGACAAGATGTAGGTTAGCCGGTAGCGATGGATGTATTGTGATTATACTCAACTAGGAAGAGCTTATAAATCAATTGGTACTGACCTGTGAAGAAGGCAATTCACTCACTGATGCTATTCGAGCTTCAAGGCTACCAGCTGGAAAGTCTGTGATGGCTTCCATAACCATGTCGAATAGCTCCCACGAGGAAAGGCCATATAAATTAAGGACTCCATTAGACAGTGAAACTCAAAGGAACAAAAATGCAACTTCAAATTTTACTCTTTTTTTTTTTGTGAATGCAACTTCAAATTTGAATTGTGGATTATTATTGCCACAATTAAAGATATAATACGATTTACATAGTTCCGAAATAGGAAAAATAGTTTATCATTCAAATGGTGGCTCTATGTCTTAGTGGTCATAATCTTTATTACTCCATTCTTCATAATTAAATCATTCAAGTTTCAAAATTAAAAGCTCTTGCGTGAAGAGACATATTAAAAAAAAAAAAACATGTGATTTTATGCTTAATTAAAATTTTAGAATAATTTAATTTGTTTGTTCTAGAAAATCCCAAAGTGTATTTCTATCAAAGTGTTTGGTTGGAAATATAAATGAAGTAAATAACTTCTAATGATTTTCTCTGGCTGGAAATAGGAAATTCAAATTGTTTGCTAAGTGAGGGAAGATTTGCCTCAAACATGGGCGGTAGTAGATGCACAACCAGTCGTATGATAAGAGACTTATTTCAAATATATATTCTACGGAAAAATTTACATGATCAGTTGAAAAGTAAAAAAATTTAACAATTATTTTTTTTATATACACATTTAGAGCAAAATAACAAAAATAAAACATAACTGATTCCATCGTAGAGAAATCATATGTGGAATTCTATTTAATTATTCTATCGTACTATGTAATTACATATAAGTATAATCATCATGCAATGCGTGTATAGTGTTTACCGTCCAAATCCAAGTTATAAGGATTTTCCATGAACTTCTGGAGAGTAGTAGTTGAAGTTATAAAGATCCAATTGTTGAAGGCCTTGAGCAAAAGTGATTGGAATTATATTTGTGTCAACATTTGTCATTTTATGTTTCAGTCCATTATAAAATGATATTTCTAAATTCTTCAATTGTTGAAGGTCCTGAACAAAAGTGACTGAGATTATATATTTCAATTTGTCGCACTTACTGACAATGAATCGTTTTAATTTTGGGAACAACAACTTGTGATTATTTATACTTATCTCTTTCGTGTCATCATTTGTCAGTATATGTTTCAGTCCATCACAAAATGATATTTCTAAATTCTCCGATTGTTGAAGGCCATGAGCAAAAGTGACTAACATTATATATTCCAGCTTGTCGCACTTACGGACAATGAGTCGTTTTAATTTTGAGAACAACAGTCTGTGATCATTTGTACTTATCTCCTTTGTGTCATCATTTTTTAGTATATGCTTCAGTCCACCACATAATAATATTTCTAAATTCTCCAACTATTGAAGGCCCTGAGCAAAATTGACTCAGATTATATATTCCAACTTGTTGCACTTACTGACAATGAGCCGTTTTAATTTTGGGACAACAACTTGTGATCATTTGTACTTATCTCCTTGTGTCATCATTTATCGGTATATACTTCATTCCATCACAAAATGATATTTCTAAATTCTCCAATTGTTGAAGGCCTTGAGCAAAAGTGACTAGGATTGTATTATCTAGTTTGTCGCATTTACTGACAATGAGTCGTTTTAATTTTGGGAACAATAGCCTGTGATCATTTATACTTATCTCCTTTGTGTCATCATTTGTCAGTATATGCTTCATTTCATCACAAAATGATATTTCTAAATTCTCTAATTATTGAAGGCCCTAAGCAAAAGTGATTGGGATTATATATTCTAACTTGTCGCACTTACTGACAATGAGTCATTTTAATTTTGGGAACAACAGCCTATGATCATTTGTACTTATCACTTTTGTGTCATCATTTGTCAGTATATGCTTTAGTCTATCACATAATGATATTTCTAAATTCTCCAATTGTTGAAGGCTCTGAGCAAAAGTGACTAGGATTATATATTTCAACTTGTCACATTTATAGACTTAGAGTCGTTTTAATTTTGGGAACAACTAGTGATCATCTGTACTTATTTCCTTTGTGTATTCTTCAGTCCATCACAGTCTATTATTTCTAATTCTCCCAACTATACCAGACTTTGAGCAACCGCAACTGTGAAGAGAGATGTCAGCTTTGGACATTCTTGTATATATAACCTCTCTAATTTCACAAAAAGGCCATTAGTAGGCAAAAGGCCACTAGTAGCGAAACGATCACGGAATAAAGCTCCCAAATACTCCATGCTCTTGATGTATAATTTTTTAATATCATAATGAAATTTTTCTCCTAAATGTATTTGATACCTTTGTAATGCAGAGACACTAAAATTGTTTAAGAATTCAACATAGTTTTCATTGTTAAAATACCATTTTGATCCAAAATCTTCGACGTATAATTCTTTGAGGGTGTCTTCCAATCACTTCAAAAGGACTCATTTCCATGTCACAATTTGATAAAATCTACCAATCTCAAGTTTGTCTGCTGTGTAAGTACAACATCACTTGGTAATTTAAGGAATGAACAATGCCTAAATGTAAGACTTTCAAGTTTCTTCATATCTCCTATGAATGAGATGTCCTCTAATTCCCACCATTCTAGGAATAGACAACGAAGATTCATACACGATTTGAATGACATCATCAACAATTGTCTTCTCTTATAGCCTACTGAGGAAAGAAACAAAACTCTAAGCCTTCCCATTCCTTTGAAGATTTCATCTAATACATCTAAATCAGTCGTTATGCACAGAAGCTCAAGATTGGAACAATCCAATTCATAATGAAATTCCCTACACCATAGATATCTCGGTGAACTGTCTTCCACTATTACACCATAGAAATTTCACTCATTCTTTGCAATCCAGTGGGGTATATCGTGAATTAAGTCGTGCATTTTGACACATTCTCTTTTACCAGCATCTAACAACAAACAAGAACTTATGAGCATATCTTTAGCTGCACTCACTTCGTTCCTTGCCCTTTCATACGAGCGAACTTCTCCAACTAGGCGTAGCCTTATTGCAAATCTGGTTACGTCTTTGATTGGAATTTCATAATCTTTGGGAGAAAACAGAACACAACAAGAAAAGTGACTTGACTTCTTCTATGCCCAAATTATCATAGCTTAACTCTAGGCACTTGTAAGGATTTTACAAACCTTTTTCAATACTCATTGGTTTAGAACTTGTCAATCCATCCAATGCAACCTTTCAATTATCTTCAGCCTTACCTTTTAGAGTACTAGCCATAGCTGCAATTACAGCAGGGAGTCCTTTACATTCATTTGAAATTTGTCTTGCCAAATGCTTTAAGATATTAGAGGAGCCTTTAGATATGTGTGCTTGCTTTTGGAAAAGAGCCCACGCTTCTTCATCAGTTAAGATTAATAGTTGAATATTTCTTTAGCAATCCATCACAATACAAACATCTTTAGATCGTGTGGTAATAAGAACCTTGCAACCCTTATAATTTACACTAGAAGGAATCCTTATGACTCCAAAATTAAGCTTCTCCCACACATCATCCAGAATCACAAGAATTTTCTTTTCTTGAGTTAATCTGATGCACAAGCGTTGGGCTCTCTCCGTTTATTCCTTTTCTGGAAATTCCAACTGTAGCTCACTTGCAATTTTATCTTGGATCCTTCGGACTTCTACCGTACTAGACACAGGCACAAAAGACACTTTATCAAAAAGATGCTCAGCTTCTGCTGTCTTCTTAAGCTCCAATGCCAACTTGGTTTTACCACAACCCCCCATCCCATACAATCCAATCATGCTAACCTCATCATCTTTCAGTGCCTCCAAAAGTTTCGCATAATCAAATTGTCTACTATCAAATTTCAGAAAATCTTCCGAAGATAAAATTGACAAGCTTGGAAGTGGAGCAATGCTTTCAATTTGTATATACTGATTACCTTTTTGAACAGGTTTCAACGTCGCCTTTCGTCTTTGCTAACATCTTTCCCAAACGATATTGCCAAATCCAATCTGGACAGTGCCCAAAATAGGGGTGGGCATAAAAATCAAATGAACCAAACTTATCCATGAACTAAACTGAACCACTCTTAAAATAACTTGAACCAGTTTTATTTTATAAAAACTAAATCAGTTTATTTTATTAAATGATCCGGTTAACCATTTTTAATTTTGATTCAGATAACTACATTATCACTGAATCAATCCATTTCACATCTCAAAAAACTTACGAAACGAAACCAGATCTCATCTCAATCTCACTCTCCACTTCCATTGAAATTTTCAGAAATTCATCTCCAACCCTATGAACCCTAACCCCCAAATTATTGAACCCTAACCCCAAATCATGCACCATGACTTCCTTAATCGGCGACATCTTCAAGCTTCTGCGTGGAGAGACCAAATCGCTGCATTGTACGTTGCTCCTCGCTTGCTATTGTGACGAAATCGCTGCGTGGTGACTGGTGAGAAGTGCTCGTGCCATTGATTGGCTTCTGCTGCAGTGCTGCGTCTTGATCTGGTGAGAGCCCTTGATCTACGTTTTCATCAATTTCCTTCTTCAACCTAAACCTTTGATTTTGTTTTTTCTTTATTTTTTTTAATATGACATTTTCGCTTTTGATTTTCATGGTCACTTTCAGCAGAAGTTGTAATTCTTGTTGAAGCTGGGTCTCTATATCATCAGTTCCTAATTCCTACAAATTCATTGTAAGTTGATTTTTATATATATGTACGCATTTGATTTTCTGATTTTACAGTCTTGTGAGTAAAATGTAAGTCTGGTGATATTGTTAGTTGGGTGATTGTTAGAGGCTTGGCTTGCTAACAGAATCCTTGATGAATGAAAATATTTGAGTGGGTCTCTATATCACATGGAAATCTATGCAGTATGTGAGTTCCATTCATGTAATGCTATGAAAATATTACACATAGTTGTTTTCCACTGTGTTATACACATGTTCTTTCATTTGGATGATTTCCCACATTACTGATGATTTGAATTGAAAATGGTTAATGAGGCTGGATTGGTATTAACTTGCTTTCTTTAGTGTTTGTTCTGGTTGCATGCTCATTGTTTAATGAAATGTCAAGTCCATTGGCAATTTGCATTGGGATGTGAAGTTCTTGATACTAAAATATTATATAAATAAATAGATTGAAATGCTATGTCCAGTTTGCCTCTTTGTGTTTAACATTTGTTCTAGTTATGCTCATTGTGTTTGTCTCTTGTCACTGGCTTATTCTTGATCTGTCGTCATGCTATGACTTCCAACAAAGCACTAGTGAAGGTCTGTCATTACCCTATGATCTGAGTTTTTTATTTGTTTCAATTGTACTTCTAGCAGGGAGTTCCATTTGCATTGGATAACTCAGATGGGAAAAGGGGGAAATGCTTTTGTTGTCTCATCTGCTATATTATGTATAACATGTTTATACAAATGATTAATTCTTGAACTATCACCAAGAACGATTGAGTCATAAAAAGGCTACTCTAGAAAGGAATATGCTGAGTTGGTTATTAAACTAAATTTTTAATTCTTTTCCAAGTGTGTAGCATTGCTGATTATAAAAACAAAATTTAGTAAAAACAATATTAATATGTAAAAATTTGTTAGTCACATTCAATCCGTGTTTTTTTTTCCTTTAAAGCTTTACAGATTCAATATTAATATGAAAATGTGTTTATCCTTTACTTGACTGATGTAACTTGCTCGTCAATTTCTTTTTACTTGAATCTTTCCATGCTTTGACTAAAAACTGGGCTCCCCCTTTTTTTATTTTCTAATTTTAATGGAGAATGAAGGGGGAAAAAGGATTTTATTTTTATTTTATTTCTATCTTTACTTTAAAAGTTTCAATGAAAGTACCAACTACTTTTGGGATTGCTATTTGTGCAATAATTTTATTATTATTATTATTATTTTGGGTTCAATTTTTCTTTTTCCCCATCAAATATATCTCTTGCATATTTTAATCAGTTATTTTTGTTCCTCGTGGGACCACTGTTTATTTGTAATTTTACTTTTCTTCACCAATTATGGAGTCATATTAGCTTGCGGGGATCACAAGTATATTCTGTGATTGTTTACCAAGTCTGGGAAGAATATCATTCCGTACGTAGCGATACTAACTACCAAGGTGTTTAGTATTAATTATCTGATCATTCTTCAACGTTGCCATTTATAAGGAATAAGGTGTAAGCTTTAACTGGATGTTTTACTTGTCATATATGGTCTACCACTGCATAGTAGATTGGGACCTTTTAACATGAATGATAAGAAGTTATGTTACAATATCGCTTATTGGGGAATAGAGGTAATTTCATTTCAAAAATTTCTGTTTATATGTGCATTTACTATTATTTTTGGTTCATTTTTGGCCTAGCTTTGAAATTTTTAGTACCCTCATGGTCTATTTGAAAAGCACTTTTATGTTTAGAAAAATGCAATTTAACTAGTTGTTGCCTCTAACTTCTGTTTTGAGCAGAGGCACCAATTATTCGCTTCTCTTCCGCGATGGAAAAAATATATTATATTGCCATTTTAAAGCAATTTTTGGCTACTGGAAAAGAAAAATGAGAAAGTTATGTTGAAGTATCTTCAATGTAATCTCATCTTGTGCATGTGTAAGAATGTTAAATGCAAATGTTTGAAGGAGTTCTCCTTCAAGAGCTATCAGCGTTATATTTCCTTTATAAATAGTTAATGTTTACCTTCATTTGAGAATTCCTCTCTGCGCTATATCATTTAAGTGACCTTTCTTGATAAATGATTTCTTCTTTTTGATTGCATCTGTGACGTCTAGAGAGTTTTGCCTCTTACGAATCATTGTTTTCTTCTTTCCCAAGTTTTTGAAAATTTATCATGATCTTCATAAACAATTTTTTTACTAGATATTTCACTTTCTCAGCGTATTAACGATAGATGTCTCACTCTCTCAGTGTATGAGGGTGTGTTTGTTCTACACTTTGTCGTTGAGGAGACTTGTGACATTTGTCGTGTTGGACGGAGGCAATTGGAGAAATTGAGTTCAAAGTCGTTCTCCTTCTCGACAAATCGTCTAAGAGCATTTGGATATGCAAGACGAACTATTGGGACTGCTTGGTGGTTTGGAGTGGCTTGGGGTGATCATGGTCCCGGTGGAATGATCTTCTCCATGAAAACTGTGCCCCGTCCGACAAAGGAAGCGCACCCCGGTCTTTATTGTCTTGGTGAAGGAGGCAGTGAAGAAGAATGTGACAGAGCCCCAGAGTTCGGCAGTAGTGTTCTGTTCCAGGTTGCAAAGCTAATCCACTTTTTCAAGAAGCCGCTTCACAAGGAGCAGACCGGTGTTGGTTCCGGGGAAAATGTGGATGTGACATGCATGAGGATGCTGGTGGCGGTGATGTTCACATCTTTCTCCGGGCTGCTATTTGCTTATAAATTTTATATCTCAAATGTTTCCACTTCCCTCTTTTTTGATTTCTGACGATGTATGGAATGAGAAATTAATAAAATTTTTCTTTTACTTTGAATCTTGTAATCTATTTTTCCTTCTTCTGCGAATCGTGGTATTTATATTATATCAGGGTGAGTCCAACGCTCACCTTGGCGACGTGATATGTCAAGTTGTCCCCAGCTTGGTACTTAGTCGAGACCGGCAAAGTGCTAAGTTTAAATACTTGGGTCTGGGGTCTTTGTACCTTGGGGAACTTTTCTGGGGTAGTCGATCTTTCGGGGTCCGAAAAAGTTTTTTCAAACTCTTACACACTGAGATCGCGTGTCTCTTGATCTGTTAGGTAATCGTCCTCTCAACTGCCATGACAACTACGTGGGCCATGTGGCGCGCTCGGATTGAGGGGACATGGATAGTGTTTCGCGTGCCGTAATGAATATCTTTTCAAATTCAAACTACTCGGACAAGATTACCCCTTAACTGTATAGCCTTTATAAACAGGGTTTTATTCTTTTCCTTTTTCGTTTCGCTATTCCTTTGTTTGAAGGAGTTGGTGGTCTGAGGAGATTTTCCGACGAGTTTTACGACGGTGAAAGGTGTTTTTGGAGATTCGAGGACCTGAAATCTTCATTTCCTTCAAGGTATTTTCCCTTCCCCTTGTTCCATTTTTTGTTTATTCTTGTTGCTTAAGAGATTGCGCATTCTCGATGGAGTGCATTTCTCTTTCTTTTCTGCAAACGAAGGGGAGAATACTGTTTTCCTTCCTTCCGATGGTGTTGCCCTTCCTAGAGCACCTCCTCCATTGCACTACGTGCAGCGGAGGTGTCCTTCTGAGGCTGTTTGCTTTGGTGGGTGCGGATGCCAGTACGTGGGTGCGATTAGTCTTCTGTTCACCCATTACTGCGTTTGGATCTTCGAGCTTGAACTAGTTCTAACCCTGGGCCTCTGTGTGTCTTCAAGGAATTCAAATGGCTAGGAAGAGGGTGCCAAGAGTCGAAGAGCCTGCCCCGGCTCCGGAGGTTAGGGAGCCGGAGAATCAACAGGCTGAGGAGGAGGCTATTCGTATTCATCGAGATCCGTGGTTATCATACACATGGGTTTAAAACTTCAGTACCAGCTAAGTTATGGTGTGATAATCAAGCTGCTCTTCACATTGCATCTAATCCTATGTTCCATGAGCGAATTAAGCATATTGAGATTGATTGCTACTTCGTCCGTGAGAAGATACATCAAGGGTTGATTTCCACAGGGTATGTGAAGACTGGAGAACAATTGGGAGATATTTTCACAAAGTCTCTAGTTGGGGCCAGGGTTGATTATCTTTGTAACAAGTTGGGCATGATTAATATCTATGCTCCAACTTGAGGGGGAGTGTTACAGATTATAATTAGCATATAATCAGGATGTAATTAGTAGGTCTATTTACAGAATGTAATTAGATATAATTAGGCTTGATTGATTAGCTGATTTATAGGGATACTCATTAGTATACCTTCCTAATATAGCCTAGACTAGTTGTATATAATGATGTACTGATTTCCAAGTAAAGATACGAATTATTCAGACTTTTACATATGTTTAGAAAAATGCAATTTAACTAGTTGCTGCCTCTAACTTCTGTTTTGAGCAGAGGCACCAATTATTCGCTTCTCTTCCGCGATGGAAAAAATATATTATATTGCCATTTTAAAGCAATTTTTGGCTACTGGAAAAGAAAAATGAGAAAGTTATGTTGAAGTATCTTCAATGTAATCTCATCTTGTGCATGTGTAAGAATGTCAAATAACAAAGTTAAGGAGTTCTCTTTCAAGAGCTATAGTTATATTTCCTTTTGGGAGTTCCTAGTTATGCTTTACCTCCATTTGAGAAAATGAAATCAAACTATATCATATAACAAAACCTAAGTTCTTGATATAAAATTTCAGTATTTTGATTGCATCTGGAGCCTAGACGTCTGTTGGATCTGGGACTTTGACACTACCAACATACTAATAACTTTAATACTTTACTGCTCATGGTTTGTTGAGTTGTTGAGTCTGTAATCATTGAAAAATAAGCATATCAATTTACTGGTATTTGATTCTTGCAGCCTTCATCTTTAAATGTGCATTTTGTAGCAGATAGACATATAATATTCCTTCATAATTGTATTGATGCTTTCTCAATTACGAGTAAATGTGCTAAAATATTTGTGATTTTGAAAGTGCTTTTATGTGATGGTTAACTGGTTGTCAACTGCCATTTTCTAAATTTGCTTCCATTTATATTTGTGGTTATGTTTGTAGGCTAGTCTTCCTGTTATCACCAACAATGGCTGATGGTCATGAATCAGACAAGAACATTGAGATATGGAAGATCAAGAAATTGATCAAAGCACTGGAATCTGCAAGAGGTAATGGTACCAGCATGATTTCTCTGATAATGCCTCCGCGAGATCAAATATCTCGTGTCACTAAGATGTTGGCAGATGAATTTGGAACTGCTTCAAATATCAAAAGCAGGGTGAAACGGAAGTCAGTATTGGGAGCCATCACTTCTGCTCAACAGAGGTTGAAACTATATAATAAGGTGCCTCCAAATGGTTTGGTTCTTTACACTGGTACCATTGTCACTGAAGATGGCAAGGAAAAGAAGGTTACAACTGATTTTGAACCTTTCAAGCCGATCAATGCATCACTTTACCCGTGATAACAAGTTTCACACAGAAGCTCTAAATGAACTTTTAGAATCTGATGACAAGTTTGTTTTTATTGTTATGGATGGAAATGGCACCCTTTTTGGGACTTTTAAGTGGAAATACTCGTGAGGTGCTTCATAAATTTACTGTTGATCTACCAAAGATACATGGTTGAGGAGGGCAGTCAGCTTTGCGTTTTGCTGGTCTTCGCATGGAAAAAAGGCACAATTATGTTAGGAAGACTGCAGAACTTGCTACTCAGTTTTTCATCAATCCTGCTACTATATTATCAAATGTGAAGTTCATACAAGAGAAACACTTGATAGGAATATATTTTGAAGAGATCAGCCAGGATACTGGCAAATATGTCTTTGGGATTGATGACACATTGAAGGCTCTGGAGATGGGTGCGGTGGAAACACTTTTTGTATGGGAAAAATTGGATATTAATAGGTATGTACTGAAAAATAGTACTACTGGTGAGATCGTCATAAAGCACTTGAACAAGGAACAAGAGGCTGATCAAAGCAACTTCCGAGTTCAAGCCACCTCTGCAGCGTTGGAGGTTCAGGAGAAGATGCCCTTGCTTGAGTGGTTTGCCAATGAGTACAAACGATTTGGATGTTAGCTGGAATTTGTGACTAACAAATCTCAAGAAGGATCACAATTTTGCAGAGGGTTCGGTGGCATTGGGGGTATCCTTTGCTACCAGCTCGACATCAGATCATTCGATGAGTTATCTGATGATGGAGAAGTGTACGAGGATTTTGATTAAGTGTCTGTTGCTGTTGAGCTTTTCCTTGGTTTTTGGATAATTGGATGAAGCGCTGTCACCCCTATAACAAAAATTTTCTAGACATCACTTGGATTTTATGGTTCTAAGACTTTGTCCTTTGTATATCGACCCATCATACATGTATTATTCACTTTTATTTTCCTTTGCTTTCTAGATTTACATTTTTTGTTAGTCAATGTAAGCTTATGGAACTTTACCAGATTTTGGGGTGACTCCTCAAGGAAGAGCAGGCAGGGCAGTCAGTCAGTTTACCTTGGGAAGTCATGATTCAATTCAAAGATACGAGTGCTTTAACGTCTTATGATATCTTGAGGGTGATGGCATTTGGATTTTATATAGTTCTTGGTTACATTAAGTGGAGGTAATCCTGCTTGTATTAGTGTAATGTTTTTCTCTCTTGTGTACTTAATTTAATTGTGGTGCAGCGTGTGATAATTTGTTTTCGGGTGAAGAATCAAAGTTACAATCTTTATTGTTCCTCCATTATTTTATATCGCTGGAACTAAAATAGTTCATCTTTCTGCCATACAAAATGAGTAGGTTTGACCTACTCAAGGGTGCCAAAAGTGGAGAAACTCTAATAGCTCTCTCTCTTCCTTATCCAGCGAGCTTGTGGATTATATTTAAAGCATGTTATATTATTATTATATTAAGATATACCAATGGTGTATAAAATAATTTTGGGTTAATAAGAAATCTTATAACTTAACATAATGTAAACTCATAAATTTTATGGATAGTTGATCTAACTAATAATATTTTTTGGTACATTGATCTAACTGAAAATTTATATATTTCCAAATGTTAACATAGTACTAAAAATTGATATAATAATAGTTGCCTTTTTTTTTTTTAACCTGTCCAAAATATATCATTTAATATATAAGATTTAATTCATATGCAAGTGTAAAAACTTTTTCTTCAATAATTAATTATATATTATCATATTATTAAAAATATTTTAACTCTTATAATAATTACTTTAAAAATCTTATAATAATATATAATTAATTGAATAAAATTTTTTACACTAATAATATATAAAAATTAAATTCTAATATATATTGTCCAAATATTAAATAACCCCCACAAGAAACTCTCACACTCTTATCTTAAAAGAATATTACCAAAAGCCTTAGCATAGTTGGTAAGGTAGCTTGGTATTATGGAGAGCAGAGGGATTGACACCCCGATGCACTTCTTCCAAATATTCCATCCTCTCTCCTCTCTCCCCACTACCCCTTCCATGAGATATTTTTGTATACTCTCGAAGTATTACATGAATTTAATAATAATGTGACAAGTGGTCTATATAACCATACAGATCGTTGGATTGAATTTAAAATCTTATTTAAAAAATTTAAAAATAAATTTGAGCTGTTAAAAATATTAATTTCAGAGTATATTAGAATTTATCCCCTTCTCTTAGGACTTCCGTGGGGCACTTTCCGGTCACACCACGAGGTGGGGCCTTCCTTAGAAAAAAAAAAGAACAAATAGTAAACTAGTTGTAAGGGTAAGCCTAATGGCCGCTCATATACGTGATTTAATTAGGTAAAAAATTACTTTTTTATTTTTATCAATATTTTAGTATTTCATATATTACTATAAGCTTATATAAGTTACATAATGTCTCTAGTATTTTTTAATTTAAAAAATAATACGAGGCATTTAAAAATATTATTAGATGCAAATGAAAAATACATAATATATCATTTAATCATTTTTAATTATAACACTCTCTCCATCTACTTCTATCTGTCCATTTAAAAATTTTGATTTGTTTAATATTATTTATCTATTTAAAAAATAAAAAACTTCTATTAGTTTTTTTTAACTTTATCATCATCTTTTATGGAGTAAGAGGGATAAAGAAAAAAAATTAATGAAAATAAAGGAAGAGAGAAAATATTAATTAAGTGAAAAAAAAGTAATATAGTTATGTTAAATCACATTTTTTTTTATCATTCAACATATTTAATAATTTTTTTAATCTATGCACATTATCTTTTAACGGATAGATAAAAGTAGATGGAAGGAATACATCTTACCCGCATGCTTCACAAATTGATACACAAATTTTAAAAACCTTTCACTAAATTCCGTGACTTTTAATGAAGTAAGAAACATGTGTTTTGGGTTGTTATATTTCTCGAGCTTAGAAACGTAGCATTAGTCGGATTTTACTCGCAGTGTATGGTTTGGATCTTATTGAAAATAGCTTGTGGTTAGGGCAAATGCTTACCAATCAAACAAGGATAAGTCTCGTACCTAAATTATGTAGAGATATCATGTGGTCTTACTAAATTAGAAAGAAAAAAAGAAAGAAAGAAACATGACGTTAGTTTGTGCTAAAATTAAATATTTTGAAATGGATTCAAATGGTACCTGAAATAAGTACATATACGGTGGTTTTTTCCTTACACAGTTGCTATCAAGCGTGTTGAGACAAGAGGGTGGGTACCTGCAAAGGGACTTCAATGCTTAAGTCAGGTAGTGCACAAGTAAGATTTATGCAATAGGATAGTAGATACCTCATTAGGTTAACGTGGCCTGGTATATATAGAGTATGATTGAAATCCTCATACAATCCGTATAGGATACAGGTACATTAAGATCGTGTCTTGACAAAAGTGTCTACCTATGATCGTTGAGGTCGATCTCTAACGTATCAGGATTGTCCCCTTAGTGGTCAATCCTCACTACAAGCAGTTATGGGCCCCACATTTAGGATAATGATTGTTGTAATCCGATACTGTGGTTTGAGGTCGTAAAGCCATGGTCGATGTGTTTATAGCGGGGTCCGACAGTACTCGTGACGAGTTGACCATGTAAGACAGGATCCCGGATCACGGTCCAGAACAGTTGCCCACAGCTTGGCGCTTAGACGAGACCTAAATGTCAAGGTATAGGATCATCAGGCTCACGGCGGACTACCCCCTAGCTTTGAAACCAGGTTTTGCGGTGTCTCACATCGAGGCCGAGGTTTATTGTTGAGTACGGGGTGCCTCCGAGGTCGGGGTGTGGTTAGAAACTGCGATGGGTCATTTCCTACATCACCATTCTTTATTTCGAGGTTTACCTCCTGTTTCATGGGGTCTTTTGACTTGCGGCAGCGTCCTTTGTTAGTCTTGAATTCTTTGGAAATCATTGCTTTGATTTCGTTGAGAATTAAGGAGTCTTTCATGGAAAATGTCAGCTTTGCGCAGTTTCCCAATCATCCGCTGCTCTCGTAATTAATAGGAAATGGAGAGCATTAAACACAAATTTTATGGTTTGACAGGTTCTCCTTCCTAGTAACCAATCGGAGCGTTCCATTTTCTTTATAAATAGGGAATGTTTGCATTCAGCTTTGGCATTCCTCTCTGCATTTCTATTTGGAAGTGACATTTCCTTAGAGAAATGATTCATTCTTCTTTCCATGTGCGTTCCTAGAGAGTTTTGCCTCTTGCGAGGGTTTTCTTCTTATTTTTTCCTAAGTTTCTGAAAATTTATCATGGTCTTCGTAAACAGTTCTTCTACTAGATGTCTCACTTTCTCAGCGTATTAACGGTAGATGTCTCACTCTCCCAGCGTACGAGGGTGTGTTTGTTCTACGCTCTGTCGTTGGGGAGACTTGTGATGTCTGTCGTGTTGGATGGAGGCAATTGGAGAAATTGAGCCAAAAGTTGTTCTCCTTCCCGGCAAATCCTCTAAGAGCATTTGGATATGCAGGAGGAACTATTGGGACTGCTCGGTGGTTTGGAGTGGCTTAGGGTGATCATGGTCCCAGTGGAACGATCTTCCCCATGAAAACTATGCCCCATCCGACAAAGGAACTGCACCTCAGTCTTTATTGTCCTGGTGAAGGAGGTAGTGAAGAAGAATGTGGCAGAGCCCCGGAGTTCGGCACCAGTGTTCTGTTCGGGGTTGCAAAGCCAATCCACTTTTTCAAGAAGCTGATTCACAGGGAGGAGACTGGTGTTGGTTCCGGGAAAATGTGGATGTGACATGCATGAGGATGCTGGTGGCGGTGGTGTTCACATCTTTCTCTAGGCTGGTCTTTGCTTATAAATTTCATGTCTTAAATGTTTTCACTTCCCTCTTTTTTTATTATGACGATGTATGGAATGAGAAATTAATAAAAATTTTCTTTTACTTTGAATCTTGTCATCTATTTTTCCTTCTTCTGCGAATCGTGGTATTTATATTATACCAGGGTGAGTCCAACACTCATCTTGGTAACGTGATATGTCAAGTTGCCCCCAGCTTATTACTTAGTCGAGACCAGCAAAGTGCCAAGTGTAAATACTTAGGCCCGGGGTCTTCGTACCTTGGGAAACTTTTCCGGGGTAATCAATCTTCCGGAGTCCGAAAAAGTTTTTTCGAACTCTTACACAGTGAGATCGCGTGTCTCTTGATTTGCTAGGTAATCGTCCTCTCAACTACCATGACAACAACGTGGGCCACATGGCGCACTCGGATTGAAGGGACGTGCATAGTACTTCATGTGCCATAATGGATATCTTTTCAAATCTGAACTGCTCGGACGACAAGATTACCCATTAACTATATAGCCCTTATAAATAGGGTTTTATTCTTTTCCTCTTTCGTTTCGCTATTCCTTTGTTTGAAAGAGCTAGTGGTCTGAGGAGATTTTCTGATGAGTTTTACGACGGCAAAAGGTGTTTTTGGAGATTCGATGACTTGAAATCTTCATTTCCTTCAAGGTATTTTCCCTTCCCCTTGTTCCATTTTTTGTTTATTCTTGTTGCTTAAGAGATTGTGCATTCTCGATGGAGTGCATTTCTCTTTCTTTTCTGCAAATGAGGGGGGAATACTATTTTCCCTCCTTCCGATGGCGTTGCCCTTCTTAGAGCACCTCCTTCATCGCACTACGTGCGGCGGAGGTGTCCTTCTGAGGCTGTTTGCCTTGGTGGGTGTGGAGGCCAGTACGTGGGAGTGATTAGTCTTCTATTCATCCATTGCTGCGTTTGGATTTTCAAATTTAAACTGGTTCTGACCCTGGGCCTCTGTGTGTCTTCTAAGAATTCAATCGGCTAGGAGGAGGGTGCCAAGAGTTGAAGAGCCTGCCCTAGTTCCAGAGGTTCGGGAGCCAGAGAATCAATAGGCCGGGGATGAGGCGATTTGTATTTGCTGTGGTCCGGGGTTATCATACACGTGGGTTGCAGACGATGCCTTTGATAGGATATTCCGCTATGAGTCTGGGGCAGAGTTGGAAAAGTTAAAAGATTATTTGGAACTTGTCGAGAGAGGTGCCCGGGATGACGAGTTCCTGATCATGTCCCCGAGGAAGGAGCGGGTGTGTTCGACCTGAGAAGCGGGGGAACACTTCATGTTTCTGTACGAGGACTTCTTTACGAGGTTCGAACTTTGGCTCCCTCTTAACGACTTCCATATTTCCATTCTCTGGACTTTTCACGCTTCCCCCAGTCAGATTCACCCCAATGGTTGGGCAAATATCTTGGCCTTTGAAAGGATATGCCAGTTGGTGGGGTTGCAATGCTCGGAAGAGGCATTCTTTTATTTCTATACGCGGTACTCCGTCCATGGCACCCATACTCGTCAGCAATCTTAGTTGTCAGTTCGATCTTGGTAAGGAAGGACTATCTTTCTTCCATACTTAGAAAGTTACAAAGGCTTTAAAGAAAAGTTCTTCAAGTTGATGGCAGTTGGTGACACTCGTTGGTTGGGGAGTGACGGGGAGCCAACATTTAGCCTATACTAGAACCCGGCGGCATGGAACATCCCTACTCAATCGTTTGAACGGGAAATAAGTCAATTGAACGACGAAGAGCTTGAGTGTGTCAACTTCTTTGAGATGTGGGTTGAAAAGGTCAGCAAGATCCAACCCAAAGATATATTAGACGCCCCAGATGACAATGAGCTTTGGGCCGTGCTAGGTAGTGTTGGCGATTGGTCTTACATGTCCATGTTTGTTCGTGTTTCCTCTTCTTGTGCTGCATCATGATTATTTCTGACTTGTTTTGTTTTGTTTTGTTTTGGCAGAAAGCTTGGCCGAGATGGAGGAGGGGGACTCTTTGGTGATCTTAGAGGCCTTAAGGGTAAGGAACACGAACGTCCAGATGGATCCCCCAGTGGAGGTTGCTCCGGCTCCTATGATCCCGTCGATTGAGGTTCCTCCTGAGGAAGTCGAGCCTGTTAACGTAGAGGATTCTCCCCCAGCACTTCAGAGATGAAAGAGGAAGGCGGCGGAAGAAGGTCAATCTGGAGGCCGAGGTAAGAGAGTGGCGGTTGGAGAGTCTTCTGGGCCAATAAAGCTGTTCTACGAGGAAGCGGATCCCAGGGAGTTTATAGACTTCTATATTTTGGATGAAAAGGTTAGGGAGTATTTTGCCCGACATAGCACAATGGAGGCTTTGTTGTCCATCCAAAATATAGGTATTCGTATTTCTGCCGAGGCTCGTTTTTTGGAGCAAGCCCTTAAGGAGCACGGTCAAGAAATGGCGGATAAGCTGGCGACAGCCGAGCGGGGTGAAAATCAAGCTCTTAAGGCCATGGAAGAAGCTGTCAAGACTAAAAATGATGCCGCATGTTGGATCCGGGATCTGAAGATTGAGGTGGCGTCTTTGAAGGATGCCGAGAAAATAAAAGATGTCGGCTTGGCGGAGTTCCGAAGGCAAGTAGATGCACTCCGGGCTGAGAATAACAGTTTTTGTATCAAGTCTCAGTAGTTTGAGAATAGGACTATCTCTTTAAAGGCCGACATCGATCAGCTCATCACTGTTTGCACTAAGATTAAGGAAGACTAATTCCACAATGCCATTAACCAGGTTCAGCTCTTCAATCCTGGGGTTCCTTTGGCCCTAAACGCTCTTGACTCTGGGAAGGTGGTCCGGGAAGGGTGCCTTGTGGCTCCCCGTGTCACTTCTTCAAGTTCGAATGTTGGGGATTCGTCTGCCGAGGTCCGTGGTCAAGATCCCCATGCTGCATAAGCAACTTTTCTTTTCTTTGCCCCCTGCGCGAGGTTAGTAACCTGTCTTTTTTTTGCCCCATGCGTGGGGTTATTGCTTTTGTATGTACATTACCTCGATTTTTTTGGGGTTTTAATTAACTTCGTTTTTCTTTCTTTTTGTTGTTGCCTATTTTGTTGTCCAATGCCTTTCACATTGTTTAGACTTGTGAATTTTAATTTGATGAGAAAAATCGTGGTCCGAGTCCAACACCCCTTACCATTGAGCGCTTAGGGTTCCTTTTAGGATTTCGCGTGATAAGAAATTAGAAACATTGGCTTAGGATCCGATGTCCAAAGTAGATTGGCATTTGAGAATCGTACGTAAGGTAAGAAACCTTGTATGGGGTCCTATTACCATCTGCTTTGGTATTCAAGATGCCGCGTGACTTTGATTTAGAAGACTGGTCCTTGCCGAGGTCTTTCGTGCTTATAGTTTAGTGCGAGAATTTTTTCAAGACAGGATTTTTCTACTGCACAACCTATCTAGCACAAGACAACTCACGGTTGGTACCATGTTATCTTGGGACGTCGTAGTGGCTTTCGGGGGCCTTTGAAAATTTCAGTAGAAAATACACAAAATTCGTAATACTTGTTTCATTGAATATTTTGAAGGACTATGGTCCATATCACAATTGAGGTAGATCAAACATAAAGTAAACTAGGAGGCTAGGCCTTAAAAGGCACTTAGTTGTAGTACTTTCTAAGTTTGTCTACGTTTCAAAAATTCTTCACCAACTTGCCCGTCAATGTCTCTAGGGTATAAGCTCCTTTTTCGGTGCTGATTACGATACGGTAGAGACCTTCCCAATTAGGGGCTAGTTTCCCTTGGGAGGCATTCCTTCCGCCGATGTCAGCTCTGCAGAGAACTAGGTTGCCTGGCTGGAACCTTCTAGGAATGACCTTCAGGTTGTATTGGGTTGTCGTTCTTTGCTTGATTGCGGCATCGCGTATGTGTGGACGCACCTTCTTTCTTCCAATAGATTCAAGTCTTCTGTGATCAGTTCGGGGTTGTTATCAGGTGAGAAGTTCTGAAGACGCCAGCTCGATTCTCCTATCTCTACCAGGATCATTGCTTCACACCATAAGTTAACTTGAACGGAGTTTCACCCATTGTGGAGTGATGGGTGGTTCGGTAGGCCCACATGACGTGGTCTAACTGCTCGGCCCAATTTCTTTTTGCTTTATCCAGTCTTCTCTTTAACCCCCTGACGATAACACTATTTGCTGCTTCAGCTTAGCCGTTTGTACGAGAGTTTTCCATGGCACTACAGTGATACTTTATCTTCAACCCAGCGAGTAGTTCCTCGAACCTCTTATCTTTGAACTGCATCCCATTGTCTGTCACAACTGATTCTGGGACCCCGAATCTGGTAATAATATGGCGCCAAGTGAACCTTTGAATTCGGGCCGATGTGATGGTGACCAAGGGTTTTGCTTCTATCCACTTGATAAAGTAGTCCTCGGCTACCACCAAAAACTTCAGCTGCCCGGGCGCTTAAGAGAAAGGACCCAAGATATCCATGTCTCATTGATAGAATGGCTATGGTATGGATGTCGTGGACACTTCCTCTGGCGGGGCGTGATAGTGGTCAGAATGTCATTGGTATTTGTCGCATACTTGGACATGCGCGAGGGAGTCTGCCTCCATTGTGGGCCAGTAGTAGCCTGCCCTAAGTGCCTTTAATGCTAGAGTCTTACCTCCTAGATGGTGCCCACAACTTCCTTCGTGGACTTCGGCTAGGACGTATTCAGCTTCTTTTGGTGCGAGACATTTGAGGATGGGTAAAGAAAATCCACGCTAGTACAACTATCCATCGAATATGGTGTATCTGACCGCGACTTTCTTTAACTTAGAAGCTTCCTTAGGATCCTCGGAGAGACTATCGGACTGTAAGTATTCCAACAATGGCGTGATCTAGGTACGTTCTTGTTCGTTGACCAGGAAGAGAGCCATGTGAGCGACTGCAGGATGCGAGAGGGTCTCCTAGATCACTGAATGGTTGTTTCCCGGACTCTTGGTGCTGGCCAACTTGGATAAAAGGTTAGCCCTAGAGTTTTGCTCTCAGGGCATATGGTCTACTTTTACCAGTTGAAAGCTCGTGAAGAGTTCTTGTACTCTAGCCAGGAATTTCTGTAGGAAGGACTCTTTTGCCTGATATTCACCTCGGATCTGGGAGGTCACGAGCTGGAAGTCACTACAAAGTCGAATCTTTATGGCCTTCAAGTCTCTAGCCATTGCCAGTCCGGCGATGCACGCTTCACACTCTGTCTGGTTGTTGGAGGTAGGGAATTCGAACCTAAGGGAGTTTTCAACAGCCACCCATTCGGAATTCTCCAAAATTACCCTAGCACCACTTCCTTTTGGGTTTGAGGACCCATCAATGAATACGGTCCAGCATATCTCCTGGGTGTCACCTGAGTCCGAGGTGAGTTCGGCTAGGAAGTCCAAGAACGCTTATGCCTTGATGGCTACTATAGGTTCGTAAGCAATTCCGAACTCGGAAAGCTCGATGGACCAGGCGATCATCCTCCCTGCTAAGTCCGGCTTATGCAGTATTTGTCAGATGGGTTGATCTGTCCTTACTACCACGGGATGACACTAGAAGTATTGCTTTAATCTTCTGGCCATGATGATGAGTGCAAAAATGACCTTTTCTATCTTTTGATATCGGAGTTCGGGGCCTTGCAACACCTTACTCACAAAATAAACTGACTTTTGACCTTCCAGTGTTTCACTGATGAGTACCAAAGTCACAGCCTCCTCGTAGATGGAGAGGTACACGTAAAGTGTTTCTCCCGACTCCAGTCTTGTGAGAATGGGGGGGATGCCAGAATGCTCTTCAAAGATACGAAAGTGTCTTCACATTCCTGTGTTCACTTGAATCTTGTCCCCTTTTTCAACAACTTGAAGAGAGGGAGGGATTTGTGAGCGGCTTTGACTAGGAACCGAGTGAGAGCCCCAATACGTCCGGTTAGCTGTTGTACTTATTTCACGTTTTGAGGACTATGCATGTCAAGCACAGCTTTGCATTTGTCAGGGTTTGCCTCAATACCGCGATGAGTCAGCATGAACCCCAAGAACTTACCAGCTTGGACCTCGAATGTGCATTTTTCTAGATTGAGTCTCATGTTGTGCTTTCTTAACTGGACGAATACTTCTTCGAGGTCTGAGGTGTGTGATCCCGACGACGGGGTCTTGACTATCATATTGTCAATGTAGACCTCTAGCATTCTTCCTATATGTTCTTCAAAGACCTTGTTCATCATTCTCTAGTAGGTGGCCCTGACATTTTTTAACCCAAAAGTTATTACTTTGTAGCAGTAACTCGCCCTTTCGATGATGAAGACGGTTTTATCCTCGTCTCCAGGGTACATGGGGATTTGATTGTATCCGGAGTAGACGTGTATGAAAGATAGTAGCCGAAAATCGAAGGAGCTATCAACTAGCTTGTCAACGTTTGGGAGGGGGTATGGGTCTTTAGGACATGTCTTGTTCAAGTCGGTGTAGTCCACACACATCCTCCATTTCTTGTTTGACTTTCTTACCATGACGACATTCGAGAGCCAAGTGATATACGAGATCTCCCTGATGAAATCGACATTTAGTAATTCCTTGACTTGCTCATCGATAACCTGTTGCCTTTCAGGGCCAACTTTCCTTTTCTTCTGGGAGACCGGCTCCGCATCCCGTTTAATAGATAAACGATGACAAATGAAAGCGGAGTCGAGCCCAGGCATGTCAGCGGATGTCTAAGCAAAAAGGTCTTTGTTTTTCTGCAGGAGCTCTATTAATTGGGTCTTCTCCTGCTCTTCAAGGTTTACACCTATCTTAGTGATTTGGTCAGGCTTATCACCAAGATGGAGCGGGATCAATTCTCCTTCAGATTGGGGTCTTGTACCTCGGATTTCCTCACGCACATCTAACTCGATCATTAGGATGTTGACTTGATCACGGTCCGGGCTAGATGTGTGTGTCTTTGTTTTCTTGGAAGCCATACTGATCTTCAAGCTCTCGTTATAGCACTTGCAGGCTGCAATCTGGTCGCCCTTGACCATGACCACTTCATTATTCCTATTGAGGAACTTCATGGCCTGGTCAGCGATAGATACTACTGCGGTGATGCCATTCAGCGTAGGGCGGCCCAGGATGATGTTGTATGCCAAGGGATAATCCACCACCAAAAATCTCACCTTGACAGTTCTGTATGTGCTATCATTACCCAAGGTCAAGAAAGTTTCAAAGTATCCTGCCAGGGTAACCTTTTCTCCTGAGAAACCGGTCAGTTCTCCTTCATACGGTGTGAGTGCAGACAAAGGGAACTCCAGTCTTTCGAAGGCATCCATGAACATGATATCCGTCAAACTACTCTAATCCACGAAGATACGACGGACTTCGGCGTTGGATATTATTCCGGATATGACCAGTGGATCGTCATGATCTCGGATAATATCGTCGTAGTCTTTGTTAGAGAAGGAAATGGGTGGTGTATCCTTGTCTCCAGCATGGGGTCTTCGCGAGGAGCTAGAGAAGCTTAAGACCGTTGTCTGGAGTGCCTTCTTTCGGGAGTTATTGGACAAATCGCCCCCTGCAAACCCTCTCGAGATGGTACTAATGAGTCTGTCTTTCCTATTATCCCCGCCATGAGTATCCCAGTCTTGATCTTGTCAGTCTTCAACATTACGGCATGGCGGGGTCTGAGATCTTCTGGCAGGGCTCCGAGTTCTTCTTTGGCGTTGGTTTGGACTTCACCGGGGACTACGGCTTCGTCTTCGGTCCTTGCGCCCACCGCGGTTCTCATTTTTTTAGAAACCACTGATATACTTTTGCAGCCGCCTCTCTTTGATCAGGGACTTGATGACATCCCGGAGCTGGTAACAATCTTCTGTTTTGTGGCCATAGCTCTTGTGCCACCTGTTGTGTTTTGAATGGTCCCTACGGAATTGCTTCTTTACGGGAGGTGGCCTCTTAATATCTTGGAACTTAGTTTAAAGAACCTCCTTCAAGATTGTCTCTTGAGGGGTGTTCAAAGGAGTATACTCAGAATACTTGAGCTGATATCGTTCGCCCTTGGAGGAGTCGCGGGGTTAGTTGGAGTTCTGGTTCTTTTTCTGGTGAAGGGGTTCACCCTTTTTCCAGACTTTCTTTAACCCTGGTGATCTCTTCCAATTTGACGTATTTGTCCACCCGCAAGTGAAACTCATCCAGACTTGTCGGCTTCTTTTTGCCAACGACATGAAGAAGCCCAAGTTAGTTTGGAGTCCATTTCTGGCGTAATTGAGGGTTATCTTATCATCCAGGTTTTCAATCCCACATAGACCTGATTAAACCTTCAAACGTATTCGCGTAAGGATTCCGAACTTCCCTAGCGGATTCCAGAAAAGGAGTCAATCGACTTTGGTCGCTCCTTTGTAGTGGTATAGTGCTGTAAGAAACGTTGTGTAAGGTATTTCCATCCTGTAACCTTTGTCCACAAGGTGACAAACCAACAGAGGGCATCCTTCTTCAAAAATAGAGGGAAGGCTCGGCACAGGAGTTCTGAGGTGTATCCATAGAGTTGTATGAATTGAGTGTAAGCGTCCAAGTGCTCTTGGGGATCGGTCGTCCCATCGTAAGGCTCCAAGTTACTTGGAGGTTTGAAGTTCCTCAGAACCTTGTATGCCATCATAGCGTTTAAGAACTGTTGTTAACGGCCGAGGGCCGAGTTGTTATTTAAAACAACCTCGGCGCCAGCATGCTAGGCTGCTTGTTCGTTACGAGCTATATCCCGCTCTCTGTTGTCGTTGTCCGTCCTCACAAACCTTTCAAGATCCTCTAGCCGATGACGTTGTTCTTCCAGCTGACGCCGTTGACCTTCAATCAGCGCTGTTTGTTGGCGCAACAGCTCTCGAAGGCCATTTCTTGTCGTCTCGGATCGGACATTGTCTTCATAGTGAGACTCATGGTCTACATCGTTGTGGGAGGTCCTCAAGCGAGTATGCACAGGGATCCTTGCTCCATGATTTGTATTGTTGGCTCCACCCTGAGGAAAGACAAGCTTGTCTCGAATAGAAACCCTTCGAGATGGAGCAGGGCTTTCAGCAGAAGCTGAAGCCTCGTGTCCATCGTTGAGAGTTTCCACGATTACGGGCCTGCTTCTAGCAGCGGAGGTCTCTGGTAGTGCGACGGAATGAGGGTTGCTGGGCCGTGTGTTTGGCCAGGGGCAGCGTGAGCAACGCTTCCTTTCCCGTGGTTGTGTCTCGTGCTCACCATAGTTAATCACGGGAATGAAAGTTTATCAGATTCCTACAGACGGTGCCAATGTTCTGAAATGGATTTAGATGGTACCTGAGATAGGTACATATACGGTAGTTTCCTCCTTGCACAGCTGCTGCCAAACGTGTTGAGACAGGGGGTGAGTACCTGCAAAGGGATTCCAACGCTCAAGTTAGGCAGTGCACAAGTAGGATTTATGCAATAAGATAGCAGATACCTCATTAGGTTAACGTGGTATAGTATATATAGAGCATTACTGAAATTCTCATGTAATCCGTATAGGACACAGGTACATTAGGATCGTGTCTTGACAGAGGCGTCTACCCACGATCGTTGAGGCCCGTCTCTGACGTGTTAGGATTATCTCCTTAGTGGCCAATCATCGTTGCAGACAGTTATGGGCCCCATATTTAGGATAGTGATTGTTGTAATCCGATACTGTGGTCCGAGATCGTAAGGCCATAGCCAGGATGTTTATGGCGGGATCCAATGGTACTTGTGATGGGTTGATCTTGTAAGACAAAATTCTGGGTCACGGTCCATAACACTAAATAATATTGAGAGGGATTTGCCTGAATTCTGTCAGAGAACAAGGTAAAACTCAAGAAAAAGGCAATAAGGGAGAAATTGACAATTATGGCCTTCACCTTGCAACCTGTCTATTCTAAGGGATAGATCTACGTTGAAATTTCTCATTTTATATGTATTTTGTGAAAAAAAAAATAACTTCAATTGAGTGGGGCTGTAGCCCTCCAATCTTTTTAGAAAAAGATCCATGAATTTGACTCCATAAACAATGTAGTTTCTTCTCTTTGATCCCCAAGTAAAATTATTTAACTCCGCCCTGTCTATTGTGACGACAATTAGCAGGGGTGCTCATGCCAGTTGGGCTAAGTTTAATTAGTACAGTTCCAACCTAATATTTTAATTGGGCAAGTTTTTTTTTTTTTAATACCTGGTTATCGTCTGATTAATGACTGGATCGAAATCAATCTAACTTACGGTATGTAAAATTTTAGACAATACATATAAGTCATAAAATTCTAGTAATAGAAAATTAAAATTAAATGATATTTTATAATATGTATTTTTAAAAAAATTATAAAAATATAAAAATATTATCATGTTATGTAAAAAAAATTAATTTAAGTCAATAAATCTTATAATTTATACTTAATTTAAAAAAAATTTATAAATTTTAAAATATTATGTTAACATTGAGTCAGATCGAATCAACTCAAAGTAGAACATTGTCCTAATCTAAAAATACACTAAATCTAATTTTCAGAATCTAAACCTAACCCAATTAATTTCAGGTTGTGTGTCTTGAGAATCTTTAGAAATTAGATATTCTTAGTAAATGACAAAAACCCAGCCCTTGTGTGAGTAAATTTTGAAATTTTAAAGTAGTTAATTGTGTTGTTTGTCTAATTGCGTTCAAAGTGTTATATGCATAGTTTGAAAACAATGACCTTCCCTCTCTTGCACTAGGGTGAAGATAATGTTTTCTTGTAGAGGTGTGTAGGTAAGGTACTTAACAACACAAATGCAGACAGTATATTCTCATCTTGTTTGTCCCTTCACAGCCAACCAGGAAGGGCATATCTGGTAAGTAGCAAATCACATTCTACATGTGAATATGATCATGTAAAATATTGGCATAGCTTGGAAATAAGACTTCCCGGTATCAGTAGACTTGTGAACCACTAATAACATAAAATGCATAGAAGTTGCTAACATCTATACCAACACTGTTCAATTACGGTCAACCTAATTTCTAGCATAGTTTCTTTCATAAAATATAGTTTGAAATAAATCGATGTTTATATGGGAATTGATTGATATCACAATGCAAAAATTCCATGATATCAATGAAAGCAATGTGGCATGCTATCTGGTATAAATTGTTAAAGCAATGTAAGGCTGGGACACAAGCACAACTAGTGCAAGAGCAAGGCTGCAAAGGAGGTCCTAATTCGATTCCTCACCCAAAATTAACTCACTATCACTAATCTAATAGCTAAAAATATCGCTTATTAAGCTTCTAATACGTATTCATGGCAAAAGAAAAAAAAAATGCAGGGTTGGAACTCCTTATAGAAACAGAATATTAAGAAATGAGATATGGATGATTTATTATTCACACAAATGAGCCTTAATTATTACCAGGAAAAAAGACTAAAGCTGTATAAGGCAAAAATTGTCCTATCACTTCCCACTTTAGACTACTTCGGTAAGCCTCTAATTGGTCTGCATTTCTGGTAATATACTGTCAATATTACAAAGTTTGGGGCTTTAGCCTTTAAGAATCAGCAAGTTCTATAAGTTGATCGACCACATTTGGATCTGCAAGGGTACTTGTATCTCCAAGTTCATCCAGCTGCCTCGAAGCAATTTTTCTGAGAATTCTTCTCATTATCTTTCCACTCCTTGTTTTTGGGAGGCCAGGCGCCCAATGGATTTTGTCAGGTGCTGCAAAGGCTCCTATCTGAAATGTTAAACAAAAGAATGCGAAATTTAAGTTATAGAAATGGATCTGTAATACATGATGATCAATCAGGTCATTCCAAGTCAACCTGATTGAATGTAGAGTATCTATGTTTCCTTGGCTTTGTATCAAGATGTAAAAGACAAAATTTAACTAGCATCAGTGTATGCACTGCAAAATAATATTCCTCTCTATAGACGTACGTCATAATGATGATTGGTGGTGACAAATTGTAATGTAGAACCTGTATGTTCACTTAAAACAATGTCTAAGGTACCACTGGATCGACATATTATTTACTAAGGGAACCAACAATAAAAATTAAGACTTCAGGAAAGCTTTCAGTTATTCTCTATAAAATAAAATAATCAAATTCCCATTAACATCTTAAACAACTAATAACACCAGGAATTGAATAGGGCCAAAACCTGGTCAAAATCCAGGATGCAACCACTAGACAGAAGCCAATGACTCTGGTAAAGATGCAGACAAATGATCGTTTTTCTAGGAAAAGTAAGTGTAAAGGTAACAAAGAATAATAGCTCAAAAAAGCAGTTATCTTGAGAACTAATCAAAGCACAGTAGTGTCATGTTCTCAGCTTTAAAGTGTTATTGCCAGGAAAATTTCTCAGAAAATTCTTCATTTTCTTTTCTTTCATTCCTAACAATATGTAATAAATTTGACATAATTTAAAGGACATTTCCATAGAACTTGTTGAAATAGTGTCCAGATTCATTGTATAGGCTAACTAAAACATAACCAAATTATGTAATTACGGTAATTAAGATCTTTTGTAATCTTTGTATTTATTACAATAACTCTATATAATTCAACCTCCGTTGTGTAATTCAGACATGGTTTTCTTCACATGTCACTCTCTTTTCTCTCTTTCAACATGGTATCTAGAGCTTAAAGAAAGACAATCCTAAAACCGTGCACGCCCGATGAGCCCACTGCTCTCCGGTGAAAAAAAATTTCTAGCGAAATCGTGTTTCACCTCCGGTTTGCTAGCCTTTCTCCTCTTGCTGTGTCCTCTTGTAGCAAACCCATCTCCCTTGTTACTGTCCGCCGCTGTCGTCAACCGTCGTCCAACTTTCAATGACCTTTCCAGCCGGCTACCCCACCACCGGAATCGCCTCTCCCTGTTCGGCCAAAACCCAGACACCCAAGCCCAGAAACCCCACGACGCGCCTCCACGCTTTATCACAAGTTCCAATGCATAGCTCCACGCAACACTCTTTGACCGGCGCATGGGCCACCACCTCCGGTCGTCGTTTGTAGCATCATGCTCGCCCTTCTCTCCTCTTTCTAGATCTGCCCTCGCCTTTTTATGTTCGTGACCGTTTGTCGCGACCCTCTTTTGAATCAGTGCATTCAGGTACTGTTTGGTTGTGTCTTTTTTTATTGCACTGTGTTCTTATCTATGGCCTCCACTACTTTGATGACAACCATAGACTCATCAGCCCAACCAAGACCATCTCAGGCTGAGTATGCAGATTTTTTACAGTGGTTTGCACAACGTAAGTCCTTTGGCTCATCTACTCCAACAGATGCCTATGCCGACTTTCTGAAGTGATTTGAGCAATGTCAGACCTCTAGTTCCACTGCCTCTGTTACACATATTAGTACTTCATTTGCTTGTCTCTCTCGTTCCCCATCCATTAGTACTTGGGTTCTTGATTCTGGTGCGATTGATCACATTTCTAGTAATAAGACTCTTTTCTCCAACCTTTCTCACAATGGTTATTTGCCTACTGTCACTTTAGCAAATGGTTCCAAGTCCCAATCCCAAGGGATCGACACTACCCATCCCCTCCCTTCCCTTTCAGTAGACTCTATCCTTTATGTTCCTGGGTCTCCTTTTAATTTGCTTTCCATTAGTCGTTTGACTCGGTCTCTTGATTGTATGATTACCTTTACTAAAGACTCTGTCATTCTGCAAGACCGGAGTTCGGGTCAGATACTTGGCACCGAATGTGAGTCCCATGGCCTCTACTAGCTCTCCAACCCCTCTCGTGTTTGTGCTGTCCAACATTCCCCTCTCACTATCCATGCACAGTTGGGTCATCCTAGCCTTCCCAAACTACAAAAATTGGTGTCCAGCCTCTATAAGTTGTCGAGTCTCCCTTGTGAGTCATGTCAACTAGGAAAACACACTCGTAGTTTGTTTCCCGATAAAGTCAGCAATCAAACGTCATCTCCTTTTACTTTAGTACATTCTTATGTTTAGGGTCCCATTCGTACTGTTTCTACTCTAGGGTCCAGATATTTTGTCACTTTCATTGATGATTACTTCGCTACACTTGGTTATTTTTTATGCAAAATCGATCTGAGTTGTTTTCAATATTTCAGAATTTTTATCATGAAATTAAAACTCAATTTGGTGTTCCTATACATAGTTTGCGTAGTGATAATGCCCGTGAGTATTTGTCTCAACCATTTCAATCCTTTATGGCTTCTCATGGTATTCTTCACCAAATTTCTTGTGCCCATATCCCTCAACAAAATGGGGTCGCTGAACGTAAAAACCGACATATCTAGAAAAAATCAGACCCTTTTACTTCATGGTAATGTTCCTTTCCGCTTCTGGGGCAATGCAGTTCTTACTGCCTATTATATGATTAACCGCATGCCCTCATTTGTGCTTGATCACCAGGTCCCTTACTCTATTTTATATCTGCATCAGCCTCTGCATTCCCTATCACTTCGTATATTTAGGTCTACCTGTTTTGTTCATAATCTCACTCTTGGTCTTGATAAACTTTCCGCCCAATCAATTAAGTGTGTT
The DNA here is from genome assembly GCA_029884605.1 of Ormosia emarginata. NCBI lineage: Eukaryota > Viridiplantae > Streptophyta > Magnoliopsida > Fabales > Fabaceae > Ormosia > Ormosia emarginata. Next base: position 12,018,551 of record JAQQTP010000084.1, on the reverse strand, counting down.
TCTCTTGGTTACACTCGGTCCCAAAAAGGTTATCATTGTTTTTCCCTTGATCTCCGACGTTACCTCGTCTCGGCCGATGTTACCTTCTTTGACTTTGTTCCCTTCTTCCAGCCTCCTTCCTTGACTCTTGAGCTTATCTCTGAGGTCTTATTCGTTCCTCTTCCTCTTATCACTGTTGAGTCTAATACACCTTCGACCCCCCATGTCGAGCAACCCACCATTACTATTCGCCCCTTCCAGGTCATCGTAGGCCACAGCCACCTCCACCTCCCCTACCTCCATCAGAAGTTGCAAAGGTCACTGTGGACTCTCCTCCGGCACCAATTCCTTTACCAGCTCTGGCACTACCTCCTAAGCTTGACCTTCCTATTGCTCTCCGAAAAGGTATACGGTCTACTCGTAACTCTTCCCCTCACTATGTTACTTTGAGTTATCATCGCCTATCTTCTTCGCATTATGTTTGTCTTTCTGCCTTGTCTTCTATGTCTATTCATAACTCTCTAAGTGACGCTTTATCTCATCCTAGGTAGAGACGAGCTATAATCGATGAGATGTGTGTGCCCTTCAGAGCAATGGTACTTGGGAACTTGTTCCTCTTCCTCTTGGGAAGTATGTTGTAGGTTGTCGGTGGATTTATACGGTCAAGGTTGGCCCTGATGGCAAAATTGATCACCTCAAGGCTCATCTGGTGCCAAAAGGTTATACCCAGATTCTTGGCTTGGATTATGGGGACACTTTCTCGCCCATGGCGAAAATGGCTTCGATTCAACTTTTTCTGTCTATGGCTGCTATTCGCCACTGGCCCCTTTATCAACTGGACATCAAGAATGCTTTTCTCCATGGTAATCTAGAAGAAGAGGTTTACATGGAGCAATAACCAAGGTTTGTTGCTCGTGGGGAGTCTTCTAGACTAGTTTGTTGTCTTCACAAATCTCTATATGGCCTTAAACAGTCTCCTAGGGCTTGGTTTGGCCGATTTAGTATTGTAGTTTAGCAATTCGGTATGACATGGAGTGAGACTGACCACTCTGTCTTCTATCGCCATTTAGCTCAAGGGTGTATCTATTTGATTGTGTATGTCGATGACATTGTTATCACTGGCAGTGATCACCATGACATAATTCAGGTAAAACAATATCTAGGTCATCACTTTTAGACCAAAGACCTTGGCAAACTTTGATACTTCTTGGGAATAGAGGTGGCACAATCCAACAATGGCATAGTAATTTCACAAAGGTAGTATGTCGTGGACATTCTTGAGGAAACAGGTCTATTGAATGTAAAGCTTGTTGAAACTCCTATAGATCGAATGCTAAACTTCTACCAAATCACCGGGAGCCACTCTCGGATGCAAAAAGATATAGAAGATTAGTTGGAAAACTAAACTACCTCACTGTTACCCATCCTGACATCTCCTTTGCAATTAGTGTGGTAAGTTAGTTTCTAAATTCACCTTGTGATGCACATTGGGATGCAATGATTCGCAATCTAAAATATATTAAAAGAGCTCCGGGAAGAGGCCTTGTCTATGAAGATAAAGGTCACACTCAGATTGTTGGATACTCAAATGCTGATTGGGCAGGTTCTCTTGATAGAAGATCCACTTCAGGGTATTGTGTATTCATCGGGGGTAATCTGATATCCTGGAAGAATAAGAAACAAAATGTGGTCGCAAGATCAAGTGTCAAAGTAGAATATTGAGCCATGACCTCAACTACTTGTGAACTCATTTGGTTAAAACAGCTACTTAAAGAGCTTCGATTTGGAGAGATTATGCAAATGACACTCATTTGTGACAATCAAGCTGCATTGCATATTGCCTCTAATCTAATGTTTCATGAGATGACCAAACATATTGAATAGACTGTCATTTTATTAGAGAAAAGATCCTATCTAGAGACATCATCACTAGCTTCGTCAATTCAAATGATCAATTGGCAGATGTTTTCACTAAGTCTTTGAGAAGTCCTCGGATAAATTATATCTGTAACAAGCTTGGTGCATATGACTTATATGCTCTAACTTGAGGGGGAGTGTTGAAATAGTATCTAGATTCATTGTATAGGCTAACTAAATCATAACCAAATCATGTAATTACAGTAATTAGGATCTTTTGTAATCTTTGTATTTGTTACAATAACTCTATATAATTCAGTCTCCGTTGTATAATTCAGACACATGATTTTCTTCATATGTCTCTCTCTTTTCACTCTTTCAATAGAACCATTAACCATCCAGGCTATTATTGACTAACCAGGGTCTCAAAGATACCGGTTAATTTTATCAACAAAGGAAAATAATATAAGCTTTTGGAAAATGTGATGTTATATGAGAAATATAGTGGATTAAGTACAGACCTGTTTTCGAACAGTGAGTATGAGGTCCTTCCGCAATTCCTCACTGTAAGGAACACCGTCCACAAGTGTAACAAATGCATAGATACCCTGTCCTTTGACCTACAGTAGTAATGGTAGTTGATTTAGATACAGGCAGCAATCACTTGGTAATGCTATACAGAAACTATACTTACTTTCTTTCATACACACAAGCACACACTTGATTACTCATACACACACAGAATATTATAGTCATACCTCATGCTCCACACCAACCACGGCAGCCTCTGCACATTTAGGATGTGAAACTAGAGCTGATTCCACTTCAGCTGTGCCAATACGATGTCCACTGCATATAACATGATTATATCAGACTTGACATCAAATAGAACTGCATGGATGATATAACTCTTTCTATTCATGTTTACATGCTTGTACCTATAAAATAAGAAATTGCAAGACTGAGGAATCATAAAAAGCTCTTGAAATTCAAAGAATACCTGACATTGATGACATCATCAACTCTTCCAGTGAGCCAATGGTACCCATCTTTATCCCTGAAACAAAGTTAAATGTATTGAACAAAATATCCCACATTTGCATGTTCCCTGTTTCTGAAGTAAGACTACAGAAATATAATCCACACAGAGTAAACTCAACTAAAATTATACAAGAATCCTAGAAATTAGTACATTAAAATTCAAACTGACATATAAGCTATGATGTATGGATATGCCAAACTTGGTGGCAATCCATATTGTATTTGTATTTGATACTAATCCTCATACAATATTGTTGCATTCATATTTTTGGCATATCCTTTCTTTTGTGTGTGGATAGTGGATACCAATATTTTCAGAACTGGACCAGTCATTGAATAGGAAAAGAGAGAGGTTAAAGGCTTTGAGATTCAACTGGGATTAAACCGGGATCGAACCAGTGTTTTATATATATACATATATATTATATAAATATATAACATATAGAAAAATATAAAATACATATGTTAATTATATAAATAATACCAAAGAAAAATATTGAAATGTATTTTCAACATAATTAAATTTATTTATCACGTAAATAAATATTAAACTAAAAGTATTATACTAATATTAACATAATTTTTTAACATATACTAGTCCCACATCGGAATAAGTAAAAGGGTAAGAGGTGAAGCTTCTTATTATAAATTGAAGCCAAACTCTTATTGCATTACAAGCTCCTATTTGTCCCACATTGGACAAATTAAGAGGAGAAATGATGAGTTTTGGTTATAAATTGGGAATCATATAATCATTGCCTTGAAAAGTTTTAAATATTTTTTAAAAAAAAATGGATTTTTAAAAAAAAAATAAAAAAAAATAAAAAACAGGACTAGTTCAACCATGTGAACCGTGTGACCAATTCAAATGGGTTGATCGGTTTAGGACCGGTTTTTGGTTTTTTTACCAGTTTTTGCGGGTTGATTGGATTAGTCGGAGGACCAGTTCCCAGTTTTTCTGATCCAATCGGCTAGTCCAGTCTAGCCTAGTCCGATTTTGAGAACTATGGTGGTACCCACCGCCCTCAAAGTACTGCTACTCGAAAAAACCGAGATGCAGATTCAAGTCCCGTTCTCACCAATTACCTCCCTCAAAGTTTATTCTCCTACAATCTTGCCATCCTCAAAATCACCACATAATAGCAAACTTTTATCCTCACCAAACAAGTTAGAGAACACATGGGACTTGGGTTGGGTTGATCACAAGTAATTAAATTTTATTTTATTTTTTATATAAATATAAATAGTTTATTTAATATATATTGTCGTACCCGTATCTTAGTTTCTTAAAAATCATCGTCTTTGCATATTGTATCACATCAGATACTCGTATCCGTACCCGTGCAACACATATGAGCATCAAATGTTAGTAAATCACTAACCTACTGCAGCCATCACCACTAAAATAGTAGCCAGCAAATGGCTTGAAATATGTTGTTTCATATCTTTCATGATCACCATACAGAGTTCTGAATGCCCCGGGCCATGAGCTCTTAACACACAAATAACCACTGCACTCACCTTCTATTTCAACACCTTTCTCATCCACTATGACAGGCTACATTTACAACAAAATTTGTCAGTGATAAAGGCAAAGTGAAATACTGGAAATGAGGTCTAACAAATTCATTAAATTATAAAATGAACATCTAAGGTTTGCATAAAATACCTGAACTCCAAAGAAAGGGAAAGTTGCAGAACCAGGCTTCTGGGGCCAAGCACCTGGTAGTGGAGTTATCTGCAAGCAACAGGAAGAATTTCAGTCCCAAAGACAGAAATGCACGAATATGATAAGTTTCAATTTATTTATATATTTTTTGGTCACAAGAGATTGAACCTAAGACTCCTATAGAAAACCCATTTCTCCATTACCACTTGAACAGTGCACATGTGGTATGTAACGGATTGAATTGTTGCTACTTACGGAGGGAACCTATATTACATGTTCACTGCCTGCCACTAGAATCGAATTTAACACAAATAATCATTGGAAGTTAAAATACCATGAAGCCACCAGTTTCTGTTTGCCACCAAGTGTCAGAGATAGGGCACCTTGAATCTCCAACTACGTTGTAAAACCACCTGAAAGAGAAAGACCAAGGAATGCATCAAAATGTTCTTTGATTTAGGAAATTAAGTTGTAATTAGCTTGAACAAATATAGATAATAACCTCCATGCACTTGGATTTATGGGCTCGCCTACACTTCCCAGGACTCGTAAGGATTTCCTTGAGTAGCGAGTAACATACTGCATGAATTCCAATGTTTTGAATGAACAATAATTAAAATTAAGAGCATAGGAACTCTAGACTCTTGCATCAGACAAAGTTCCCTTACTCTATCATTGCATTCAGATATTCTATAATGGGAACTTTATTCAAAATATCAATATAAAGCACTAGTTACATTCCCATAAGAGATGAAGAGATGTCAATTTTATATGAGGATGCATCCAAGCTTCTTTTGAATAAAGACCTCAAATATTTGATCTGGATAATTAAGATTGAATACAGCAGATTTCAAACAAATATGTAAAATATTCTAGGCATGCATTTATTCTCGAAGGACAATACTAAGTTTCTCCAACCTTCAATTGACACTAATTTGTGATATGGCCTGAGGAAGGCCAAAAGAGATGAGATGTGCTGGGGTGTGCGTGTGTTTGTATCCAGAAGTATTTAGTCACTAATCACTTTCACATAGGTATACTGTACACATGTAAGCATAGACGTCTCTTACTTACCTCATCACCATCACGCATGAGGGACCGCACCAATGTGGGGGCAGTGTAGAATATTGTCACTTTATATTTGTCAACAATGTCCCAACTGCGCCCAGCGTTAGGATAATTGGGAGCCTGCATTCATGTTGTTATCATATTTAAAGTGAAATATTTCTTTGCAATTCCTTGAGTATCATAATTTTCTATCTATGAACTTACAATGCCAAATTATTACAAAGATGTTGGTGGATAGCACTGCACTTATATTTATAAATCCTGTAAATATATTTCTTTCTAAAATATGTTGCCAAGACAATTTTTGTGTAGTTCCAAGGCTCAGCTTGTGGGAATCAAAATAACATGATATATGTACCCATAGCCTAGTTAACAAAAAGACCAGCTATAAATTGTTGACCTCTTGCTAATGAGGACCTTGAACTTCTTTCCATCAACTAAACAACAGTCCCTTGATATACAAGGTAAATCACTTTAAAGGGCATTTTAGTGGTTCAATTTCACCGGGAAAAGAGTTTAATTACTCGTTGGAAATCCTTTTTTCTTTATCGGTTTACAAGGGATTCAACCTATGACCTCTACGCAAATCCCACCCCACCCATACAACTTGAGGTAAGCCCAAGTGGCTAGTCAATGAATATTCAGTAACTGTTCTTTTCCTTTTGTATGTTCAATAACTATTCTGTGAGCTCAAAAAAATAATAATAATAATGTCATTTGACTCATTTCTCACAGCCCTATATATTCATTGATATAACACACTTTTTTTTTAAGAATTATTAAATTATAGAATTATAAATTTATGGTTTAATTTTTCTTTTTGATTGCACTGATAACATGTCTCTTCGATTCATTTTCTCTAGCTCCATCATGCATATAAATTATTACACTATGTTTCAAGTTGAAATTTATTACCCCTTCATACACAACAACACTTGCACCATTGAGCATGGGTCCATAAGTGACATAGCTGTGCCCAGTAATCCAACCACAATCAGCTGTACACCTGTAGTCAGGGAATAAAGGTGTTAAATAAGAGTACTGATCCAGTTTTCGTTCATCAAGAACATCATAAAGATAAAAAGGATAGAATATAAACTTTCAAGGATACCAGTAGATGTCAGACGGTTTGTAGTCAAATGCATACTTGAATGTTGTAGCAGTGTACACCATGTAACCACCAGTTGTATGGAGGACACCCTTTTAGAAACATAGATTAGAAATCAGCAACCTCAAGTAAAGGAAAGAAGGAAAAGGAAACGTAACTCATAAAGTACAGCAGTAACAGCACAAATACCCTAGGTTTTCCTGTACTCCCACTTGTATAGAGTAGAAAAAGTGGATCCTCTGCATCAACCCACTCCACTGGACAAGTAGATGGATATTGAGGAATGACATCCTGCCAACCGGTAAAAAATTAGCCAAAAAGGGATAATGGTATGAGCTTTTATCATAATTAGAGAAGCAATAATCATGAACATCTAAAAAATATATTTAGCACCCCAAAACAGAAATTCAAGATTCATAGCAAACCTTATCATCATAAACAAATTAATCTGTTTGAAATAACTAAAGATATTCAGACTACAACAATTAATTTTTGGCGGACAACAGGGTGGAAAGCCACCCAAACAAAGAGACTAGAACAATTGTGTGACTCACTAATTCTTAGGCATGGCAGGTAAGCATTTTGCAGAAGTACAGAAGACAGAACTCATGTTATGTTACAAATCTTAGGAGAACCACACCACAAAAGCTAACCATTGTGATTGGAGAGCCCAAGGCCATATAAATTCCACACTAGAATCCCATACTTCCGATGTGAGACTCAAGTCTCATACATTTTAGGTAATTCTCAAGGCTATATAACATTCCACCACGCTCCGCAGCCCCGACACTTACGCGGGCTGGCTGTGCACTAGCCCTCTGACTAGTCCCGGGTGAACACTGCAATGCCAGCGTCACCACCCGCGCCGCTAGTTTGCAGCTAAGAAGGATGGTGGAAGGTTCTGATACCAATTGATAGGTACTGGTTTTATTAAAGGAATTAAATAGGAACTTCAAGGAGCAGAGCTCCGATTACAGATCTGGAATAAATGGAAATATAAGGGAACTGTGGAAAATAGAAAAAAGGAAAGAACAATCAGAGGTGCAATGCACTACCTCTGCCCTTGGCCTAAGCCTCTCCAAGATTAGCCAAATTCTCCACACCCATACAAAGGTTGAGGTCCTGCTTTTATAGTACAAGCAAGACCTTTCCCAAGCTACAATTATTGAACTACAACTTCCTAGGCACAACTTACTAGAGTGCAATTTTTTAGAAACAACTCCCCATTCTACAGTCCATGCTACCGTCCATTCTGCCGTCCACTCTACCGTCCATTCCTTTTATTCTTTCCTTTCCTTTTATAGACATGTATTAATGGCTTATCATGTTACTAGTACAGTTAGCTGATCATGTGAGAGTATATATGCAAGGGGGAAAAAAAAACTTTTATAAACTAACCTGCCACCATATATCTCGCCCTTCCTTCCATTTGGTATCTACCCTCTTCAATGCCAAAGGGTTGTCATAAACTAAGCATACATCTGCTTAGACAGGGAAATAAAAATACAAAAACAGAAAAAGTTAGAGAAAATAATAAAGGGAACATAAAATGTATTAGGGATGAAATTGATTATAGGCATAGAGCATATATATCTGCACAAACATTTTAGGTAATTCTCTTGCTCAGTTGAGCTGGGACACAGGGAAGTTATCAATGTCTTTTACATAGTGAAACAAGTCAAATGGGTTGGACAACAACCATCCAAGGCAAAAGGTTAATAACATCCCAGCCTACTCTTTATTAGTCAATATCAACTTAAGTGAAGTCAGTTTAGAGTGGTGAAAGTCAAAGAAATTACAATTGTTTACTGTTTTCTTAAGTGCTATGTATTCATCATATGACATTCTCTCAAACTATCAATCAAGCTAACTAATGTAGAAGAAAGGCCACTCCTAAAAGCCAGGCCGTTAAGAGGGGAGAGCCTCTACTTTAAATGAGTTCCATGTCTCACACCCAGCCAATATGGAACTCACGCTCCTATATCACATACTTAATGTCCTACTAAATAAAATAAAAATGGAAGAGACATTCATTATAAACAACACCCAGAAGGCTATGAAATTCACTGACAAACTATTTTAAGTCAAAAGGCAGTAGTCATTTTATTCAAATCGTGTTTCACCGATCTTCATACTAGTGAGCTCAAGTTTTCTCATTGATCATAAGCTATGAAGAGGTGCATGATATTAGCTATGTTTGTGCGTGTGCATGTGTGCGCACACGCATGTTTGAATTCTAATAAGTGAAAAAAAAAAAACAAGTAGAATAATAGAACTAAACAGTATTTATTGAAGAGATTATACAACTGAAACTATAAACAAATCAATGATATCCCCACCTATAGACACCCCATTTTGGGCTGAATCAGTGATGGCAGCATCAACTATGTCTTTCAGATAGATAACCTTAGAGCCCCTTTTAACAGCATTGCAAGTAATTACAACTTTTGGTTTACAATCAATGATTCTCTGGGCAAGAGATTCTGCAGAAAAACCGGCAAATACAACCTAAACAAATCAAAAAGCTATCAGGTATTAACTCAAAAGGTAAGTGAAACATATCGAGCAATCTGATAATTCTGAGAAGATGGGTAAATAAGAAAATGGTGGACAAGGACAAAAGAAAAGATTTTGTGTGATACCGAATGAACAGCACCAATGCGGGCACAGGCGAGCATTGTGATAGGAAGCTCCATGAGCATGGGCAAGTAAATAATTACAGCATCTCCCTTCTTCACACCAATATCTTTCAGGTAGTTTGCAACCTGGAACAAACAAATATTCAATTATTCTGCCAATTTCTGATAGCGTTTTACAATGTAACAACATTCAAGCACTTGAACTTTAGAAAGCTCAGAGACAGACAGCGAGGAAAGTCAGAACTAACCTGGCAAACTTGATGGAGAAGCTGAGTGTACGTTAAAGAACCATCTAAACCAGGCTCATTGCCTTCCCAGTAAATGGCGATTTTGTCACCAAGTCCGGCTTCAACATTTCTATCCAAGCAATTATAACAGATGTTGGTGATGCCACCCTTGAACCACTGAAGCAATGCAACAAATAAGAACAAAGACACAGAAGATACAACCACTCAGCCTTTGAACAAACAGTACAGAAGAAAAATGGAAACAAGGACAAAATGGGATATTGGATTGGAAATAAATGAATTACCTCAATCTTGATCTTGCCTTTCCTGACATCAAAGTTTTCATCATATACTTTATCACCCCATCTCTGTTTCCAATAGAACTCTGATGCAATATCAGACCAGAATCCAGCAGGGTCCTCAATGGATCTCTTATACATCTTCAAATACTGATAGATCACAAATCACACACACACAAAAATTAAAAAATCACTTTCTTTCTAGAAAATTGTATAAAGAATGAAACCCAGAAAAAAAAAATTAGTCAAAATCCATGAAAACCCAGAAAGCATTCTGAAGCTGCATCTCAAAATTTTCACATAAAGATCAATGAGAAGACTCAGAAACCTGTTCTGGGGACTGAACATTTGCTTGGCTAGCAAAGTCCTTGTTTGGAAGCACAAAATCATCCTCTTCAGTGGCGAGAGATTCACCGAGTATCACAGCGTTCAGGCGGGGAATGTGGCCAGCACCAGATGGCAGAAGCTTCATGGATTCCATATGGCGCAGGTAATTGTTGGTCCTCAAATTTGAAGGCATAATAGAACCCCTCCTGCTCCTTCTCTTCCCAGTGATGCTGTTACAGTTGAAGAACAGAGAGACAGAAGAAGAAGAAGAAGAAGAAGGTTCCTTCTTCAGTGATGGTGTGGTCACAGCAAAGATGGGATCCAATGGAACTGGGAAGAGAGATTCAGAGGCAGCAGCACCACCATCCCCCAGAAGAAAAGAGACAGGGTTGTAAGGCACAAGAATCATTCTGCATTACTTGTCAACCAGTATATAAATTATTTTATTTTTAGTGTATTGCGATACGTAATTTCTCAGCATAAAAGCTGATGATGATCACAAACTGAACCCCTAAAAAAATAAAAAATAAAAATAAAAAACCTTTTTTATTTATTCCAAAGTCCAATTAGATAGACAAATTGATTTTCTCTCTCCTAATTTTGTTTAATAATGTTTTGTCAGAGTTCTATTAGAAAACGTTTTCACAAGAAAAAATGATTTTTTTATGGGATTATAAAAATTTCCTATTTAATGAATGAGAAATATTTTATGTATATTAAAATACTTATATTATATTTATATTATATGTTAATGTAAAAGATATATTAATTTATATTATATGTGATTGTAATATTTTTATAATATATAAAATAATTTTGTGAATAAATTAAATATATTTAATTGAATAAATAATAGAACTGTTGATAAATTTATATGATCATGAGAGAGAGAGAGGGTGATTCAAAGCCAATTTTATTTTTGCTTGAGTTTCAAAGGAAGAGGATGATCTATTCTTAGTTTTATGTTTCAGTCAAAGATTTTGATTAAATAACAAAAAAGGATAATCCCTTTTACAAAATAAAAAAGGATAATCCCAAGTTGTTATGTCTCCAACCAAATAGTGAGAGGCTGCAGGGAGATTTTGCGTAGGTGAGATGATTAGGTGGAGAAAATCAGAAAATGGGTGGCTTTTTTAGTGAAGGAAAACTAATAGCAAGGAGTCACATGGAAACAGTTCAAAAGATCATAGCGACGACTACTAGATAGAAATATTTTGATTTACAGCTTAGTGCATAGCAATTAACAAAACAAGAAGGCCGGCCTGTACTGTACTAACAAGAATAAGACAGCGTTTTGAGCACACGAGATTGACTAATAAAAAAGTGCTTTGTTGGAGAAACCAAAATTTTGATTCACCAAAAAACAAAAAAAGAAAAAAAGATAATATGGCTTTTCATCAGAACCTATCATTTCCGGCTGTTGCTGGCTATAACAGTGACTGTGGAAAAGTTTGAAACCTTTGAATCCTGAAGAAGATAAAAGATATAGAGACTTACTCAAAATTTAACTTAGATAAAAACTCAAAAATTCCCAAAAAGAATTTTGAGAAGTTTGCAGTTAATATGAGGTGGAACTGATAAGTGACTCAATGAGCTCTTAGCAGAGTTTGGGTTTGGCCCTTCAAATGGTTCAGTTAAATAGGTCTCTCTACGTGACAACATGGTGCTGGTGCTGCGGCTTTTGATTGGATTAAGGTTGCACCTTGCCGGCTGGTTTGTTTGCCTGGTTTGGACTTTGTGCCATGTCATTTTTTTACAAAGTATAGGGCCATATCCAGTTTCCCTTCCCATGGATACTTCAGCTTATTTTTTTTTTCTTTTTTTTCCTACAATAAAAATTTAAGTCCAATAGCATTTTTCATAATCATTATTGAGGTCAATGCCATTTTCTCTTAACATTTTTTTCTTTTTATCTGCAAATATATATATGTAAGTATATAAATAAAATTACGTGGAGTGAACAAGATTGAAATTGCAACTCTTAAGAGGAACAAGGATAGACGCATCACGTGACTGCTAGTTGAACATATTATACCATGTTATGCCGATTTATTATTGGTGAACAATTTCAGGCAAAACTCAAGAGCACATAGATAGGGCGTAGAAGAAAAATTATAATAATTTTGTTTGTAAAAGAAATCTCCTTTTTATCCATTTGCAGCCCAAAACAAATGAATGTGAACCCTAAATTCAGGGGATAAAGAAAAGCATTTCAAATTTATTTACTTTATGAACATAAGCGTATTAACTGACATTATGTGCGTCGTCAATTTGCATTTATTTTAAGATAAAAAATAAATAATAATAAAAAAGAATAATGTTATTTGAACCATTTTTTGTCAGTTATTAAACCATATTAAAAAGTAAAAAGAGATAATAAGTATGCAAAGTTCACATTAAAATAAAGTATGTAAAGTTAGTAAATTATATATAAATTTGGAGTTTAATTTTAATATACTTGTTAGTGTAAAGTGTTTTACATCATCAATCAATCACATATTATTATATGTATGATTTTTAAAGTAATTGTTATAAGAGTCAAATATTTTTAATAACGTAATAATGCATGATTTGATGATAATGTAAAATTTTTTTACTAACAATGTATTAAAATAAAATCCATAAATTAGTGTATAAACATTTTTATATAATATTATATAAATCTAGAAACAAAATTAATAACATAATTAAAAGTAATTCAGATTTTCTACATATGAAAAATACTTATATGCTGAAAATTTAGAATGAAAATGGTAGAATGAACTTTTTTATTGGAATATTTAATGGAATAATTTAGCATGCTTAAATTAATGACTCTGAAATGAATGATCTATCTTGAGAAATATTTTATCTTCCTACTCAATCTTCCTACTAATCCTCCTAATTACTAAATGAAGAAAGTATTAAATGTTTTTTATATTCTCAACACATTAGATGCATTTACTTTTTCATTTAATATTTTCTTTATTTAATATTAGAATGATTATTAAGAGGAACTTATAGGAGGATATAACATTACTCTATCTATATATAGTAAAATTGAATTGGGTTTGATGTAAGCATTAAAGAAGAATTTAATAAATATAATTAATAATTGTTTAAAATCAATATATACATGCATATAGAGTTATAGACTTGAATTCAATCAATGTTTTTTATGATCCTTTAAGTAGTAGTTTTATATTATTTAATTAAATAAGAAAAATAATTTTATCACTTACCTCTTGAATCACTCTTTTGTATGAAATAAAAAAAAAATTGAAAACTGTGTTGTGAGTTATAAATTTGTGTTAGGCACCTAAAATGGCAAGTCGCTAGATATTTATTTTGATAAGTGGTTATAATAGAATCTATATCAATATTCTCTATTATTATTATTATTATTATTATTATTATTATTATTATTATTATTATTATTATTATTATTATTATATATAGTAAAATTAACTTGGGTTTAATGCATTCATTAATGACGAATTTAATAAATATAATTAATAATTGTTTATAATCAATATATACATGCATATAGAGTTATAGACTTGAATTCAATCAATGTTATTGATAATCCTTCAAGTAGTATTTTTATATTATTTAATTAAACAATAAAAATAATTTTATCACATACCTCTTGAATCACACATTTGTATGAATTAAAGATAAATTTAAAAATTGAAGTATGAGTTAGAAATTGTGTTAGGCTCCTAAAGTGGTCAATCGCTATGTCTGTTTTGATAAGAGGTTATGATGGAATCCATATTATTATTATTTTTATTAAATAGTAAAATTGACTTCGGCTTAAAGCATGCATTAATGACGAATTTAATAAATATAATTATAATTGTTTATAATCAATATATACATCCATATAGAGTTATAGACTTAAATTCAATCAATGTTTTTTATCATGCTATAAGTAGTATTTTTATATTATTTAATTAAACAAGAAAAATAATTTTATCACTTACCTCTTAAATCACACTTTTGTGTGAAACAAAAATAAATTTAAAAATTGTGTTATGAGTTACAAATTGTGTTAGGCACTTAAAATAGTCAATCGCTGTATCTATTTTGATAAATGGTTATAATAGAATCCATATTATTATTATTATTATTATTATTATTATTATTATTATTATTATTATTATTATTATTATTATTATTATTATTATAGTAAAATTGACTTGGGTTTGATGCATTCATTAATGATGAATTTAATAAATATAATTAATAATTGCTTATAATCAATATACACATGCATATAGACTTATAGACTTGAATTTAATCAATGTTATTGATGATCTTTTAAGTAGTGCTTTTATATTATTTAATTAAATAAGAAAAATAATTTTACCATTTACCTCTTGAATCACACTTTTGTATGAATTAAAGATAAGTATGAAAATTGTAGCATGAGTTAGAAATTGTGTTAAGCTCCTTAAATGGTCTTGATAAGAGGTTATGATAGAATCTATATTATTATTATTATTATTATTATTATTATTATTATTATTATTATTATTATTATTATTATTATTATTATTATTATATATAGTAAATTTGACTTCGGTTTGATGCATACATTAATGACGAATTTAATAAATATAATTAATATGTTTATAATCAATATATACATGCATATAGAGTTATAGACTTGAATTCAATCAATGTTATTGATAATCCTTCAAGTAGTATTTTTATATTATTTAATTAAACTATAAAATAAGTTTATCAATTACCTCTTGAATCACACTTTTGTATGAAATAAAAATAAATTTAAAAATTATGTTTTGAGTTAGAAATTGTGTTAAACACCTAAAATGGTCGCTATATCTATTTTGATAACTGGTTATAATAGAATCTATATCTATATTCTCTATTATTTGTATATAGTAAAATTGCCTTGGGTTTGATGCATTCATTAATGATGAATTTAATAAATATAATTAATAATTGTTTATAAACAATATATACATGCATATAGAGTTATAGACTTGAATTCAACCAATGTTTTTTATGATCCATTAAGTAGTATTTTTATATTATTTAATTAAACAAGAAAAATAATTTTACCACTTACCTTTTGAATCACACTTTTGTGTGAATTAAAGATAATTTTAAAACTTGTAGTATGAGTTAAAAATTGTGTTAGGCTCTTAAAGTGTCCAATCGTTATATTTGTTTTGTTAAGATGTTATGATAGAATCTATAATAATAATAATAATAATAATAATAATAATATTATTATTATTATTATTATTATTATTATTATTATTATTATTATTATATAATAAAATTGACTTTGGTTTGATGAATACATTAAAGACGAATTTAATAGATATAATTAATAATTGTTTATAATCAATATAGACATGCATATAGAGTTATAGACTTGAATTCAATCAACGTATTTTATGATCCTTTAGGTAGTGTTTTTATATTATTTAATTAAACAAGAAAATAATTTTATCACTTGCCTCTTGAATCACACTTTTGTATGAAAGAAAAATAAATTTGAAAATTGTGTTATGCGTTAGAAATTGTGTTAGGCGCATCAAATGATTAGTCGCTATATCTATTTTGTTAAGTGGTTATAATAGAGTCTATATCTATATTTTCTATTATTATTATTATTATTATTATTATTAACATGCATATAGAGTTATAGACTTGAATTCAATCAAAGTTTTTTATGATCCTTTAAGTAGTATTTTTATATTATTTAATTAAACAAGAAAAATAATTTTACCACTTATCTCTTGAATCATACTTTTATGTGAATTAAAGATAAATTTGAAAACTATAGTATGACTTAGATATTGTGTTAGGCTCTTAAAGTGGTGTCGCTCTGTCTATTTTGATAAGAAGTTATGATTGTATCTATATTATTATTATTATTATTATTATTATTATTATTATTATTATTATTATTATTATTATTATTATTATTATTATTATTATATAGTAAAATTGACTTCGATTTGATGCATGTATTAATGATGAATTTAATAAATGTAATTAATAATTATTTATAATCGATATATACATGCATATGGAGTTATAGACTTGAAATCAATGTTTTTTATGGTCGTTTAAGTAGTATTTTTATATCATTTAATTAAATAAGAATAATTATTTTATTACTTATCTCTTGAATCACACTTTCGTATGAAATAAAAATAAATTTCAAAATTGTGTTATGAGTTAGAAATTGTGTTAGGCACTTAAAATAGTCAATCGCTATATCTATTTTGATAAATGATTATAATAGAATCTATATTTTCTATTATTATTATTATTATTATTATTATTATTATTATTATTATTATTATTATTATTATTATTATTATTATTATTATTATTATTATTATATATAGTAAAATTGGCTTGGATTTGATGCATTCATTAATGAGGAATTTAACCAATATAATTAATAATTGTTTATAATCAATATATACATGCATATAGAGTTATAGACTTGAATTTAATCAATGTTATTGATGATCCTTTAAGTAGTGCTTTTATATTATTTAATTAAATAAGAAAAATAATTTTACCTCTTTCTTCTTGAATCACACTTTTGTATGAATTAAAGATAAGTTTGAAAATTGTCGTTTGAGGTGGAAATTGACCAGGTCAAGTCAGACTTTACTTTAAATAGGTTTGACGTGTATCCTAATTGTAAAGCTTGAGTCTTGCTTGTAAGTTTGAAATAGACTAATTTTTAATGTCTGACTTGACCTTTTTAAAAGTCTAACCTAACTTGAAAGTCTATTTAAATGTTTATTTTGTAATAAGGTCTTTAAATAGGCTAACAGATTTACCTTTAAATAGATCAATAAGTCTTTAAATAGACTAACGGACCTAACTTTAAATAGATCAACAGGCCTTTACATAGGTTAACAAGCTTAAGTCTTAAAATAGGACAACTTGCTTATGCCTTTAAATAAATTAACAAGTGTATGATTTTTAAAATATTACATTAAAAATCTAATATTCTAATTCAATAACATAACTTTAACAAGTCAGTATATAATTTTGTTATAACTTAATACTCACTCTCTATTTTTGTATATGTTCATTACTTTCTTGCTCTAATCTGTTAGAAATTCAAGTGTGAGTGTTGAAGTCCCACATTGTTAAAGAATGGACAAGTTAAAGGCTATATAAGTGGAAAAGACCCATAGACCTAATACCTTAAGGTTTTGGGTCAAGATGTGGTGTCAAGTTCATTTATGTGGTTCTTCACTTAAAGGCTAATGGAAATTCCCAACAACGATCCAACATGATTTTTTAAAAGTATTGGTGTGGACATTAAAAATCTAATATTCTAATTCAATTTAACATAACTCTAAGTGTCATGTCCTGTGTATGGACTCCACCAAGATAAATTCAATTGAGTGTTGAAGTCCCACATTGTTAAAGAATGACAGTTAAAGGACTATAACAAATCCATAGACCTAATGCTTTTGGGTCTGTGGTGTCATTACATTTATGTGGTTTTTCACTTAACTCATTGATGGAAATCTCCCTGCTCTTGGGCACCCCCTACGGTCCAACATAATCTTTGATTGATATGAGACTTAAAAATATACCAAGTTGTAAAATTTCTTAATGTATAATATCCAAACTGTTAAAGAATACATGTAAGATCAGAGAAACATATCATCTTCCCTGTCACAAAATTTTACTGATTTCGAGCCAAAATGACCTAATCATTTCCCCTCGTAACTTCATAAAGTAACTTCATATACTAGATGGCACAAATGTGAGAAAGGAAAAGAATCAATTCAATTAATAGATGCCTATGTTACTCATCTGATACACTTAAAAGGCTCCAACTTAATCAATAACAGTGTAAGCATCCTCACCCAAAAAAAAAGTGTAAGCATAATGTACACAAGATAAGCAAGATCACTATTCTGACAATTCAGCATATATAGTCCTACAAAGACAAAGTAAAATATGGTGGATGTGTTAACCAAAAAGATAAATATGGTGAATGTTTTTACTCGAGGTAATACTAAATTTGTTTTGCCATTCACTCCATTCCTTGCTTTCTTATGTAATGCAGCGATAGATTGGGAGTGTTATAAATTTTGATGTGTAATTTCATATGCTTTATCCTGGCTTCTAGTTGCCTAGTTATTTGATAATGATATATACTAGACTAGATACAACTAATTGATCTTGAACCAAGCATAAGTATAACTACTAAACAAACAATAATTGTGTACTAACAGTCTAAAGCACACGCACAATATTAAAAATGCACTCCATCAAGTTAAAGAAATTTTAAAAAAAAAATTGTTTCAATTATTTTATAATTATCAACATATAAGCTAGAAATTGAAAAGTCAAGCTTACCCATTGATATATGAATAAAGCAGGACAATTAAGTTAAGCCTTTCAAGCTGCATCTAGAGATATACACAATACACCTTCATCTTGCCCAGCATGGATTGAAATGCAATTGCAGCACTTAAGGCAGCAAATGACCAAATCATTTTGCCCCTCCAATTTGCGTTTATGCCTGTCTCCGACAACTTTGCCAAGGATGCCATCCTTGCCTTGTTTCACGACGCGTTTTTGGACCCAACATGCTGGTTGATGATGGTTTAGACTTGGCAATCCTTAATCATTATTAAGAATTTGTTATATTTTTAAGTCTCACATTAATTAAAGATTAGAGTAAGAAAGTAGCGAACATCTATAAAAAAAAATGTGAGTGTAAAGTTATAACATAATTCTAATATATTATTTCTATTCTAATTTATTAACTTAAGTTTTAATTATTGACTTTTATTAAAATTTAATTAAAAAATATATTAATATATTATAATAAATTAATAAGTATAATTATAATTATTATAATTATTATAATAATATATATTATATTATATATAATTAAACAGTCAAACTGATCTATCAAGTCTAAAAAACTTCTTAGATGGATATTTTTAGTTAAATAAGCTTTTAAAAATCTTAACCGTATTTGTTTAGTAAACAGGTCAGGTCAAGTCTTAGAAAGGCCAAGTCATAAGCCCCTGACAGATGGCTTGACTTATTTTCACCCCTAATTATAGTATGAGTTAGAAATTGTGTGATGTTCTTAAAATGGCCACTATGTCTATTTTGATAAGAGGTTTATAATCTATATTATTATTATTATTATTATATAGTATTATTAATTGTAAAATTGACTTTGGTTTGATGCATGCATTAATGATGAATTTAATATATATAATTAATATTTTTTATAATCGATATATACATGCATATAGAGTTATAGACTTGAATTCAATCAATGTTTTTTATTATCATTTAAGTAGTATTTTTGTATTATTTAATTAAACAAGAAAATAATTTTATCACTTACCTCTTGAATCACACTTTTGTATGAAATAAAAATTAATTTGAAAACAGTATTATGAGTTAGAAATTGTGTTAGACACCTAACGTGGCTAGTTGCTATATCTATTTTGACCAGGGGTTATAATAGAGTCTATATCTATATTCTCTATTATTATTATTCATTAATGACGAATTTAATTTTTTATTATTATTCATTAATGATGAATTTAATAAATAAATTAATAATTGTTTATAAACAATATATACATGCATATAGAGTTATAGACTTGAATTTAATCAATGTTATTGATGATCCTTTAAGTAGTGCTTTTATATTATTTAATTAAATAAGAAAAATAATTTTATCACTTACCTCTTGAATCACACTTCCGTATAAATTAAAAATAAATTTGAAAACTGTAATATGAGCTAGAAATTATGTTAGACTCTTAAAATGGTCAATCTCTATGTCTGCTTTGATAAGAGGTTATGATAGAATTATTATTATTATTATTATTATTATTATTATTATTATTATTATTATTATTATTATTATTATTATTATTATTATTATTATATAGTCAAATTGACTACAGTTTGATGCATGCATTAATGATGAATTTAATAAATGTAATTAATAATTGTTTATAATCAATATATGCAAGCATATAGAGTTATAAACTTGAATTTAATCAATGTTATTGATGATCTTTTAAGTAGTATTTTTATATTATTTAATTAAATAAGAAAAATAATTTTTTCACTTACCTCTTGAATCACTCCTTTATATATATTAAAGATAAATTTAAAAACTGTATTATGAGTTAGACTAAATGGTCTATCATTATATCTATTTCGATAAGAGGTTATGGTAGAATGGAAGGAAAATCAATGAGAAATTAATACTCTCATTATTTAAGAATTAAAAGTTTTATGTAAAAATAGGAGTTTATGATATAATAATGGGAAAGCAATGTGAAGGAAACTATATCCCTTTGATGCAAGTATAAAATCGTGATAAATTTTATTGAGTTTGATACTTTTTTATTGAAAATTAACACAAATTTAAAGCTTGTATTTTGTCTCAATTATTTTGTAAAAGTATGTAAATATAATTTATTTTTTTATTTTTACTGTTTAAGGTTTTTTCATTATTTCAACATATATTGACGCCATTAACATGATAAAAAAACAATATAATATGCTGGAAGATTTTTATAAAATAAAGTTTAACACTTTAATTTTTTTAAAAAAAAATTTTAATATTTTATTTATTGATATGTATAATAATCTAAATAATATTAGTTGGTTTAATTTTATTCTTCATAAACGTTGAATGATTAATATTTTAAATGTTACATATATTACAAATTCGTGCATCGCACTGGTATAAAAGCTAATTACTTTTAAATCTAACTGAATTTGGTTAAAATTTTAGTTTTTTTTACTGTGTAACATTACTTTTAATTAAATTATTAAAAATATCAAAGTATCAAGCCCAAATTGATAATTTAAAAGCTAAAATAAATTAAAGCCTTGAAGTTAAAATAAAATAAAATAATGGACTTGAAGCTAAAGTAAAATAACATAAAAGACTTTAAGTTAAAATAAAATAACATAAAGACTTGAAGCTAACATTCGTTAACTCGAAGTGTGCTATCAACATAAAGATATAAATGATTGTTTATATTTTGAAATCTCCAAAAATCAATGTATTAGTCTAAAAAAGTTCTGACCCTTTATCATTTATTTTAAGTTACTTTACGGTAAATTACACATTACCCCCTAAAGTTTAACTTATTTTTACTTTTTTATATATGAACTTTATTTTGCATCACAACCCTCTAAATTATGGTAAAAAGTGTAAGTTTGTATTTTCTATAAAATCTAATAATGACCGTTTGCACGTGTTTGGGACTTAAGTACTTGTGAATTTCATTGAAAGAGATTACGTGCTTTTCACATTCAGATTTCGACTCTTAAACTTGACAAAAAATACAAGTTTATATTTTTTATCATAGTTTTAGGGGGTTATGTGTTACAAAATAAAAGTCATGTATAGAAAATAAAAATGAACAAAACTTCAAGAGAGCAATGTGTAATTTACCCTTTGTTTTAATTAAACAAGTATAATAAAAGTATTTTTTTATCTCTAAATGAAAAAAAAATCATTACTAAAAGGCTAGGAAAATGTCTAGCATGGTCAGAGTGCGAACAACTTCTGGGGTATCTTTCACCCACACCATTTCTAGTTCGTTACAAGTATAGTCAAAGTTAACTCTTTACTAAACATGATAAATGTATAATTTCAGTGTTAAATCAATAGCATCAAGGCAACATTTTAAATGCTCCCAAAAAAATGTTGAGCATCCATGCTCCATGAAGTTTACACCACTGATAGTGGATCTATAATGATCAACGGTTGTGGGTGATTACTTATAACCTGAATAAGATGTAAGGCAGGGATGAAACTTTTATTACTTAGGTAGTCCATAGAAATAATTGCGAAATAACCCCCATTAATTGTAGTTATTACAAACCTTTACTCGAGGTTAGAGAAGAATTATGTAAGGATGAAATCTCTAAATGACACATAAAGAAAGGCTTCAAAGCAGACCATTTGCAAGCACCGGAGTAGAGCACAAGTGTGATGCGTCCACCGAACCACTGTCAACTGTCTGACAATAGTATCCACCTAACAACCATCAATGTATGGAGTAGAGAGATGCGTCCATCATTTGGGAGCGAACTACCGGGGTCCTATTTTGTGGCTCGGATCATGTCAGAGGTATTCTTTGTTGATGTTGAATTTGGTGTTTTTTTTGGTGTGTTGATCTTTTGTTCATCCATACTTTGGTTGTTGATATTATTACTCTGATTTCGGTATAAAATGGTGGAGCTAAAATAGAGATTTAGGGTTTTATTAATATTAGTTTGATTTCGTTATATGGTTACATTAGTTGATATTATGCATGTTTTGAGAATATTTGGGGATCAAATCTCAGGTCCTACTATTTTCTCTAAGATAACCATGTGAGCCAACCATGAGCCAATTAATTAATGAAATGATGCAATCAACAAAAATGACCCCTTGACTTTGTAAACTAGCTATGCAACTAACAGGGGAAAACCAAAGAAGAAATATTAGACCTAAACCAACCACGAAGATTCCATTCTAAATGGAAACAAATGCACCTAATACAATTGGATTTTCAAAGAATGGAAGAGAGCCTAAATTGAGGGATGGAGAAAGAACATTAATACTATCCTCAATAACGATATCCAGGGTTGCTAAGATGGCACTTTTAATGCATCCCACTTTGTCATGCATACTTTGTACATTGCAACATGAGCCTCAGGTGCCATGCTAGTTGCACCTCCCTAAGCATAGCCAAAAACACCAACGTCCTCCATAAATATCCCATTAGTCTCAGTGGTTGTGTGGGTTTTGTGAAAGAAATCTTCAAATAGAGGCTCTTCAATTGCACTTTTGACTAGATTTCTTGAGCCAACGAGCTTGTTGTTGCATGTCCTCTTTCTGTGAATTCATAGTGGCCTTTCCATTTCACCAGAAGAGGTGGCATTTCGTAATAATCAAAGATGGAGAGTGTGTGATTTTAGCCACCTAAGACTTAAACCAACCACCATCACCATCCCTAAATCACGGTAGTGGTAGTGGTTTCAACGGTGGTTGATTTTATTTATTTTTTATTTTTTTACATATTGTGTGTTAACCTTGGTTAAGTGAGAATATTCTACTGTTAATGTCATCCATTTAATGGGGTGGAGTGCAATTTCTTGGTAAGAATGGAGTTATGTGTTATTTATGCAAACATCAAGTGTGGTTTGTGTTATTTACCCTTAAAATTAACTTAAAGATTGAGATATAAGATTTTTGTAGTTTTGAAGACTTACGATATTAAAATAAGTTGAGTTTGATGGGTGACCTAAATAACCCAACAAAATGTGTGGGTTAGACTAACAAAATTGAAACTTAAAATTTTTTGGCTCAATACAAGCTGGCCTGCAATGGGCCACATTGGCTTGCAAACCTAAAAAAACCAAAATCAATTACTAAAATTATAAAGTTTCTACTTTTAAATTTAAATAAAAATTTATTTTAAAATAAACGTATGTTGATTTTAAGTAACAATTTAAAATATTTCAATATAGTTAATTTTTTTGGTACATTCAATACAATTAGTTTAAGTTTTTCAACATAAGTTAGTCAAATAAATTATTTGAAATTGATATTTTTAGACTCTAATTATAAGAATAAAAATGGAAATGTAGGCTAGCGAGCTAACAATTTACTAGCCCAAATTAAATTTGACTTAATCTGGCCTAGCCAAAATATGGTCCGGCTCATAATTGATTAGTCCAACTTTAATTGAAACTCATACCTGTGAGAAGAGAATAGACAACTAATGTTAATTTAGGATTGAAGTATTATATTTTTTTATTCAATTTAATACAAAATAATTCTATCAGGTCTTATCAGGCCACTTAGGACTTATTAAGTTTATCCTATGATTATAGGATAAAAATGAGTGAACTGGATAACTTTATCATATTATTTGTTGTACCAAACATATGATAAAAATGAGTTGTATAGTATAAACTTATACTATTAGGTCTTATACTATATACCAAGTAGGACCAAAATGTATAACTTAAACTATACTATCAAGTTTTATACTATGAGACCTTATACTAGCAGACTTTTATAAATTATTAAAATGTATAAAAAAAATGGAGATGTCAAATTGTTTGTAATTTTTTGATAATGTGGTGTTAAAAATGGCTAAGTCTGATGAGTTGGCCTAAATAATCTGACAAAAAGTTTAAGCTAAGCTATTAAATAAAATCCTACCAAATTTTAGTTCGACTTGGGTTGGCCTATTGCGAGTTAGCATGCAATGGGATATGGGCTTGTAAGCTCGAAACAACTGAAAATCAAGTAAAAAAAATTTAATATTTTGTACTTTTAATTTTTTAAGTAAAATGTCATTTGTAAAAAAAAAAAGATCGATCAATTAAAATTAATAATTAATGTAAAATTTTTAAATAATGACAAAAAAAAAATGTACTCTAGAGGGCTATGAATTTGCTACATAAAATTAAATTGGGGCGAATGACCAATCCAACTGTTGTGACTGGTGCATAGTTGTAAAGCCCTAAAGCTAATAAGCCACTATTAGGCTGGCAAGTATATTGTGTACTATTTTTTGTATGTGCCTACTTGGTCACAATTTTTTTTTCTAATTTTTCCGTTGTTGTCTATACTTTTATTTTTTGACGAGAAAGATGAATTATCATATTAATAGAAGTCTAGTGACACTTACAAATTAAATAAGAAACATCATATCTAATAAGAGAAAAAAAAAACAAATACAATCAACACTTTGAATTAAAATTTGGAAAAAAAAAGTTCTACTCCCTATCCAAAGACTATCAATAACTAAGCATCTTTTCGAATGGAGTCTAACACAAACAATGTTGCAATTTGAAGATTTATCTTGTCAGTAACCAATTTTGATTGGATCTTTTTTATAGAAAAAATTGAGAACAAAAAAATTTGTTCTTGAAAAAAAAAAGAAGTTTGTCCTATCTTAACTAGTAGGCAAAGTTCAATTTAGCCTATTGTCTTGTTTAGCCCAAAGTTCTCCTACTCAATAAGGTGTTTAGACTCATTGTACCACCAAAGTCTCACAAACAAAAAATTTTGTTATTCTCTCTTCCTCCTCCTGTATAAGAGTTGATCCTTAAGTGTTTGAGTCATATCCAAAAATTACACACTTAGGCTTAGTATTAAGTATAAAGCCCAAGGATTTTTGTAAAAAAAAAAATTCATGGGTTGAGCACGTGGGATCCTGTGCACCACACCTTTCAAGCGTAGTGTTTCTACTTGTCTTTGAGGTAAGTTTTTTTATTCTTTTATATATTTGTGTTGTTCATTTTAGCTTATTTCTTTGTTAGCTTAGTTTAGTTATTAATTTTTTAGGTTGAGTCTAAGGTATTTATGTTTCAAAGTAGTTTTATTTTTAAAATTGGTAGGGCCTTTTTCTTATTTTTTATAGTGGGATGGTAAAAATCAAAAATAAAAAATAAGAAAAAATTGAGCTCTTGGTTGATTTTGTTTATTTGATTTCTCATTTGGTTTGTACTTGTTTATTCTTTTGATTGATTGTGTTTATCTTATGTTGTTTGTTGGCATTTTGCTTCTTTTTTTAAAGGAGAAAAACAACCTATTGCTAAATAATTTTTCTTTTCTTTTCTCTTTCTTGAACATTTTTCTAAATTAAAATTAACTAACAACACTTATTTTTTAAAAAACTATGTTGACTTTAAATTCCTCATTGCACTTAGGAGATATGTAAGTTGAAAGTCAAATCAAACCATAATTTTTTGTAATTTTGTCCTTGATTCATCTTTTGGTATCTTTTTCTATTTAACTTGTAAATATTTTTTTTAATCTTTGACTTTGTTTTTATTCCAACTTATAAAATATGTGAATTAGTTTTTAGTTCTTTCATTGTTAATTAACTTGTAAATATTTAATTCATTTTCTAGTTTCCTTGTAAATATTGAAACTTGTTTTTCTTATTATTTTTTATTTGGTCATTCTTGTTATTGCTTATTTTGTGGGATATGTTAAATATTTTTAAATTATTTAATTCACACAATTAATTTTTAGGTAACTATCTTAAGATGAATGTATAGAGGGGTGTAGTGGGGTTAAGTCTCTACCAGAGATGGATCCAAGGGGAGGCGTGCATGAGCCTTGCCCTCTTTTTCTCATTAATTTCTTTTAGGTATTAATAATTTAATTAGTTTATTAAAAAATAAAAAATAATAATTATGTTGATCTTTTATAAAATTAATACTTATTATATTGACACTCTTATTTAAAATTATAAACACATATCTGATTTTATATATTGTTATTACACTTTAACATTCTTCTTTGTTTACAAAATTATATATACATCTCCTATTTTATGTACCAATATTACACAAAGTTCCATTAAAAATACAAAATAAGAAAAATATGAGTAATTTTACAAACAAAAATGATGTCAATGTTATAAGCAATAACCTCAGGAGAGGTCAGCATAATTATACCAAAGATAAAAATGATGAAGTTAAAAGAGTTTATATTTGATATATATTTGACATGTGATTCATGATTATTTTATATACATTGATATTATAATTTCAACTCATCTTTCTATTAATTTTTAATCTTTATATAATAAATCTACTAACTCATCTCACTTTTAGCTTCACTCTCTTCCTTTTTTTAAATATATATAAACTTAATTTTACTTATAAATCATGATGTAAAAGACAATTACTATTGTGATGCATTTAATATCTAATATAAATATTATTTTTTTTTACTTTTTTCACTTTATTCATAAATCTTTCTATATAATGAAAGAAAAATACTCTTCTAAAGTGAATAAATAAGATTATATTTACCCTTAATTTAAAATAGTACATTTTGATCTTAACCTACTAAATAATTTAAGGTAGATACATCTTTATTTGCTAACTTTATTTTTTTTCATTTTTTCTTTATATATTTAATAATATGATTCATGATTTTCGACTCCTTCATTGAATATTTTCTAGATCTACCCCTGGTCTCCACCATTCTTTATACCTAACTGATTCCTGAACCTGATTGGTTTACACATACTAGTTTTCTGAATTTTTTTAAGGGTTTTTCAGCTTTATCCTAACCAAATAAAGTGTTGACTCCTTTGAAATTATTTTATTTTTAAAATTTTCATGCTTCTTGTCATGATCCCATTCATGGAATATCTCATTCCCTCCTAAAGTAGATCTAAATGTCTCATCTACCTGCAAGACCGTTCAAATAGAAAGAGTCATAAAGGATCTCAAAGAAATCACCCAAACAGAGGAACAAAATACACCTAAAACAAGATAAACAAAAGATAATAGAAACAACTCAGATATAACAAATCTGAGTGAATTATTGAAAAGAAAGATATAAAAACATAAAGAGAAATATGGTAAAGGTTACCGTCAAGGCTTCCATCAGAGGATAAAGATGGCAGCCCTATCACTCCAAAAAAAGCGAAAACGAAAATAAGAAGAAGATAGAAGTGAAAGACAAAGAAAGATGGCTAGAGTTATGAAACAACTTAATAAAAAAAGTACATACAGATGAAATGTCGCTTATACTTACTACTAGAAAGGAGATTTCTTATTTTAAATATTTAAGGATAAATAAAAAAATGATAAAATTATTTATACATCTTATCAATCATTCAATGTCACATGGATAAATATAAAAATGGGGAATTAAAACCTATAATGATTTATGATTAATTATTCATTCGATAGTTTTAAAAAATAAAAGTATAATATAGTAAATATATTTTATTAATCACTTAAAATTAAAAATATAATGATAAACATAAAAAGATAAAATGAAAACTATTTGTTACTGTTAGCAAAAATTTCTAGAACTCTTAGTCGAAGTAAATTGACTAATGTGCTAATCTCCTTATTCCTAAATTTGCGAACAACTAATGTCGAGGAAGGGATTCTGTCCCTCAACTATGGGTTCCCAAGACGACTAAAGAAAGCTCTTGGTTGGATAGAGACATAGAACTCAACTTTCTCTCACACACTTGGCTAAAGCAAATAGTGAAATTTAAGCAAAAAATATAAAGGCAAGTAATGAAATTAAGCTGAAAATCTAAAGAAAGCAATAAACACTTGCTCAAACTCGAAGTGAGGAAAGTTAAATTATACCAATTACATGGTTTTTGTAATGGAAGTTATGTGTCTTTACAATTGCAACTCTCCACTAATTATAGGTCAAAATTTATCCGTTAATGGATTAAGCACACCATCTACCATGTTTTCTACCCATAAACCATGTTTCTACAAGTGGCTAACAACATACTTATCCACTAACATTCTCTCGAGTAAATTGATGTCTAAATCCAATGAATTTCTCAATCGATATGGTACTCATTATCCTTTATTTTCAGAAACTGTTGGGAAACTGGTCCATCACCAATTCTTGATCGTTCACTTGTGTCTAACAGGTTTCTAAAGTTCAACACAGTGGTTAGCAATTGTTCCTACCTTCAAGGGATTACATTTTCTTCCAACGGGTCCATATATCATGCCATTTTACCAAAATTTCCTAGCCCAATAAACCTGGTCCAATGAACCTAGCCCAACGCTTAATGCACCAGTATCCATTTTACCTGAATCTTCCTTTTAGCTTCTTGACTTACCATGTTATCAACTATCACATATATCTCGATTGTAGCGAGTATCAGCTAACCATTTACATCGATTGACCCATTTTCAACTATTACCAACATCGGCTAACACCAATTGAGATCACTTATTTTTTGTATTAACACTTTGCCCCCTGTATCCCTCAACTGATGAGTCGTCTGCTAAGAAGGTGAAAGGTTGCACCTAACTTTCAAATTCCTACACTTTTTGGAGTTTCATGTGTTATCAATTATATGGTTAGTTGTTATAACTCAAAAGGTTGTTGCAGTTGTTAATAGCTATCTGTTAGGTTGTTTTATCCATCATTTCAAATTTTAAAACTTGCAATTGCCTTTAAACCCTCATCTGCGACAACCATTAGGCATTAATCCAGCTCTTCTTCTTTTTCCTTGAGCCCAAAGCACTCTCTAGAAACCCTAGCAACCATGTTTGGAGCCTCTGATTCCCAGAACCAAAGCTACTTCCTTGAATGTGACAACGAGGATGTTATCAGTTCCTCATCCAGCTTAGCCCTATACAAATCCAGCGATTCTCCACCGAAACCTTCGGTTTCCAAAAACTCCAACCTTATTCTTTACATTTCTGATCAACATATATTCGCCCTTGGTCCCATTACCTTAGACCTAAATGAACGCAAGCTGATGTTAGAACATTTCTTCTGCCCAGAAAAGTTCACCCTTCCAATCACTTGTAATTAGTTTCATCTGAGTACTTGCCCTACTGATTTCAAAGCTTGGCCTAAAACTTCCCCAAATTATCTTGATTGGTTAGCGCGAATGGAGAAGGAGAAAGCAGCCAAATGGCGAAAGTGGGGCATCTATTATATTATCATGCTTTCTTAGCATGAAACCCCTATGGACATCAAGCTATTGTTTACTTTTCTTAGCTTCTGGTCAACATCCATTAATGCATTCATCTTTTTGTTTGCCGCTCTCACACCTACCTTGCTAGATGTCTCAATAATTTTAGGTTTACCAGTCGAAGGTGACGATGTTTCCACCATGTACTCTCTATATGAAGGAAATTTCAAGATTGTTTTTTCCAAACAAGCTTCCTCCTACCCCAATTCCATCTCGGCTAATAGGACGTACAAGAAGCCGATTAAAGATGAAGAACACCATGCCTTCCTTCTTTATTGGTTCTGTAACTATTTCAATTGTTCCAGTTCTATTGATATTGTTGCTGGATTTGCTCCAATGGTTGTTGCCATTGCCTCTGGTAGAAGCCTTGCTTTGGCCCTTCTATTTCTTTCTTTGTTGTACAAGGGTTTGTTCAACATGATCCACAAATTGCATAAAGGTGAAAAAATTCATACCGTGGCAAGCCCTGCTTGGTTCTTAATCATTTGGATCCGTCATTACTTCCCCGAATTCATTCCAGGATCATTCTCGACTGTGGTGCTGCCTGAAAACCCAGTTGTTTATGAAGAGATTCTTCAGCTGATTCTTACTATAGGAAATGAAATTTTTGAAATTGCCAACTATCTATTTGACATCAAATCTTGCAACCCTATATACATCTTTCCATACTTGTGCCATAACTGTGGCCATGCTTGGGCAAGACTCGACTTGATAGCCAATCATGCTCCCTAACTTTTATCTGAACTTGTTATCGGCTGGAGCAGTGTTCTTACAGCTAGACACATGCTCTGTGGTCTCAAGCTCACTTCCCGCAATAATAAGACTTCCTCAGAATCTTACAATCCTCAATGTTTTGCCAGACATTTTAGCCTAGTACAGGGAATTCCCTGCCCCTTTGAATTCTTGAACCAGCCATTTGATCGGCCTACCCTGACAGAAATTCAAGTAAAAAATTTGTGGCAGTCCAATTGCAACAAATTGAATGGCTTCCAATTCTTCAAGTTTTCTATTCATCCGAGTGAATTAGTTGAATTTACTAATTGGTGGCCTGCTGCATTTCACAATTTGTACCCTGAATGTAACATCCTCCTTAATCTGTTAGTCTTGAATATGATTATAGAGGTAATATAACTCTTGCTTGAATTACTTGTTAATGCTAGTGGCCATTTGAGATAATTTAAGCACTTTGCTATAATACTAAATGTGAAAATAATTGTTATTAGCTCAGAGAATAACATAAACTGCTTAAAAAGATAGAAATAAATATGAAGGATTTATTTTTAGGTTATTTAATGTTAGAACTAATTGTAGTTAATTTTGGAGAATTAACTGAATTAGTTTGGTATCTTTAATAGCACTGAGTGAGGGTTTAAGAACTAAATTAAATAGACAGATATCTTGGAAAAGTATGAATTTTTGTGAAGACAACAAGTAAAGAATGGTGAATTTTCTAGTAATGAGTAGAGGTTAAGGCAAATACCTGAAAGCATATTAACTTAATTCCTAAGGTTTAAGTTAACCTAAGGAAGAGTAATAAAGCTTAAGTGATAGTTTTATGAGTATGGAAAATAAAGTAATGATGAGAATAGGATTGAGATGAATCCTAAGATTTTTTATAATACTTATGGAAGTTAGGAAACTTGGATTTGTAAGATCAAAGTATTCTTAAGAGATATAATGTTTCTAGCAAAATATCTAAAGTAATCATTATCTCTCCATAAGCTTACACTGTCCTTCTCAATATGTTTGCTTTGACTTTTCATTTCATTTTGTCTCTTTTAACGTTACCAGCAAAAGGAAAGAAGGGAAGAAAAAAGAAAGGAAAGAAAATGAAGCAAAGGGAAGAGGAAAAAACAGGAGAGGAAGAAAAGGAAACCAAGGAAGAAGGAAAAAGGAATCAAGTCTAAACACCATCATCTTTGGGAATCAATGTAGGGGAGCTTGTTCTTTAACTCTACCCTTTTTCATTCCTTCTTGATGTTAGATGCATGCAAATTTGAGTAAAAATGGGTTTTTTGAGAGATTTGTCAATGATTTGAGTTGTATGAACTTACGTTATGTTGTTTTGAGTTGATTCATACATAGTTGAGTTTGTGAAACTTGTAAATGCCCTTACAACCTTATATTTATGAGTTTAGAAAAATGGGTTTTTGGGTGATTTACTTTTGATCATATTTCTATGAGTTGTTGTTTTGAAATGGAGTATGAAAGTTTCATTAGGTTAGAAACCATCTAGGACCCAAGTTTGAGGGTCTAAGTTTAGTAAGAAAGTCAATGGAACAGGAAGAGAGCACTAGCGTGCAGGGAGCCTAAGCGCTTAAGAAGTGAGCGCTTAAGCGCCTAAGGCCAGAAAGGAAAATGTGTTGAGCACCTAAGCGCTTAAGAAGTGGGCACCTAAGCGCTCAGGAAGTGGGCATCTAAACGCCTAATGATAGATAAAACAAGGGAGGTTTTTTGTTATGGAGCTCCTAAACACTAGAAAAATAGGCACCTAATGTAACATCTTCCCTAACCTAATAGTCCTAATCAGTGTTATAGTAGCTCAGTAATACTGGTAAGAGTTATTTGTTAATGTGGGTAACCTTCTGGCCCAGTTTGAGCGTAATTCTGTAATATTAAATACAAAGAAATAATTAAAGTTTCTGCGTAAACAATTGATATGATGGAAATAAATATAGAAAATTTATTTCCTAGCTATAAATGATTGATAAGAGTTGTAGTAAATTTTAGAGAAGCTAGTTTGGTATTTTTAAAGATATCAAAGATGAATTAAGGAAATAGTAACGAAACAATTAAGTATCTCAGAAAATTATGAGATTCCATGGAGGTGACAAATAAGATATGGAGAATAATTTGGTATAAAATAACAACTACAATAAATATCAGTAAGCATATTTACTTAATCCCTCAGTTTAATTTAACTTGGGACCGAATAATGAAGCTTAACTGATAAATAACAATATATGAAAAGTTATTGAAAAATGGATCCAATGACTAAATTGAGTTTTAAAATTTTTCATAACACTTATGAACACTTGAAATCTTAGCTTTGGAAAATTAAAGTGTACGTAACAGACACAAATGTTTCAGCATGAAAAAGTTTTCTCACTTTTTAACCACTCCACCGCCAAAGGAGAGTCCACATTTCTCCACTCATTTCTCCCTCACATTTTTGTCACATTCTCTCCATTTCTCTCCTTCATTCTGCATAAAAACAGAATACCAAAACAAAGGAAGAAACACCTCACATGATCACCATTCTTTCACCCTCCAACTTCCATTTTCTATTTAGCATCTTCATCAATAACTAATCTTATTCTTTCTTGCTCCTTTTCCATTGTTTCTTACGATGGAACAACCCCAAAAATAGCTGAAAATAGAGGCAATAACACCGCTAAAACAGAAGGCAAAAACAATAGAAAACAAGGAGAAAACAAAGGTAAGAAAAAAAAGGAAAAAATTGGCTAGTTAGTGGAGACAAGATAGGAGTTTTTACCTTCAAAACACTCATCTTTTCCATAGAATTTGAACTAAAATTTTGGTCCTTGCTTATAAAGTAGCCACGGCCAAACTAGGCTTGGTGGTGAAACATGACTCAAACTTGCTTGTTTTCTTTCAATATATTCTTAAGATAAACTTATGATGTTGGAAATGATGAGAAATATGAAATTTCATAGTGTGCTTGCTTAGAGTGATTCATGGCTGCACCATATGTTTTATGAAGTTTCTTTACTTTTATGTATTCATTCCTCTCCTATTGGTTATTATGTTGAGTTTGTGATGTTATGTTTAATGAGATTATGGTTATAATAGGGCTGGATTATTTAGGACTGGTTGTTGCCTTATTTTTTTTTATCATAATCACTATATAATTGTTTTATGTATTGATGCAAAATATTGATTGAAAATGCTAAGCATTACACTAGCTTTTCTATGTATGCCATATGAACAATTAAGAATGATAATAGTTTTATAAAAGTAACAAGATATTATCCAATTAGAATATTAGCCGTGAGACTTGTTTTTAGTCTCTTATGCTTGTGAATGGTCTTGTACTTAGATACTCACACTTGTTTCCTCATAATTTAATTAGGAATCATGTGTTCCATGGTTTTGTATTCATCCTTTGATTTCTATGTAAAAGTTAGGATTAGTGCTCCTTGAACTAGTGTTTGTATGACAATTTCTTGGAATAAATTGTATTGTACTTATATGAATTGATTTAGTTACTTGATTAGTGTAGTAACTAAAGAATTGTGTATTTAAGGAAATGTGGTAAATTACATGATGTATGCAAAGCTTAAATGTCTAAATTGTATTTGAAATATTGTTTATGAGGAAGTCTCTTGGAATAATGGTAATGTGCATTTGTTGCTTATTGAAGAATGTATTGTTCCTTGATTATTCAAGTTGAACTTAAATTTGAATTTATATTGCTCCTTTGAATGCAAAGTTGAGTTATTTGATATGGATATGAGAATTTGCTCCCTTAATTTTTTAAGGTTGACTTAGAATAAAAATTGTATTATGATTAAATCTTTAGTGCTCATAGAATTTATGATTGAATTGAATATGATAATGTTATTCCTATTATATGAGTATCCTCCTTATATTTGAATAGATTTGGCATTTTGTCATGTGAATTTGTTTGGGCATTAATGAATTCTAGAGTTTATCCTCTGTGAAGGAAGGGAATCCAAAATTTCATTAGAATTATGAAGATGAACCTCCGTGAGGAAGGGAATCCTATATTCTTAAAATTCCTTACCAGTTTCCTTACTTGCCCTAGTTTTCCTCATGTATATTATGATATATAGGATAATTTTGTGTGACACAAATGGTAGTGTCATGAATAAGTTAGAGTATACTAACCCGAAAGCAAATTGTTGCCAAGCCAAATAGGATACTCGGAATAGTTCTCTGTGACAAGTGAATCGTCATAAATAGGTTAGAATGTACCGACCTGAAAGTAGACTATTACCAAGCTATAATTCATGTTATGTGAAGTAACTTGATTCTGTGGGAATTAGCACTGGATAATGAGCACTGAAATGAATTTGAAATTGAATGTCATATTATGACTTTGATATAATATAAGATCCATTGCATGAGTTTGTTATCATGGTTCTTATTTGGAAACTGATTCTGAAATTATTTATGAATATAAATTGTATTATTTGATAATAAATGTTTTTGGAAATAGTTAATAAATAGAATTCTATTTCGGAAATAGGAAGGACTTGAATTTGCTTTTGCCACCTTCCTTCGTTATAAAATGAGTTTTAAAATAATTTTTTTCCGAAGCAACTAGAAGTATTATGGTAACACGTATTTTTAATAGTACTACTGAAAATTCTTAGAATTCTCACCCTTTTCTGTTTATATTACATAATATTTTCAGAAACGTGTACTTCAACAAGGAGGCAATGGATGAAGATGTAGAATAAAATTTAGAGATATTTTGAAATTTTGTGTTGTATAATCAGTACACTGTAACATATTATGTAATTTTGTACACTAATGTATATTATTTGTTTAATGTATTGTATGTTAATATGTATAATTTCAACCACATTAGGCTCATATTTTGCGTAAAATTATATAAATGTAATTTCACGTTATTTTATTAGTTTAAGTAACATGCTTAATTTTAATTGCTAATATATAATTAGTAATTATATTAAGGATGTTACACCTAAGCGCCTAAAGGCAGTAACTCCCAAGCTTTTGTTTTGAGGAAACGAAGTTCCCTACTTGTTGGGATTTGTTATATATGCTTTGTAGTGTGAGTTAAGACACTTATAATGATATTTCAAAAGGGAAATAACCACCAAACATACATCTAGTAAGACAAGCCCTTGTATGAACAAAAATTGAGGATTAACATAGATATGTTTCCTCATTTTGTTGAGTAGGGAAGTTACACTTTATATTTCAAAGTAATGAGAAAAACACTTTGTAATAGGGTGCACTACGAAATAGGATAGTGAGAAAAATACCTTGTCATAATAGAGGAGTGAGAAAAATCCTCTATCAAGGACAAATATGTAAGAAAAACACCTTGTCAAGTAACATGATATTTACAATTATATGCGCAGTTGTTTATCATTGAATAATGCCTAATTATAAGTTAAATATGAATAATTGATTTATCATGATGTCATTTAGGTATTTATACTATTGAGAATTTGTTACTTCTCACCCCATTTGTTATTTTCATGATAAATCCAGGTCAGGATCCTTCTAAGGGAAAACAATAAAAAGAGAAACAAATGTATTAGTTTAGTTTTATTCTATTTTTGTAATGACTACCTTGGAATGTATAAGTTTTCTTGTATTGTTCTTATGCCCCTTGAGGCTTAGTTTGCTTATACAATGTAAAGACTTATATGTTTATGAGTTCTCTTTTTCCCTCATGGCTCTTTATAGCAAACACGGTTATTATGAATCTACTATTATGTGTATAAGTTAGAAGTAATGCACTTAACTCTATTTACTCGTGTAATTGGCTGATATAATACAGTAATTGGAGTTAAGATGCTACACTAAACCTCCCTTCGTATATCTAGGAAAGTTAATTGACCAAGACTTTGAGCCCTCAACTGATTAGAAGAAGAAAGCTCTAAAGACCTCGACTATCAAGGTCCTAAATGAAACCACTTCGGCTTCAACAAAAGGTTAACCTTTAACTCTTCCTGGTTTTTCTTTATTTTGCCTCTTGTTCTTTATGGTTATTGTAATCATTTGTTGAATTCTCTTAGGAAAAGTTGCTATAGTTGTGATCAATGCAGGGATGGATCCACTTGGTGAGGAGTGGGGACACATGCCCCCACTCCACCTTTAAACTTTCTTTGATCATATATAGGTATATATGTATATGTCTATTTTATTTCTTTATATGTGTAATTTTTGTTCTCATATACAGATAAATTAATAAATTTATCATGATAAAAAGTAAAACTCATATAATATTATTTTTTATTTTTTAACAGTACTCACGTGGTTTAGTACTTAAGTATACTCATATAATAATATTTTTCATATTTTAATAGTATTCACATGGGTTTGGTATTAATATACTCAGCCACAAAATTCTTCTTCTCTCATCATTCTTTATCTTTATAGACTAGCTATAATAGAGGGCATTACTCGCTCAGACTCACTCACATCTGCTTCGACCACAGAGACGTTTGCCTCCATTATCTAAATTTTCTGGGTCCGTCACTGGATCAATGTAGAGACTCTTCAACCTTCCCTAGGAGGAATTACTATTGGTTCAGTTTGTTGAATGACTCGTCAAGCTACTTCATCAATCATGTTTGTCCCCACTTCGATTTCTAGCACTAAGACTCTTGCTCCTGTTGAAAATCCAAAGCTAAGAAACAACTAGCCAAGGCCGTTATTTCTTCACAGGAAGTTCCTAACCTTGTTATTTCTACTAATCTTCTCAAGCTCAACAAACAATTTCTTTTTTATGTTTCTCTTTTCTTTTACAGAAGAAAACAAAACTCCAATCAGTTGCTCATGTTCCTGACCTTATTTTTGCACCACTTTTGGCATAAACAACCTTGACTGCCATACCAAAAATTTCGAATGAGGTGGTGAGCCAATATTTTAAATCCCCTTTTACCAGCCCCCCAGTCGGGGAAAGTTCTCCACTGTCCATGCAGTTGGACTTCGTCAAGATTCTACTGCCAAAGGACTTCCTAGCCAACTCTCAAGCACTTTCAACCATAAAACTTTACCTGGCCAAGATTGCCAAGTCTATCGATCCCATTCTTCATGTCGTACTGAAGGCTGCTTATAATAATATCACACGATTATTAGCTAATATCTCATTCAACCACCAAATGTTTAAGTCTGGGAGGGACTCTAGTCAAAAGGACTTAGAATGACTGGAAATATTGAAGGTGCAAAAATCAACTTACAAGACTCAGTATAAAGCGGTGGAGATGGAATGACAAGATAACTTGATGGAGCAAACTCACTTGAGTGTAACACCCCAATTTTTAGAAAATGTACCGAATGTACTATTTGCTGTTTTTCAAGCTTTCGTGTGAATGACCGTTGTGTCCCTATTTTACTGTTTCTCGATTTCTGCATGAAATACAAATACGTTTATACAGGCTCAAATTTTATTTGGTCTTTTTACGTAATTTGTTTCGAGACTAAAATAAAAGTTTTTCGAGCTACTGTTTTAATTTTTCTCGGAAGATATACGTACAATTAATATTGTCTCGTAATTTTATTTGAACTTTTTGGATGATTAGCTACGTTGTGGGAAAAAATAGAAAAATGACCATTACGTCTCGAACGTCTTTGTTTGTCTTGTTTTTGCTGTTTTTAATTGTTTTCTACTTGATTTAGTGTCCAATATTACCGTGCCTGTGATTTTATATGGACTTTTTGTGTGATTTGCTACGGGGGGAAAATAATATTTTTTCGCACCGGTAAAATCTGTTTTTAATTATTCGAGGCGGGGATCTTACTAAACCCAATTCTCGAATGAGCCTAAAATTAATCTTTTAATTTTTAGGATTTAATCGTCCAATAAAATAATTTTGTATTATTATAATATTATTTTATTAGTCAATATAACTTAGTGACAGTGGACCCGAAATATTTTGCGGGACCCACGTTTAGCTAATACAGTTAACTTAGTAGCTTAATTAATCATCATTAGTAAAGGAACTCTCTAGAACATGGTGACTAGCTTAGTGACTAGGTTAGTGTGATGATGAAGCTTAATGACAAGGTTTAGTGACTAGGTTAGAAGGAGCCAATAGGAAACAAGCTTGCTAACCAAGTTTTAATCTTGACCTTTGAAGCATCCAAGGGCTTGGATGAAGCCAAGCAAATGCACACCTTGCATGCTCTTTGAGTGCTACGGCCAAGGGAGGTGGAAGACCATTCTTCACTTTTCTTTCATGCAAATTTCTCTCTTCTCTCTCATCCAAGAACCCTAAACACCATTGTTGCCTCCTTTCTCAACCATTCGGCCAAACCTAAAACCCTACCATCCAACCACCTAAAATTCTATCCAACCAAGTTTTCTAAACCTAAACACAATCCTAAGAACATCTCTAGTTGAGAGTTCTTGCAAATTCCTTCATTTGAAGCTTGAAAACCTACTTGGAAGTTTGTACCAAGGAGGTGAAATCTCTTGTTTTTCTTTTCTAAATTCTTTTTCAAAGTTCTAAGCCATGATTTATCCATGGTTTAGGTTCTCTTTTAATGGTTAGTAACTTGTAGTTTTGTTTAAGTTTGCTAGGTATTTTGAAGGAGAAAACCGTGACCTAGGAGGAGTGAAAGAAATCCATTTGTCTTCATTTAAGGTAAGAGGAAGACAAATCTTATCACCTATGGATGGTGGTAAGAAGATGGAGTTTGATTTTGTGATTGTAGAATCCATAAGGATTCATGTTTGTGCTTGTTAGTAGCTTATTTGATGTGGTTGTGTATTTGTTAATAGCTTTCCTATTTGTTGTTTGTAATAATTTGCATGTCTACAAGCTTTAAGTTGCATGTCTATAAGCTTTGATAATATTGCATGTGTTAGAATTGCATGATAAAGTATAGAATTGCATGATAATGTATAGGATGTGAATAACATGTCAAGGAAATGCATGTGTGTTCCAAAGAACACTCCATGAGGCTCACGGCCACTAATCAAATGGAGAATCAAAATGTTCTCTTAATTTTCTTAAAAGGTAATTTAATTAACCTAGGAGAATTAAGAAGGTTTCAAGTTGATTAGATCAAAGAAAATGAATTTAGAAATTAAATGGTAAGACTTAGTATTTTCGGCCAACATGCCTAAAATGAATGTGTTGATTTCAAAAACCATTTTCTAAAACAATGGTTAAATGAATTTAGACAATACAATAAGTTTGACATATAGTTAGAAGATGAGAAATAATTTAGAAATCAATTTCAAAATATTTAGGAAATTCGGCCAACATGCCAAACTAAGTATCCATGGTTTCTAAAATTAAATCCAAACCTTTTCTAAGTATAAGGATGCAATATGTGTTAAAAAGAATTTTTCTAAAATGAGTTTTAAAGAAAAGAATCAATTAGAAATAAGTTTGAGAACTTAGAACTAATGATTTTGTTATTAGAAATGAAATACGGTAACTTTCAAAAATTTCTAACATATAGCTCATGCTGTATTTTGAAGCATGTTAGTAGTTTTCAAAAGGATTAAGTATATGGTTTAAAAATTTAATAAACAAAATTTTTACGGTAAAATTAGGAAACCATTAATATAATTTTCTAAACAAAATATCATTCAATTTTTAGTAAAAATGGACAAATAAGATAGAAAAGTTGTCCAAAAGACAAGATACGGTATAGAAAATATTATACGTAGCTTAAAAGTATTATTTATTATTTCTTTTATTTAAACAAGTAATTTTTAAGGAATTCGGTCAAGAAAATAATTTAAAAATCTTACGCGATTGAGAAACGTATTAAAAATCCTACGCGATTTTGAAAACGAGAAAAATATATTTACGCGATTTCAAAACGTTTATAAAAACGACGAGATTGTGAAAACGCGATAAAATTTCTACGAGATTGAACGAAACAGTATTTTTCTGGAATTTTCTGTATTTTATCTTTGTCGGAAAATGTGAACCCGTACATGTGCTTTTGAGGATTTTTCATTGTCGGGAAAATGTGAAACAGTACAGGCTTTCTATTTTTCTGCCATTGAGGGCATATTATTATCTTGAGGGTATTTTCGTAATTTCATATTTTTGGAATTATGTATTGAGTTTATGCCAAATTTTTGGTGGATTGGTTGATGAGACGAATCACATCGTGTTGTCGATGCGATAAACGTAGTGTGGTTCATTGTTCTAATGGACTTGGAGACGTTAGTGTACGGTCTCACATGTGGACGAGTTGGTAGCTCATTTGGCCGTGGTAAACCGATAGCACACTAATGGACTCAACACGCAATATTTAATCGAGATTTGTGAAATTTAGTAGTACATTTGCCTGTAGTGCCACAACGTGAGACCGTGCACTACACCACGCCCGGATGATGGATTCCCGTGTCGTGGGGCTATAGGCACGCAACGTGTGACAAAATGAATAGTTGGTTGGGCAGCCGTGGTACTAATAGATTTTTGCGAGTCATTCTCTCTCGATATCTTTGTATGTTTTTTTTTAGCTCCATGGAGTAGGGTGTGTCTTATATTTATTTATTGGGATCTATTTATTTATTTTGTCTTATCTATTTATTTTTGTCTTATTTGTTTATTATATTGATATTGATTTATTTGTTTACCGTATTTGTTTTATCTATTGTTGTATTGTATCATTTGTTTCTTGTTTTATTTTATCCGTGATGGTATATTGTTGGAACATTTAAATCTTTTTGAATCTTTACACTACTCTTTTTACTTATTAATGTTATAGCTTTTCATATTGCATGAACTCGTATATCCGTTGTTTGTCGTCTTCTTATTGGCCATGTCCGTGGTGATTTTAGATTGTCTTACCTCTTTATTGTATGTGTTTTCTGTATATACCGTTTATATGGTAAAGAGTTCGAGGAAGAGGAAACACCTCTTGAGGTTCTCAGTACCTCGAGGAGGAGGAAGATCACCAGCCGACGACCGCTTGACGATCAAGAACCATCTCGATCATCCATATCCATTGGATTGATTAGTTTTGGTATGGCGGTGCCGTGATTTTTGGGGTTCGTAACTCTCGAGTTTCACGGTGGATCGCTATCGTGGCACATGAGAGGAGATAGAGACTCTGTGACGTATGCGGGACGGATGACGGTGACCCTACGCCATAGATTTGATGACGAGTCAGTGATGACGACGACGGTGTTTCTGCATTTAGAGTTACCTTTATCCATTAGGCGTCATTGGGGTGGTGTATCCACTGAGCCTAGTGAGATGACACTCGTATCGATCCGCGCGGTCTCATGTCCGCCGAGAGTCGAGACATCCGGATATTTGTCTCCCGATGATCATTTTCATGTTGAGAGTGATCCTTCGTAGGATTAAATATGCATGATGTTTTTTTTTTAAAAGTGCGTCTGCGTATGGATGTATATATTGACTCTTTTCTTGTTTTTATTTATCAAGCTTTTAAATATTTGAAATTGTAGTTGTAAATTATTTGTATAACTTATAACTCGGAACATATGTATATTATGAGTAGTGTTGTTCTGTTTATTTTATGTTTTCCACAATATTTTATTTTTAATAATCTGTTTAACAGGAATTACTTTACGACCCATATTATTATGTAATGAATGTTTTATAACTTGGGTAGATTTTATTTATTTATTTTATTTTTCTTTATATGTGTGGCATCCCTAAAGGGGTGTTACATTGAGCACTCGAATGGAGGAACTCACTTAGGAGCTAAATCAAATTAAGACTAAAATAGCCATTATTTAGCCTGAATTAGACTTGGTGATGACTAGCATTACAACAGGCACAAATGCTTGCATTACACAAAATCAACCAGTCTGGATGCCAAAATTAGCCTTCTGTTGCAGCAAAAGGATATCTTAGAATGAGATTTGGCAGCCGGCAAAACTGGCTTGGCTGAGGGTGCAAGATCTTGGGGAGAACTCAGGAAATTGCTAACCGAGGCCGAAAAGAATATTCCTGAGACGAGACTAAAAATGGCCCAAACCTTTCTTAGCCAAGTAGTTGCTTCCATTTCTACTCAATCAACTACTGCAACAGAAACCTCCATTCTAGCCCAAACTAAAGCTTCAAAAGATCCCCCCTACTAAACCATAAATTAAAATCCACCAATGCTTTTCTTTAGCTTAGCAAATTTTTTTTCCTATGAATGAACTTTTGAGCCGAATAGGCTTTTATTTTTATCTTTTTCTTGAAGGATAAGTAGCTGGCCTATAGCTACAATTATTACTTTTGAATTTTTTAATTTAATTGCACTATTTCCCATATGGATGGATAGTAGGGCTTTAAGTACTTTGCATTAATGTTTCTATTTAACTCTTCACCTTGCATGTTAATTAGTCAATAAGCACTATTAGGAAATAACTTGACTAATAATAAAGAGGCCTTCCTAATTTGGCAACCATTTATCAAACTTAGGATCTTTAGTCTCGATTGGTAAAATGGTTTTCAAAATTAAATCTCCTTTGGCAAACCTTTAGGTCTTTACCTTTTATTATAACTTCTAGCCAATTTTTCCATGTTAAGTCGAATATTATCTAAAGCCATCAATCTATCTTCATCGATTGAATCAAGCTGTATAAACATAGCTTGTAGATATTCTTCGGCTTCCAAATTATTTTGTTTTGCAACTCTAAGTGACTTAATAGTAATTTCTAAAGATAAAACTACATCCTGACCAAAGGTTAGTCGATAAAGAGTCAAGCCAATGACTGCATATATAGAATTTCTGTACACCCAAAAAACTTCAATTGATGTCTCATGTCACTTCCTAGGTTTATCCTCAATAGCTTTTTTTATCAAGTCAATTAAGATTTTATTAGTGGCCTCAACTTGCCTATTAGCTTAGGCATAATACGAGTTGAATGTATTAATTTGATTCCAAATTCTTGGGCAAAGGTTACCATTTTATCTCTCATAAAAATTGTTCCTTGATAAGCTATAATAGTCTAAGGTATTCCAAATCTATAAATGATCTGGTTTTGGATAAACTTAATCACATCACCTTGTGATACACTCACCATAGGGATGGCTTCAACCTACTTAGTGAAGTAGTTGGTAGCAACGATGATAAATGTATGCCTTTTCGAGGATGACAGATAAATTTTACCGATTAAATCCATTGCTAAACCTCTAAAAGACCAAGACTTGACAATCAGATGAAGTTCATCGGCAGGAACCTTCTGAATCGGCCTGTGTAATTGACATGACTCAAAACCCTTGGCATACTAAAAGCAATCGACTGTGATTGTTGGCCAATAATAGCTGTGTCAATGAATCAACTATCTCATC
The DNA here is from genome assembly GCA_029884605.1 of Ormosia emarginata. Taxonomy (NCBI): domain Eukaryota; kingdom Viridiplantae; phylum Streptophyta; class Magnoliopsida; order Fabales; family Fabaceae; genus Ormosia; species Ormosia emarginata. The sequence goes on along the minus strand of JAQQTP010000084.1, from coordinate 11,974,862 downwards.
TTTGGGCCTGATCTGTGTGCACTATAAACGCCTTGGTGAACTTCTCCAATCACTTTCATTGCCTCATTCTTGCTTATACACTTTAATAATAGACCTTCATGACCTTGTTTATACAAGTCATTGTCTATTAAAACATATTTTAGTGCCTTTTGCTTTGTTTTGAAATCAGTAACAGTCGATGGATCCTGAAGATACTTAACTATGTTAGCTTTCTAATCACCCTTGGCTATCACATGTTCAGCTGAGGCAACTTCCCCCAGGAGAACTTTCTTTGATCAAGCTCACTAGTTGACTATTTAAAATCGGATGCTTGCTGTGCTAAGTCATTGGCAAGCTCATTTTCTTCTTTGGGAACGTGCATAATAATGACATTAGCAAACTACCTTAAAAAGACGTTATCTGATTCATAATAATTTAACAACTTTGGGTTAACAGATTTATATTCCTCAGTTAATTGTTTGATAACTAGTTAGGAATCACCTATAACTTGTACAAATTTTACCTTCATGGATAACAACAACTTTAATCAAGCTAGTAAGGCTTGTACTCGGCTTGGTTGTTTGAACAATTAGCATCTATATGAAACATAAATTTATCCAATTTTCTAGAAGGGCTAGTGATCATGACTCTGGCCTCAACACCCTTTCGAGTTTTAGACCCATCAAATTCTAAAGTCCAAGGCTTTAGTTGAACATAGCTTATGTCAAGTGGATCTTTTACTTTGATACAGGATGCTGGGCCAGGAAATTAGCTAAGCCTTTCTTTTTAACAGCTCTTAATAGGACATATTTTAAAGCAAAAACATTAAGTTTAATAGCCCATTTCATTAATCTTCCCTTTAACACAAGCATATACTTTGCATTTAATAAGAATTTCTCTCGGCAATAAATAATATTATAATTTTGTACAGGTATGAAATAAGAAAAGGAAAAGTTTTTCTACAGGAGAGTATCTTGTTTGTACATCATTAAGTAAACAACTAAGATAGTATACAACTCTCTCAGTTCCATCTTTGGCATCTTAGGCTAATAGGCAGCTGATAGACTCTTCCGCAACTGAAATGTAAAGTTTTAAGGACCTACTTGGAGATGGTGGGACTAGAACTGGTGGATTAGCTAAACTCTGCTTTATCTGGTCGAAAGCCTTCGATTGCTCATCTCCCCAAATGAACTCCTCAGATCCTTTCAGCCGAAACAATGGTGAAAAATCTTTCATCTTACCAGCCGAATTTGTGGTGAATCTTCTCATGAATTTGACTTTACCAATTAAAATTTGTACTTCTTTCTTATTTTGTGGTGGTCTAGCTTCTAAAACAGCTATGACTTTATTATGATCAACTTCAATCTCTTGCTGATGTACCAAAAAACCCAAGAAATTCCCAACCGACACTCCAAATGCACATGTAGTAGGGTTCATCTTCAGATTGTGAGCTCTCATTCTTTTAAATGCCAGCTCCAAATCGGCTAGATGCTAGTCAAACTTAAATGACTTTACCACCATGTCATCAATATAGATCTATATGCTTTTGTTAATCAAATTATGAAAAATGGTATTCATCGCACGTTGGTAAGTTGATCTTGTATTTTTTAAGTCGAATGACATGACTAACCACTCAAAAATAGCCAGGGCTCTTGAGCAATGAAATGTTATTTTGTGCATATCTTCCCCTGCTAGAAAAATCTAGTTATAACCTGAATAATCGTCCATAAAAGTTAACACACCATTGCTAGCTGCTGCATCGACAAGCATGTTAGCTATAGGCATAACATATTCATCTTTAGGGGTTGCCAAGTTAAGATTCCAAAAGTCAATGCATATCCTAACTGATCTATTTTTCTTTATAACTGAGACAATGTTAGATAGCTGGTCAACATACCTTGTTTTTCTAATAAACCCAACCTTTAATAACTGCTCTACCTCTTCTTTGATCCTGGGCATGAGTTCTGGGTTGATCCTCCTAGATGGTTATTTGTGTGGTTTATAACCTTCTTTAATAGGTAGTCGATGCTTCACTAACTGCCTTGATAAGCTTAGAATCTCATGATACTCCCAAGCAAAGCACTCTCGATATTGCTTTATAAGTTCAATTATTCGGTTGCGATCACTTTCAGCAAGTAAACCACTAACTCTGGTATTTCTCAGGCCTTCGATTATGCCTAAGTTTACTTCTATCAATGAAAATGCTTTAGAGCCCACTAATTTAATGATCCATTTGTAATGGGCTCAAGTCACCTAACGCTTGATTAGTGTGGTTTAATAAAATCAGTGTAGGCCTTAACCTAATAGGATTTTGATGAGAAGACCCATTAGGTTATGTTATATATCATTAGGTCCCTTTTGCACTCTATAACCTAGCATATTGCAACTCTTTGGCTTGCCCCATTGATAGCCGATATGAGGAAGAGTGGGAGTTGCAGAGAAAGATCTAGTCTTTCAACCCTGCAGGTTCACATAAGGATTTTGGGATTGCTCTCACCATGTCGCCAACAAGTAATATCAAACTAGTGTTCTAAATATCATATAATTGTTGATTTATTCTTACAAATAGTAATAACACTAGGCCAAATTACATGAACTTGAACTTGAAGATTAGTTTTGTACAAGAAGAGGGTTGAATTGTGCTTCTTTTTAAGAATTATGAATCCTTATTTGAAACTTAAACAAGTTTTCTCAAGTATATAAAATTGGATAGTATAAGTTAGTAAGATCCTTCAGAAAGCCTAGTTCAGAAACCAATTAACTAAAAAGAGAGTATCAAAAACCTGATACAGAAGAAGTTTAGAAAACTTGCAAAATGCTTTGTAAAATGTAACACCCTCCCTAGGGTATCCCATGTCTGACTCCCGACTCATAATCAAAAAGAAGTTCGCACAAAGTTTGAGTTATAAAAGATGGGTTTTAAAATTTCTTTCTTGCTGAAACATAAACTTACTGAAATTTATAAGTAATACGGAAAAAATATATTGAAACAGATTCTTATACACTATTGACCCAATTGTACCATTTAACAATTTAAAGAGAAATATAAAACTAACAAACTTTTTTTTTAACAGTAGCAAACCCTATGACGGGTCCTACTTAATAACACGGTACAACACTAACGAGAAACTTAACATACTCATTCCTTATCTTGTATCTAGCTTGTTGCATCAGAACTCTACTCCTTGTCTACTTAGAACACATTCGAACTTGAGACAGCCACTCTTCAATGTTTTCATCAATCTCTGAGTATCTATCACCCGGTATGTCTAAGACAACTCATTCCTTCTACTGTATAATTTTAACAATACAGACACAACAAAATAATATAACAAAGAGGTGAGATCACCTACGCCAATACCAACATGGTAACACAGAGATAACACAAACAACATACCATACAAATACATCATATCATAATTACAATTATGTCATCATCATAATGTATAAAATAATAATAAACACAATAATACCATCACATTATTATCATCATCATCATCCAAGTATTCAAAACAATTGTCATAGCCAATATCCCTCAATTAATATATCATTCAGATATAAAATGCTCAATTTCATGTATGTGCACAAAGACTCAGTTTTTCAAAAACAACTCCATGGAGGTTTTCACAATTTCGAGGAGAATGCTCTGTCAATTGTCAGCCTTAGCCCAAAGACAATCTTCCAGTTGTTGAAAAGAATCGTGTTCTTGTCGGGTATCGTCAATGCGTTGCAACGGACTGCATCGCCAAGTGGCACAGGGTACTCGCCAGCTGTCCACTGGTCGACCGCCGCGCCTTGACGCACCCCAAGATCTATCATAGATCTCACTATCAATTCTTATTCTCTCTTCAACCACAAGGGCCAAAATAGCTTATTAGATATACTTTATACAATGCATGAATATATCAGTGCAAGTCCAACCACAAGGGCCAAATCTTTTCATTTTCATTTGTTCAATGTAATCATATGCATCAATGCATATTTTCCCAATGCATGTAAAATACACTAAATGCTAATCATAGGCAAAACTTGTCATTTTCACAAACAGTGTATGGACACTGGTTCAACCGTAATCAAACTGTACTTTCAACAACGAAAATCATGTTATCACATTTTCATAGTTATAAAACACTTTTGTCGTGTTTTCACAAAATTGCGCAACATTCTCGTTACGTTTTCACAATTACACAACACTTCTGTTGCATTTTCAAAATACCGTAACACTTTTGTTACGTTTTTAAAATTCCAAAACGTGTTTTTTACGTTTTCACAATACCATAACACTATTGTTACGTTTACAAAATTTCATAACATTTCTGTTACATTTTCAAAATGTTGCAACTCTTCTGTTGCACTTTTAAACCACGTACTAATTTTTTAACATTTTTCTCAATCGCGTAAAAATATACGTTTCTCAAATCGCATAGTATTTTTTCACTGTTTCAAAATCGCGTAACTTAAAAATCATTCTTTTAAGTCGCGTAAATCATTTTCCATCATTCTCAAAAATATTTAAAACACTTTCCAAAATCTCATAGTAGTTTTCTGTCATTTTCACAATCGCGGTAAAAATATTCTATTGCTGTTAAATCACGTAGTGATTTTTCAACAGTAGTTTAAATTACGTAAAATATTTAAAACTTTTTCGTCATTCTCAAAATATTTAAACGTATTTCAAATCGCTTACAAATATTTCAACGCATCTCTAATTGCGTAGAAATATTTTACCGTATTTCAAATCACATAGAAATATTTTACTATATTTTAAATCACGTAGAAATATTTTATTGTATTTCCAAACACTTAGAAATATTTTACTGTATTTCAAATCACGTACTTTAAAAATTACGTTTTTAAGATACGTAAATAGTTTTTCACCACAATTTCATTACAGAAAATATTTCTTGACCTTTAAAAATTCATTTTCAACTTTACCCAAAATAATATAACTTTATACTTCATTTAATATAATTTCTTACTCAAGAAAATTTTTTTCCATAGTTCTTTACTCAAGAAAATCTTTTTGGAATATAATTCACAAAATCACTTTTTCATTGATGTAAATCAACGTTTCAAAATCTTAAATTTTCCTAACGTACTCCAAAACTTGAAAATAAGTTATACGTTAGTAAATTCTCAAATCACCATTATATTCTCTATTTTTCTCAAATCAATTTTAAAATCAATTCTCTTCAAAATAAATTGAAGTTAAAATATTTTCAACCTCTCTTTGTTTTTCGTTTACAAAATTTTCTCAAGTGATAAAACACTGATTCCCTTTCCAAAATCCTTGTATTAAACCAAACTATATTTCTACTTTGAAAATTACTTTATTTCATAAAACTAAGGCATTACAAACCTTCTAAAACGTGGACATGACTATTGAAACCATCAAATATTTTTCCTTCTAAATTGATATGATTTTACACAAACAAAACCATTAAAATTTTGTTTTCAAAACCGTGTGATTCATGGTCATAAAAACCCAACTCATTTGTTCAAATTCATTTTCACTTTCTTTGCAAATTCTTTTTCACTTTCTTTGCAAATCCTTAAAATCAACATTTGCCCGTTTCATTTTTTTCGAAATCACAATTAGTAAACACTTAGGAACTTTTTACACAAAATAAATCAATAAAAATCCTTCAAAACTGTGTTATGTACCCTTGGAAAAACAAATCTTTTGTTTATTTTCCATTCTCTTTAAAAAAATTCATTTTCATCATTCATGAAAATATTAATTTGTGAACACCTATTTTGAGGTGTCTTGACCGAAATTCACCATGTTTCTAGGGATCAAAATTAATTCCCTGTTCTTGAAAAATTTCAACTTGAACTCTAATTATGGGCATCAAAATCGTAGCCCTCTCCTTGGCCATTGAAGCCAAAAATTGGTTTCCTTTTCATCATCAAATCATGGTATACACATACATACACATCATATATATATCACAAGCATGCCATATTCTCATCATGTATAGTATAAGCATGCCATTAAAATCATAAATTCATGCAAAGTATATTAAGCATAGGCAATTAATCAAAGTTCATAAACACTCACAAATTAATTACATGACCATGGATATGAATCCTCATATAGATTCAACATCCATCAAATATATAACCATCTCTCACCACCATACTTGGTTGGTGAGGTGGATCTCCATCTTACCTCTTGAAGATCCTCAAAATCTCCTTGTTTTGTTTCTTTTTCCAAGTCCTTCACCACCAAGGGCTTCTTAAATACAAAACAAAATACATAAAAATTAGTATACTAAGCTTGATTAAGAGGAACCATGGATCAAACATGGTTTAGATCATGAAAAAGAAGAGAAGAAATGAAGTTTCCTTACACTTCACCACAAATACCCTATAACTTTGATTTTGAAGAAAGTCCATGAAGATGAATGATTTAGAGGAAATCTTCAACATGAAAGTTGCTTAGAATATCATGTAAATTCACAATCAATGGTTGGATGAAAATAAAAGAGATTGGAGAGTGGATTTAAGTGTCTTGACCGAATGGTGTGTTTAGGAGAAAAGACTGGAGTTTTTTGTGTTTTGCTTTGGAGAAGATGATAAATAGAAAGGAAATTATGATACAATGATAGAAAACAACACTTTTGGCCTTCTTTGAAGTGTATGGTCGTAGCTCACATGGAGAGAAAGAAGAGAATATATATATATATTTTTTGCCAAGTCTTGCTTTAGGAAAATCAATGAATGATGAAGATTGATCAAGATAGGTAATAATGGTCTTCAAACTTTTTCTTTGGCCTAAAAAGCCTACTCAAAATTGTCTCCTCCTTCCTTTGCATCTCCAAAACCGTCCCCCCTCTTCATGCACTGCAAAATGTGACAAATCTCCTAGCCATCATTTTAGGCAATCTTAACCCTTAATTAAAAGAATGGTGTGGATTAAAAATAGCTACTAGGTTTAGGTTCTAGATGGAAGACTTTATTTGAGCCATTGGATCATTTTTGGCTTGCAATCCTAATCATTGAATGTGTCTCCAAAATGAAGGGTCAAGATTACACGTTCAAACTTTACATCCAAGGGTCCAAAATGGTTATTGTCATTTTTGATGACCAATTTTCCACCATTGATCTAAATCCAAATCCAATGGTCATAAATGGTCCTTGTTACTTTACAAGACCAAATCTCCACCCTTGATCACTTCTAAATCCAATGGTTGTAAATGATCATAGCCATTATATAAAAATAAATCTCTACCCTTGATTTAATTTTCATCTAACGGTTATAAATAATCCTATTTACTTTTAAGATCAAATCTCCACTGTTGATTAAATCAAGATCAAGTCTCCATCGTTAATTAAATCAATGGTGGATATTCAAACCACCAATGTTGACTTAAGTAATATAATTTCTATTTTTATCTGCTAAAACCCCACGAAAGAATATATTTACTGTATTTTTATCATCCGATAAATTAAATACAGTACAAAACACAGTACAAGAAATTTTCTAAAACTATTTTCGGATTCAGGTTTAGTAAGATCCCCTGTCTCCGTCTAAACAGTACAAATTTTTCTATGCGTAGAAAAATTTTCACTTTGCGGGACCCACATAGGCCCACGTATGGCCACCTGGGCCCACATACACCCCCCTGGGCCCACAAACAGTAAAAAAAATTTATAATCATCTATAAAATCACAAAAATTAGAAAACGCACAAATATCAAATCAGATTATGTAAAATAATTACCTAAGGTAAAAATTAAATTACGTAAAGTTTTCTCCGACCAGAAAATTATTATTTTCCTGACACGGAGTAACTCACTCAAAATGATCAAATACGCTGACGGAATAATCAAAATAATTTTACAGTATCCAGAAATTACTAAATAGTAAAATTTTGTTAACTATCAAAATTACTGTTTAAGAGATATGAAATTTTTGGGATGTTACATAAAACAACTTTTTTAATATGCTTGAAAAACTTTTACTAAATTTTAAGATTAGAAAACAGCTTTCACAAACAAATCTCTTTAATTAGAAAAACTAAAGATATTATAGTTTAGAAGATGAAGTTCAAATAACAAAGAGATAAAGATAGATAGAGCTTTACTCATAGGATTTTATATTGGTTTGGCCACATCACTTGCCTACTTCCATTCTCTAGCACACAGTCAAGATTTTTATATATTCGGGTAGTCTTTCTTCCACTCTAACTCGTCCAAGCTAGATTACAAGTATTGTTTTCATACGTAGCCTCTTCAAGCTCACTTATAAACCTCATAGACCATTACCGGGTCTAGGTTACAAAGAGATGATAAGTTTGGGGTTTGTGTTTAATCGCTTATGCACTCACAAAGTGGATAAAAACACTTAATATTAGAGTAAAAGAACTCTACTTTACAAGAGATAGACAGAATATACAAGTAGAGTAAGTATTTAACAATCAGAGAGCAATGTAACAGTACTATCAACAAGCTTTTCTATAGCAAGTGTAAAATTTGGATATTGTAGTAATGGCTTTACCAACCAAAGATTCCATACTTATATGAGCTTCAAAAACTTCAGTTTATAGTCTTCAACCAATTCTAGCCATTGGAAGTTGTTTAACGCAGTTGTACCATGTCTTAAAACTTGCTAGAGAGAGATAGTTATTATTTTATTTTCTAGTGGCAGCTTTTTGCAACTTTCTCTTGACTGGTACAATAGCTTTTATACTTGTACTAGGAGAATATTACATGCATTTTGACTTTGAGATAACATTTCTAAGCAATTTTAGTCTTCCATGTTGAAGTCCCACAAAAATAGCTTTACGATAGGTAGCTTTCTGATGGATAGCTTTTTGAGCAAATAGCTTTATGATGTCTAGCTTTCTCAACAAATTACTTTCTCAAGGGTAACTTTCTAAACAAGAGCTTTTTGAGAACTAATAATGCATAGGTTCGATTGAACCAAAATGTTTGCTTCTTGATAAAACTTTTATGTCCTTAACACACTTCAACAAACAATTAGAACAACTCACACAGTATACTTAACCTCAACTAATAATATAAACAAATGAGTGCATAGAGCAAATATACCTATGAGTTTTCTTATGCAAGCATTACAATTTTCACTTTAAAGAACAAGTTTGTTATCATCAAAACTGAGGAATACAAGAGGTTCAAGACATGTTCAGGGGTCTTAAGACTTTGGAGCATATAGAACTCAGTCAACCAATGCAAAACAAAAATCCCCTTATCTGGATGCAACAATTTAAGCAAGACATAATTTATATGGGGACAACCCCATTTGCTAAGAAAAATAGACTATTGGTGAGTGAGGTTTAGGGGTAAAAGGTAGTTGGTGCTTGTTGTCTCTTTTTCTGATCTTGGCAGCTCAATAACTCAGTTTTTTGTTGTTCCAAGTTTGTTTACCTGCGTGAAACCCAAAAAGTTTTTGGGTATGGGCTTAGTGTCTATGTTTTCCTTTAGTTTATTTAAGAACATGAAGTTTGGAAGTATGTGCTTAACTAAGATGGATAGTGTCCTAAACGATAACATCTTCACTGGTGAGATTCCATCTCCATCTCCACCATCTACTGCGCCAAAGCCATCAATTTATTTAGGAATCGAATCCCTAACAACATCCTAGCATCATAGCTCAAACTTTGGCGACTCTGCATCCTTTACTTGCATGGAAACTTGGTCACATGACCTGTCTGGGTTTCAACCAAACTGGCCTTAGATACCTAAATGTCTCTAATAATAACCAACTCAACAGTAAGATCTTGGTGACTTCGACATTGATCTATTTCAATTCGTCATTGTTTGTCAGCAACCAGGGGCAACTCAACCAAACCGGCCTTAAATACCTAAATGTCTCCAATAAGCAACTCATTAGAGAGATCCCAATGACTTCAGCATTGATCTAATTCAATGCATCATCGTTTTTTAGCAACTTGGGGCAACTTAGTTTTCAGGCAATAGTTTCCATCCTTTCAATAAAACCCAATTCTCAATAAATTCCATCTCCATCAACTTGGTTTTCAGAGGAACATATTAGTTTTGGTACAATAGTTTCTAAAGACTAAAAAGCAATAGAAAGGGCATAAGGGCTTAATTGATTAAGAGGGAATGAGGAAGGATTTTTCTACAAATACTTGCACATAATTTCCTATTCTTAAGAGACCAAATTTATAATTAGTAACTTTACACAATAACTTCTTCAATGGGTAGCAAGTCATTTATCCTAGCCATTGGCGTGTTTATCCTATAATCAATGGCTCAAATAGCATAGTGCATCAACCCAATCTTTTTGTGCATTGAAGACATTTCTATTAAATAATGTTGTTGTACTCTTATTTCGATTGACTAACTCAATAAGAGACTTTGTATAAGAATTGCGATCTCATCATAGCCCCTAAGTTGAGGGAGGTATTGTATTAAGTTATTTTGACATTCTTATTTATAAGCCCTAAGATATGTTTAGACGAAGGAGTTTGGAGTGACACAGAAATGATGACTAATTTTTCATTGTCAGTAAACATTTCATTTATTTGAGAATATTTTACAATGAGAAAAATAAAATGAGATTCTTTCCATCAAATTTCATAAATCTTAATCGACGGTGTGGTTCCATAAATCTCAGTTCGGGGAAATGAATCGCTTTCTCTTATAGGCTCTCTATTTTCACATAGTTGTGAATGCAAGAGTCGAGTTGACGAAATACAGAATGTCATTAACATTTATAAGAAATAATAATTTGATTGAATTGGAAATAAAAAGTGTAACTTACAATATTTGTAAGTGTCGTAACGTATAACAAAACAATAAACAAAAAAAATATACTAAAGAACTAAAAAAACAAAAGAAAGGAAAATTTCTAAAAAAAGTTAAGGAGCTTGAAGGACTCTTTTCCTGTTATATATGTGAGGAGTGGTGAGTGTCAAGCCCCAATTTTATCTTCAATCCTACTACTTATACTGCAACGACTCTTGCTTCCTTTTAAATCTTAAATTTAGGGGATTTTGGGTGCCTTTTGTGGTAGTTGAACTTTCTTTTCAAGGCTAACATCCATAATCTCCTTTTTTTCAACGTGTCTTAGGTAATTACAAGCAAATCTAAGCAGTTCCCTTGGAGTCTCAAGTAGTTCATGGCCTATACTCTAGTCGAAGTAAACTCAATTAGATCTATGTCGGCTCCTTCCCACTTGCCGACCCTGTCTCTTGCATCGATATTCTCCCTGCTTTTGATCATTCTCTTTTAGTCATATGTTTCTTTTACTTATTATTTCTCCTTTAGGATTCCTCGTCCCTTTTTTCCATGTTACTTAAAAATTTTCAAAATGACCTTAATAAAGATATTATTGTAAAATATTTCAATTATCTCTTATTTGATTTTATAAACATTTAATAATTCTCTAAATTTAAAAATAAAAAATTAGCCCTCCCTTTCATTTCTTTCCAAAATTATCCAATCAAACATACCCTTGTATCTTTTTCGATTAGCCGTTGTGCATTAATGAAGTGATTTATTGATAGGTATCGATTCGATTGAGAAATGTTTCTCTTAATAGATTATGATTAATGTTATTTACACAGACAAATATTTCTCATAAACCTCACAAAACAACAATTATTACCCTTTTTTTTCTCTTTCTTTCTCTCGCTTGTTCCTATTCTCATAAACAATTATTACCCTTCTTTTTTCTTTTTCTTTCTCTCTCTTTTTCCTATTCTCATAAATGACTCTCATGTTGTCTATATTATTTGTATTTCAAAAAAATATGTGAAAATAACTTTTCCATAAATTATTTATGGGTTAATATACTTGCAAAGATAAAATTTACACATAGACCAGATATTTAAAGTTGAGTAGGATAACTAAAGCTAGGAGAGAGAGAGAAAAGAGCACCCAACAAATTACTAAAAACTTTAGTCCGTGTGGAATCACTACAAGAAACACGGGAGTTACCATCGGAATTTCCCGGCAAATTAGACACCATTGCTAAGAAAGAGACTTCCAACGACATAATCCACTAGAAAATGTATCGTAAGAAAAAAAAAGAAATAAAATGAAAGAAATTATTAGCAAAAAAAATTTGCCGAAATAAAAAATAAAATAAAATTATTTTGTTATTTCCGGTGGATTTTTCCATTGGAAAGTGAATAGAAAACAACTTTGATAGATTCTTTGAAGTTTTTGGTTGATAATATTAGCAATGATAAGATGAAATTGAAAGCAAATGAAATTTATATAACAAGTGATTTCAACAATGATAATGAAATTATACAAGAGTTTCATGGAGAGAAAACACTTGATAAAATTGTGAGCTCAACATCCTTAGAATTAAGGAAGATAAGTGGGTGATGCCTAGACTATTGGCCTTGCTGGTAACACATGATGCGTGTGTCTCATTGCACTTATCTATCGAGTTTTGGAGAGTGGCGAAGAAAAAAAATAATTTCATAAGTATTTGGATGAAGTTGAGATTAGGGATTCAATAGTAATTATGATGACAAGTGTAATATATATACTTTTTTTTATTACTTGTAATACATTATGAACTCAAAGAAAGATTATCCATATTTAATTAATGACTTTATGAATTAGGAGCATCAGTATCAGGAAAAATAATTTTTTTTACCTTTAATGAATTGTTCTCGCATGTGTTAAAAGGTTTTTGTATTGGATCTCTTCTACTGAGTTAAGATAGAAATCTTGACAACAATTCAAGAAGTGCGACTTTTTTTTCTAAGCAATGTTACTTATGAAATACATCAATCATCATCATTGTTCATTAACAGTTAAAGACTCAAATTTTCTTGGCATGTTTACACTTTTCCTTATACACGATGATATCCAGATCCAATAGACCTCAACCCATATATTTTCTCCAATAAAAAAACCACTTTGGACTTGAGAAGTTATACAAGTTGATCTCTGTAGGCTTTGATTATCATTAGGTGTAAGGAAGAGTGTAAGAAGGTTAAGAAAATTCGCGCCTTTAACAATTGATGACATTGATGATGATAGATATATTTCACAACAAATATTATATGAAAAAAATAGACCACTTTGGACTTAAGTTATATAGGTTGATCTCTGTAGGCTTTGGTTATCATTAGGTGTAAGGAAGAGTGTAAGAAGGTTAAGAAAATTCGTGCCTTTAACAATTGATGACATTGATGATGATAAATATATTTCACAACAAAAATTATATGAAAAAAATATTATTTCTCGAATTTTAGCAATATTGATATTCTAGTTCATCAAGAGAGAATCCAGCACAAGAATCTTTCAAACACGAGTGCAATCAATTCAGAAGGTCAAAAGAAAACAATCTTGATTTTCTCACATCACTTTTCTCTCACATTACTTTTTACACTATTCTCTATAAATTAGATCATTTTTTCTCTATCACTTCCTCTCAGTTAATCACAACCATTAAAAAATAATGTGAAAAGTGGTGTGATGGGAAAAGTGGTGTGATGGGAAAAGTGGTGTGATAGTATCATTTTTCAAAATAAAATTGATTTTTTTATACTGATACTCCCGTAAATAGATATGGTGAGGCAAGATATTGAGGTCCAAATGTGTTAATGTTAATGCAATGAATGAGTGCTTAATGCCCAAAATTCACGGAATTAAAATAAAAACATTTAATAAAATTAACTTTTGAAATGGATTCAAATTGGAAGATAATTCCACCTTACATACTGATTTGCTAGCAATTTGATTTGCAGGAGACAAAGCATAGCTGATCGTATCAACACTAGGGGTGTTCACATCCAAACCAATAAAAAAAAATCGAAAACCAATTCAAAAAAATCGAAAATCGACAAAAATCGAAATGAATTGGATTGTTTTGGATGAAAAATTAAAAGAACTGATCGGTTCGGTTCGGTTTTCAGTTCCATTTCGTGAAACTGATCTAAACCGAATCGAACTGATTACTACACTGCATATATATATATATATATATATATATATATATATATATATATATATATATATATATATATATATATATAGCTACTTAAATGTCCCTATAATATCCATAAAATTATGTTTTCAGTCCCTACTATTACAGTATTAGGCAATGTTTTTACTTTTCAGCCCACCTTCACCCCCATTACATGTTTTCAGCCCCCTTCTTCACGTTTTCGGCACTTCCCCCCCCCTTCGGTCCTTCACCTCCCCTCACCTTCCCCCTTCCCCCACTATCCATTCCCCCACGGCAAGTTGCCCCACCACGATGTGAAAGGCCCCACCTTCACCCCTTCCCCTACCCTCCATTCCCCGCGGTAAGTTGCCCCACCGTGACGCGAACGGAGCCCCCCACCTTCACCCCTCCCCTTCCATTCTCCCACGGTGACGACCACCGCGACGCAAATGGAGTCCCCCCACCTTCACCCCTTCCCTCCTCCATTCCCCCACGGTGACGGCCCGCCGTTTCTGCGAACGGAGTCCCCTCCCCCACCTTCACCCTCCCCCCCCCCCTCGATTCCCCCACGGTGACGGCCCACTGTGCCTCCCTCTTCCCCCTTCAAATCTGCCCGTACCATGCCTCAACTCTCTAAATCCGCGACTCCCCCTTAGATCTACCTCCAGATCTGCCTCCAGAAACTCTGGCATTTGTGGACCACCATGTCTGAGGTGCAGTCCATATTTTTATTTCTGTTAACAAGTATCTACCTTATTAATTGATTTTGAATAAGCTTGCTTACCATCTCTGTTTTATGTTATTTTCCTTTATTTTGGAATAATAATGTCAAACAGATTACTCTTTTAAACTTATTATTATGATGAGTTACGTTTGGAATAATAATGTCAAACAAATTACTCTTTTATGATGGTTATTATGAGTGAGGAATTTAGATGGTTCTATGTGTCTAATTGCTTATGAAAAATGTTTTACTTAAGTTGTTTTCTTTGATGGTTGAGGAATTCTGCTACGGTATTGTTTTCTTTGTAGTGTTTACATTGTTAATCATGGAAGATGCTCTTGCAATGAGCCCCTTAATATGCAGCTTATGTAACTTCTGTGTATGCATTATGAAAGTGTTGATAACCCTTGAATTTCTTTCAATATAATCATGTATATTGGTCTTTATTTTGCAGGCTGAAAATACTATAAGTAGTGAGAGAATGATCGTTGCAAATGTTGAATCCACGAAGTCTACAATTGAACCAAACTGTGAGGAGCAAAATAATTTGAACAAAGAGGAAGGTTCTAAAGTTTTCAAGGTTGATAAGAAGAGGAAAGTTGTAGAAGGGTCCAGTGATGCTAATACTGATGCTAAATATGCAGGTAAGAGAAAACTTTTAAGCCTAGATCTTGGACTTGGGATCATTTCACAAAAGATGATTCAATTAATCCTAGAACTAAATGTAAATGGTGTGGGGCATATTAAACTCTATTACACTTGTCAATTTTTGTCTAATTTTGTCATTCATATTGATTATTATATTTTATACATTTTTTAGAACTTGCCCCAATCCCGCAACCAAATGAAGAGGATTCTGGTGCTAAGTCTGATTAGCTTTGGATAATTTTGTCATTCATGTTGTTGTTGAGTTGTTGACTTGTTGCTATGTCATTGCTACCATGCCATTGATGTCATGCAATTGCTGTCTTGCTGAGTTATTATTTTGATTTTATTTGTTTGAATTCTGAACTTTGAAAATTTTATTTGTTTGTATGGTTTGTATGACTTTATGAATAATTTGGAGTTTGAAATTTCAATTATATTGTTGTTGTTATGTATTTCCATTTAGATTGCATTTTCACTATGTTATTGTTTAAAAATTGAATCATCCAATGCATTCCAAAGGTTTGATTATTGGAATTCATTCAATCCAAACTGAACAGATGATATTTATCTTGTTTGGATCAGATGATTTTTTGCCTCAAAATCGATCCAAACAGATCCAAGAATACCCCTAATCAACACCACCATCTTCAAGCTTCCCATCACCATTATCCTCAATTCAAACCATTGTTACCATGGAATATTAACCACATGCACCTCAAGTACACAAACCGGAAAACCCAGGAAAAAAAGAAAACATAACACAAATTACAAAATGCTACAATCATAGCACTTGGCAAGCCGATGACGGTATATAAATACCTGTTCATGCTGACGAAAAGGAAACAGAATTGGAATAGAAAGATAGGGATCAAATTAATAGAATATACCTGCAATGAAGGAGTAACTGAATGTTGATGCCCTTCTCCTTCTCATGGTGGCCAGACATTTCAAGATTGAAGAGCAAGAATGACAAGAGAGACCTTCTTCCTTCACGGTAATGGCATGCTTTCGCTTAGGGGAGCATCTCCACCAATTTTTCGAAAAACATTTGCCTCAGAAAATTTAGATCTCGAGCAACCCAGAGAAAATAAAACTAGCAAGTAACTTATTTGTTTTGGATCAATAATCCACATGTCAATTTTTTTCCACGTGTCATTTCAGCCAATAATTTTATGCATTATTTTTTTAATATATGGTAATTATATTAGTTAATTTTTTGTTCATGTGTCGTTTAATGTGATAATTTGAGATATATGTTAAAAAAATTATTACATGTACAAAAATAAAATAATTAATTTAAAAAATAAAAAAAAGTTATATAACTTGAAAACAAAAATAAAAACGAAAAAAATAAAAACAATTCATATGGACAAATAAGTAAGAAAAAAAATCAAAATTGTTAAAAAGAATAAAAATTGGCAGAACAAATAAGTATAAGTTTTATTAAATCAAATATATGCAATAAATTATCTAAAATTGAAAGTTTTAGGAGTTTTATGCTCTGTTAATTACTTCTTTGCATCACATGCTTATTTTTACTGATTAAACCTTTTTGTTTTTACTAAATGCACATAATTAAATGAAAATTTAGATACACCTTATCATATATGAGTATAATTTTCATTAATATCATTTATATAATGGTTAAATAATTGTAAAAGAAGTTTTTAATTTTTTAGTGAAATTAAAAGCAATTTTTATCTAAAATAACCGTATAAAACTACATGTACTTTAATAATTTTGTAACACAAATATAACTAATCAGATTAATTTCCAATTAATAATGTACATTCAATTAATTTGTTTTTATCATGTAATTTAAAATTCTTGTCCATATAGGAAACAAATATTTGAAATTTCAAATATTATAAAATTATATAATTTCAATACATTAACAATAGAAATTTACTGAGGCACCTACTATATTTATATTTTAAGAAAGTGAGATATATGAACAAATATTAAATAATAATTGTTAAAATATAAAGGTACCCTCACATGGTAGTCAGGCTTGTGATAGCTTCACTTGCAACATGTGACACTATTGGACTTGATTTTGATATGATATTGAAGTTGGCATCACGCATAGCATCTTAGTTGCCTTCATTATTCCTCATGCTCAAATCTTAGACAATTCTCAATTTCTCACAATGAAACATACAGACTGCAACTTCAACACCACTAAAGCATCAATATTAATCCTCTGAAATGCGTGGGTAATATAGGAGTATAGTTGAATCTTACTTTCGATTTAATAATGTATTTATGTAATTAGTGACTTGCATTGCACCACAATGGAGTTTTGCTACAATCCCGCAAAACACTCATACATTTTGTGAAAAACACCTAAATAATTAGGCCTTTTACAAAGTAATCAAAATGTTTTGAATTTAGTTTAGTAAATGGTTGATCTGTCATGCTAAAATCTCTTGTCATCATTAATGGTATTTAAGAATATCATTTTTCCAATATTCAAATTTGTTATGCACAACCTGAGATACAAATTTTTTTAAAGAGAACACCATTTATTAACGACAAAATTTAGAAATTATTTAGTAATTGAAGATCGAAATACTCTCTTTCATATCCCGAAATAAGGTTTATGAAATTTATTATATTTAATTACTCAAATTTATGCTAATATCAAAAGTTAATATTATACATGGAAAGGGAATTTTTTTTTTTTTTGTGTATGAAAGGAATAATTATTAATAATGTCAAATATTGACTTCTAATTTAAACGAGTTTCAAATATTGGCTTCCAATTTAGATACCATTTGCTCTAACATGTGAAATCTCGAAATGAAAACGAAAATAATATTAGTTTAGAAATTTAACAGTCATTACTCATTTACAATAATGTTGTAGCCAATCACACAATTTACAAAAATTTATTTTAGAAAAATACTTTTCTTCAAATGGATTCAAAATGGAATATACCATTATCACACTTAGCTTCGATATAAATAGAGGGCTCTAATCTTGTATCATGTGTACTTAGAAATAAAATTATCTTCCTCTTCTAACCCTAAAATTATATTCCTCTATAGTTTTCCTCTTCTTCCAAAAAAAACTAACACTACTCATTATTTATGCCTTATGATTTTGTTGTTATAAGGCGTCTCTTGTGAAGAGTAGAATTTCAAACTTCACAACTATCTCTCCATTTTTCTTGATGCGAGTTTTATATGGAGTGTGCTCTCACCACTGGTAAAAGCAAAATATTAGCAATTGAGTAAACTCTCAATTTTCTCGAAAATTTTTTAGAATACTAATCTAGTTCTCGAAGGATTATTAATTAACTTGATTTCTCAATGATGGTTGTTTTATATTAATATAGTCTTAAAATTATTATTTATTAAGACTAAATTAATGTTGTTTGATGACAAAAAATTCTCATTTGAGGACCAATTCGACATCATTAATCTTTTAAAAACCAAATTAATATTCTAAAATTCTTTCGAGGACCAAAATTAAGGATTTACTCTTAGAAATTTCAGATACACTTAGTGGAAGACAATGTATTTTTGGGTAATGATTATTTGAGGGACCTACAATGATTTCCAGATAGACTGGAAACTTCAATGCCTTTTTTTTTAAATGATATTTTGTTCTTTCTAGTCTTATAGGACAAACTAAATACAGCAGATCATGATTCCCGTAGCATGTTATGCACAGAATTAGAGGCATCTGGTTGGCTATGTAGTATGAAGGCTTCTCATAAAAGCTCCATAGTGATTAGTGAATGAAGGCATCTTAGCATGAAGCTCATGCATTGTGTGATAGAGAACATTAACAGAGTCACAATTCATCATCTACATTGTTTGGTTGAAATCAGCCTACATCCCACTTGAAGCTATGGAGTTGAGGTGGAGAGCCCGAGGAGGAATGATCTACAACTAGTTCTGACCAATCTAATTCCCCGTAATGCTTGTGTAGGAGTTTCTTTATGTCATCAATACCAGTGAGTTTGCTCTCTTGAAGCAAGTCTGCAACATCATGATTTTCTTTCACTGACATTGTGTTCCCTAATGTGTAAATCTCGTCCAACTTATTAGCACGACTATAAAGTTCAATCATGCATGTATAGTGCTCCAAGACAGGTGTTATACCGTAATGTTCTGTCATAAGATTGAAATACTTCTGACCTTCTTCCAGGTTATTCATATGAACACAAGCACTCAGAACACCTACAAAAGTGATAGCATCTGGAACTTCATTAGTCTTCTCCATTTCTTCAAAAAGAGCCAGGGCTTCATTCCTCATCCCATGCACACCCAAGCTAGTGATCATTGTATTCCAAGTAGCCAAGTTTCTCACTTGCATCATATCAAACACTCTCCTTGCATCATCTAAACTGCCACATTTGCTGTACATGTCTATAAGAGCCGTACCCAAGAAAGGCCCTAGTTCAAAACCATTATTGAGAGAAAAATCATGAATCCATCTACCCAACTTGAGGCTACCCATCTCAGTACAAGCTCTGATCAAGCTCACCATAGTGAATTCATTTGGCCTCACATTATCAAGCTGCATTCTTTCAAACAAATCAAAAGCTTCAATTGGCTGCTGGTGTTTCACATACCCATCAATCATTGCTGTCCATGACACAACATTTTTAGAAGGCATCTGCTCAAATATTTTCCGGGCAGCGTCCAATTTCCCACAAGCAACAAGCCCTGCAATCACAGTGGTCCACGAGACCACGTTGCGCGCACGCATTTTATCAAACACCTTACATCCACTATCTGCATTGTCACACTTGAAGTAAAGGTTTATCATAGTGTTCTGCACATAAATGTCACCCCAAAATCCCATTTTGATTGCTAAAGCATGTGCTACTCTTCCAAAATCAAGGGCAGAAGAAGCAATGCAAGCATTTATGACAAAAGGGTATGTAAATTTGTCAGGCGAAAAGCCCTGTGATACCATAACCTTGAACAAAAGAAGGGCCTGCTGAGGGGAACCACTCATAGTATAAGCTCTAATCATGACATTCCAAGTGAAGGTATCTGGGGCATTGAGTTGATGAAATACCAAGGTGGCATAGTCCATTTTGCCAAAAGAAGAAGATAGTTGAAGGAGTTTCCTGATAAGCAATTGGTCATGGGTTAGACCAAAACGGATTATTCTACCATGGACTTGCTTAAGCTGCTTGAAATTACAGCACTTTTTAAGTAAGACAACAGCTTCCTGTGAAACAAACCTTGTTGTTGGGGTTCTCAAGTGGGAAACATTAATATCTGGGGCGCAGCATGCCACCTTCATACCCAACGCGTTCTTTGCTTTGTTGCAGTTTGCCAATGCAATTTGGGATATGGCTCAGAACACGAAAAAATCAAATACACAACAAAAGGATAATAATAGTGCTAATTGCTAAACGCACCACCGCACAAAGGGTCGAGTGTTGTACTCTTCGGATAAGATTACATTGGAAAATTATATTCTTACATTTTTTTTATATTTTTTAATAATTTTGATTAAATAAAAAATAATAATAAAAATAAAATGATCAATAATATAAAAATAATATAAAAATAGTAATTGAATTACATTTATCACAATCTCAAAAAAAGTCAAAGAAAATAAACAATGTGAACAAGCATTCTCGCAAGTTTGGTGCGTCTTCCAAATTCAGTCAAAAACGTGGACGCGGTTCCAATCACAACCGTAGAATAAAACATGCATAAATGTCCACCATAAGTGTCAACTCAATAAATAAAAATATTAAGGGTTTTTTTTAACATCTTTTTACAAGTGAAAAAATAATTTCTCATAATATAATTAAGTGTTTAAATAAAATTTATTTTATATAATTTTTTTATATATATAAATTTTAAAAACAAATTTAAAATTACATATTTAAAAAATTTAAATTATTTTTAAATTTTTATTTAGATTAATAAAAGTTATTAATAAATAAAAAATAATAAATTTTAAATAAATACAAAATAAATATTTTCTCAAGTATTAAATATTTTTTATTTACTACTTACTATTTTTATATTTTTTAACAAGAATCTTTAAAATATTTATTAGACAAACTCATATATTAATGAAAATAAAAATATCCAATAATAAAATAAAAAATAAAAAATAAAAATATTCTTCATAAATGAACTAATATTAAGATTAATTTAATCTAAAATGAATACTAATTTTATCTTACTAAAATCGGACGATGTCACTTTTGAACTTCTCCAAAAATGGTGTAATAGGATATAACATTGGCAGAAAGGCTCAAACTTTAGGTGGGGACCCCTCAAAGTCTTGCCTATTTGGTTTTTAGGAATAGCATCTCTCCCAAGTCTCAACTTCACCAAAGCTCCATTTCCTGCTCCTTCACTCCTTCGTTCCTACCTTTTCCTTCCGAAACCATCAAACCCCACGCCCGAACCATCAATCCATGGGCACGAGCAGTGACCCGACCCAGGACGGGTCGGACGAGCAGCAGAAGCGTTCGGAGATCTACACATACGAGGCCCCTTGGCACATCTACGCCATGAACTGGTCCGTCCGCCGCGACAAGAAGTACCGCCTGGCCATCGCCTCCCTTCTCGAGCAGTACCCCAACCGGGTCGAGATCGTCCAGCTCGACGACTCCACGGGTGAGATCCGATCCGACCCGAACCTCTCCTTCGAACACCCCTACCCTCCCACAAAGGCCATCTTCATCCCCGACAAGGAGTGCACCCGTCCGGACCTCCTCGCCACCTCCAGCGACTTCCTCCGCGTCTGGAGGGTATCCGACCCGGACGAGAACCCGACCCAGCACAACAGCCGGGTCGAGCTCAAGTCCCTCCTCAACGGCAACAAGAACAGCGAGTACTGCGGGCCTCTCACCTCGTTCGACTGGAACGAAGCGGAACCGAAGCGTATCGGGACGTCGAGCATCGACACCACGTGCACCATCTGGGACATAGAGAAGGAGACCGTGGACACGCAGCTTATAGCGCACGATAAAGAGGTTTATGATATCGCGTGGGGCGGCGTTGGCGTCTTCGCCTCCGTCTCCGCCGACGGTTCCGTTAGGGTTTTTGACCTCCGCGACAAGGAGCACTCAACTATCATCTATGAGAGTTCTGAGCCGGACACGCCACTAGTCCGCCTCGGGTGGAACAAGCAGGATCCCAGGTACATGTTTGAATTATATTATTTTGTACCTTATAATCAAAATAAGTAGATTAGCAACTTAGTCTTTGAAATTATTCTCCACTTCCACTTGCAGTTTACTCGTATATCAAGTTAATTCTTCTTAGAGACTAAAGTGAGAGTGAGAAACTAAAAGAATTTGATACGAATTTTATAGATTAAGATACTAATCCATACTCATAATTAAATTCATAGACTAAACTGCAAGTAAAAGAATAATTCTAAGGAATAAGTTGTTAATTTACGAAATCCTACTTAAAAAAAAAAAAGTGATTTTTTTTTTAATTAATCAAAATCAAGTATGAACTAGGTACATGGCGACCATCATAATGGACAGTGCTAAGGTTGTTGTACTTGATATTCGCTTTCCGACACTTCCGGTGGTAGAGTTGCAAAGGCACCAGGCAAGTGTGAATGCAATTGCCTGGGCGCCGCATAGTTCTTGCCATATCTGCACTGCTGGGGATGATTCGCAGGCTTTGATTTGGGACCTTTCTTCGATGGGTCAGCCTGTGGAGGGTGGGTTGGACCCAATTCTTGCTTACACTGCTGGGGCGGAGATTGAGCAGCTTCAGTGGTCGGCTTCTCAGCCAGATTGGGTTGCCATTGCTTTCTCCACCAAGCTTCAGATTCTGAGGGTGTGAGTGTTTTGTTGTTTTGTCTTGTTTTGCTTGCAGATCACCAAAGGTGGAAATTGGAAAGTATAGCTGGATGAGTGCAGGCACTGTTGTCATCCATTATCTTGTCAACATGAGGGTATTTTGTCTCTGATGCTTTGGTACTTTTGTGAACCCTTTCCATTGTCATTAGTTTCCAAGGGTTTTTTCTTTTCTGTTAAGTAAATGTGCAAACAAAATTGGGGTTAGTTCAAGGTGGTCTATTCTTCTTTTTCCTATTTCTTTTATTGTTACTACCTTAACCTTAATGAGTAGCTCTAAAGATGAAGGCTTTAGAACTAAAATACTTCAGGTTTAGTGAAAACAAGTCTTAGTTTGTCTTTGGTAAGTTAGTCTGTATTCTCACATTCTTGTTCACTGACTACGAAATTTGTGGAAAATCCCATTGTATGTAAATGTTTTCAATTTTATCCATATCTCTACTGTGACTCAATGTGTGTGAGGGTGATGGACAGCTTCCTGTCAAGAAACCCTCTTATAATGCATGGCAAGGGTTATGTCTTTAACTAAATATCGGAGTCTTGGTGTGGTGGTTTATGCTTAAGCTGTTTGGTATTGGTTTGTCTGGATGATGGGTGCATTTTTTTTTTTTTTTGTGTGGATTTGGATGCCTTGGTATCTTCATTGTTGCATCTTACTGGGACACTATTTAAGAGAAAGCTGTGGTGTAACTGGAGCACAAAGTGGGCTCTGTGGTGTCATGGGAGAAAAATACCTATCCCCTTTCTTTTCTTTTATCTTCAAATGTTATCTTTATATTGTGCCATGGTGGTTTCTTTTAAACTGACCATGGTTCTGTTATTGGATTGTTAGCTTTCTTATTTTTTCCTCTAGACATAAAGGTTATTTTAGAGGAAGTTAGAGTTTAGACTTTGGAGAAGCACAGAGACATTGTCTAAGAAAGGAGATATTAAAGCCCTGATATGATAAAACTCTCCATTTAAGAAACCCCCTTTAAAGATCATAAACTAAACCCCACTTCCCATTGATTAGCCAGATGAACAATGCTTGCCTGAGTAAGATGAGGTCAACAGTTTCAGTTTTTGAATATTCAAACATTTAGCGCCAGCCAAATGCACCAAACTACAGCAAATGTTGTACTTTTCCACAAGATTTTACTTTCTTTTGTTATTCCAAATCCAAAGTATGAAAGAATCTAAACCAATGAACTACTACTCCCCTACAGGTAAAGAACAAACCTGCCTCATCCCACATATATGAAACAATATATTCCATGTTTAAATCACCTTTCAGTTGGCAGTAATTAAACAGTTGATTTTTACTAACTAATGTATAGGACAGATAGGTTTGTAGGCTGTTCGCTGTGAAAACATAAAAAATGTTAACAAGACCTCCCTTGGATTTGCAATCAAGCTGTGGAATTAGGAGGTATTTCCTTGGAAATGTCTTCTCTTTTAAATTCTAGAAATAATTCTTATTTATTCTTGTAATTCTTGTTTACATGACAAGATAAGAAAGCATGGTGCAGAATATGATTTTCTGTAAAATCTTGTTAAATAATTCATGGTGAGTTGCTTTCCTACTGTGCTTGCCTTACAGTGTCATTGGCAAGTAGAAACACACACACTTTCCTTTTTTGGGAGGAAAAAAACTTGAAGTGATGCTCTTTCCTTCGTTTAAGCATTCTGTCTAAGAAGATAGTCACATCTCTTTTTTGTTGTAAATAAAGAAGAAGAAATATAGAGAGATCAAGACAAGAATGGGATGGAGAAGAGAATACATATAGATCGAGACAAGAAAATATGAATTTAAAATCTAATTCTTCATGAACTCGTATTCTATCTTCTTCTTATTTCTTTATATGGAATCATGTCCTTATATAAGACTCCAAATATAAAGAAGAGAGAGTAATTATACTTTTCAATACAATGTACCAGTATGTGTAAATGTTACAAAGTAAGTGTAATGGTTATAAAATAATTAAACATACCAAAGGTTATAACCACTAACCTTTATTAATGGTATCCTTTAAATTAAATTAAGGTAGTCATCTACCATATGCAAAATATGCATGTGTTATAATACTTCTCTTTGGATGACTATACACTATGAGTATGTCTCGTTAAAATCTTGTTAAGAAAAATACAGCGGGATAAAAACTTAACCAAAAAAAAAAAGTACAATGTTCATAGGCAACTTTCTCTCAAAATATAACCAATTATGAAAGATCCTTAAGTTGACGCATTCCAATGTTATACACATGTTTTTTGAAAATTGAAGTTGGTAATGTCTTTGTGAATAGATTAGCTGGGTTGTCACTTAAGTGAATTTTACAAATATCAATATCACATTTCTTCAGGAGTTCATGAGTGTAAAAGAATTTTGAAGAAATATTTTTAGTTCTATCACCTTTTATGTAGCCTCTTTTGATTTGTGAAATACAGACTGTATTATCCTCATGCAATATTGTTGGCATATCATTTTCCTTCAATAATCCACATGCTCTTTTAATGTGTTGAATCATAGTTCTCAACCATATACATTCATGATTTGCTTCATGAATGACTAATATTTCTGAGTGGTTTGATGAGATAGTAGTAATTGTTTGCTTTACAGACTGTCATGAGACAACAATATTTACACATGTAAATACATAATCTGTTTGTGACCGAGCTTTATGTGGATTAGAAAGTAACCAGCATCAGCATATCCTACCAATTTTAATTTTTCTTCCTTTGGGTATAACAAACTCATATTAGATGTGCCAATGAAATAACGAAGAACATGTTTTACTCTATTTTAATGTCTTCGAGTTGGTGCAGAACTAAACCTTGTTAGCAAAATGACTGCAAAAGTTATATTTGATTTAGTGTTCTTTGTAAGATACAAAAGTGCTTTTATTGCACTAAGATAGGGTACTTCAGGACTAAGAATTTCTTCATCATCTTCCTGTGGACGAAAATGATCTCTTTTTACATCAAGTGAACGAATAACTATTAGGAAGTTTAATAGATAAGATTTATTCATATAAAATTGTTTCAAGATTTTTTCTATATAAGATGATTGATGCACAATAATTTTACTTGCTAAATGTTCAACTTGAAATCCAAGATAAAACTTGTCTTTCCAATATTCTTCATTTCAAATTCCTTCTTTAGGTAATATGCAGTCTCAGAGATCTCTTCTAGAGTCTTTATTATGTTTAAATCATCAACATAAATTGCGATTATAGCAAATCCATAATTTATTTTCTTGATGAAAACACAAGGACAAATATGATTATTTTCATATTCATTTTTCAATAAATATTCACTTAAACAATTATACCACATGCATTTAGATTGTTTTAACCCATATAAGAATCTTTGAAGTTTAACAGAGTATATGTGTCAAGGTTTTGAATTATATGCTTTAGACATCTTAAATCCTTTTGAGATTTTCATATATATATCATTGTCCAATGATCTATATAAGTAAGTTGTTATAACATTCATTAGACGTATGTCAAGTCCTTCAGAGATTGTCAAATTAATCAAATATCTGAAAGTAATTGTATCCATAATAAGGGAGTAAGTTTCTTCATAATCTATATCAAGCCTTTGTGAGAAACCCTGTGCTATAAGTCATGTCTTGTATTTTACAATTTCATTTAGTTTATTTCTTTTCTGAACAAAGATCATTTATACCTAACGAGTTTGACATCTTCAGATATTTGGACTACTGGTCTAAATACAATACATTTGACTAAAGAATTTAATTCAGCTTGTATTGTTTCTTTCTTTTTTGGTCAATCACTTTGATGTTGACATTCTTCTACACTTTGAGGCTCAAGCTCATTATCAGTAATAATTTCAGAAGTAATTGCATATGCAAAAACATTATCAATAATAACTTCATCTCTTCTCCCCATATTTTCATATTTTAATGAGATATCATAATTTGTTGGTACTAGAACCACTTATGGGGTTGCTTCCCTAGAAATATGATGTTGATGATCTATATTGCTTTTGACCCTTTCATGAGTGTCAATGACTTCTTTGAGAGTGTCATTTTGAATTTTTTTTTCATTTCCTTCTTTTTTCGAGGAACAATGTCCTTTGCACCAATATGTCTATTACGCTTCTGGCATGTTTTAGATTCATTGGATGTCATACCCACAAGATGTCTTACAAGGATAACTAATCGTGCAAGAGTATTTGCAGTCGGCACATGTGATTTAGTGAATTTTTGGATATCAACAAAAATATCTAGCAATTGATTTGCGGCATTTTGCAAATGAATTATTCTTTGAAATTCAAGTTCACATTGATTTGTGCGTGCATTAATATTGGTTAATGTTAGTGTGTTCCAACAAATTTCTTTTACTTTAGACCCTTTACTTTTTTCTTCCCCTAATAGCGAGAAAGTTGACTCATCAAATTGAGAATTTAAAAATCTTGCTTTTAAAAAGATCACTAGTTAAATATTCAAGATATCTAATGATAGATAGAGAGTCAAAACTAACATAAATATCAAAGCGACGGTGGGGGCTTATCTTAGTTTGTTGAGGGAGTGTAATAGGAACATAAATAGCACAATAAAAAATTCTAAGATGAGATATATTATGTTATTGATCAAACACAAGTTGTAAAGGTGAAAACTTGTGATATGTAAATGGTCGGATACGAATCAAAGATGTAGTATGAACTATAGCATGTCCCCAAGCAGATGCAGAAAGTTTTGATTTCATAAGCATAGGTCTAGCAATAAATTACAAACACTTAATAAAAGATTCAGCTAATCCATTTTGAGTATAAACATGTGCAATGGAATGCTCAACACTAATTCTTATTGATATGCAATAATCAGAAAAAGTTTTTGAAGTAAACTCACTTACATTATCCAAACGAAATGACTTGATCAGATGGTCAAGAAAACTTGATCTTAACTTTATAATTTGAGTAAGAACCTTAGCAACAACATTACAAGTTGAATGCGAACAAAAATGTGACCATCAAGTCGAAGCATAAATTAAAACCATAAAATATTAGAATGGTCCACAAGATGGATGGATTTGGTCACAAATGTCACCTTGTATTCTTTGTAAATAATCAAGAGACTTCAAAGATAATTTAGATGATGAAAGTCTAATAATTAATTTACTTTGAGCACAAGAAGTACAAAAATAATGATTAGGCGAAAGAATTTTCTGATCCTTTAAAAGGTGTTAATGTGTATTTTCAATAATACGTCGCATCATAATTGAACTTGGATGACTAAGACGATCATGTCAGAGTATAAAAGTTATAAGATCTGAGCACTCTAGTGCATATAACTCAACCACCCTTATTTTTGTAAAATATAATCTAGATGAGAAACTTGAAAATTTCTTTAATATGAACTTCTGTTTTGAAATTATAGAGGTAATATATAGATATTTTACATGTTCCTCATTTTTTGTTTCAACATGATACCATTTGCGACATATATCTTTGAAACTTATTAGATTTTTTCGAGATCTATTAAATATAACGTATCATCAATATACAATTTTGTCTTATTTAGGAATATAATTTGGATTCTTCTAGAGCCTTCAGTTACATTTGTAGAATATGATATGGTATTAACATTAATTTCAGCTAATATCAATTGTAAGAAATATTTTTTATCATGAAGAATTGTATGAATTGTGTCATTGTCTACTAAACATATGTCACCCTCCATTATATCAAGTTTATTTTGCATTATCTAGTAACACAAAAATATATTTGTAAGAATTAGAAAGAGATAATAAACAAGAAACATGCAAGTTATTGATATTCATGTTATAAATAAAACTTTAATGAAAAATTACTAATGATAAACTTCAAAATAACATAACTATAAATATAAACATATTTCAATAGTAGACATTTCCATCCACAATCAAATGATTAATCTTGCCATTATGGTCTTAAAAAAAATCAAAAACTTCAAAATCAATATTCATAGGAGACTCATTATCATAAGTTGGATCAACAGGTTTAGAAAAATTCACTTCAATATTTTTTCGCTTTTCTTTTAGTAATGTGTTGTAAAGTTCAACTAGGTATTTTGGAGTGTGACATATACAAGACTAATGACCTTTTGTTTCACATCTATAACAAATATTGTCATTGATTTACTCTTTTTCAAGATTTCTCTCATTTTTGACCCATTTTTTTTGGTTTATTTTAACACTTTTGTTTTTAAAACTTTGAGGAGCATTAACACAGGTCCAATAATTTTTCTTACCACGATCCCTTTTACTATTGCGGCCTCATCCTTGACTTTGAAAAAATGTCACATTCACTTTAGGGAATGGTGTTGAGCCAGTTGGACGAGATTAATGGTTTTTCATCAAAAGATCATTGTTTTGTTCAGTCACAAGTAAACAAGAAATTAGCTCAGAATATTTTGGGAATCTACGCTCTTGATGTTGTTGCTGCAGGAGCACATTCGAGGCATAAAAAGTAGAATATGTTTTTTCTAATATATCATCATCAGTAATTTTTTTTCTACATAATTTTAATTGAGAGTTAATTTTAAACAAGACTGAGTTATATTCACTTACGATTTTAAAATCTTGCAAGCTTTTGGAAGAATAATCATTTTTTGGTGTTCATATTTCTCCTTCAAACTATTCCAAAGGGCTAATGGGTCCTTAATAGTAAGGTATTCCATTTTTAATTCTTCGTGCAAATGATGTCAAAAGAAAATCATTGCTTTTGTGCAATCTTGTAATGATGCTTGATTTCCTTCTTTTATAGTATTCTCATGATTCATAACATTAAGATGAATGTTAACATAAAGTGTCCATAATAAATAATTTCTTTCAGAAATATTAAGGGCAACGAATTCAAGCTTCGTGATGTTTGACATTCTAAAGACACCTGAAAAGGACAAAAAAAGAATAGATGGATAACTAAGGATTTTAAAAAAACTATTCATCTCACATACACCATATTGTGAAATATGTAAAGATATATACTTTGATCATACAAAAAGAAGATATGTATAACGCACGTTAGATAAAACAAATTCTTACCTTGATATATGAAAAGAAACTTGAAGGATTTTGTTACACTAGAGAGACTTGATCTTGCTAATAACGTATTGTAAATAAAAAAGAGAAAATATAGAGAGATCAAGACACAAATGGAATAGAGAAGAAAATATAGAGAGATTGAGACAAGAAAATATGGACTCACAATCTAGTTCTTCATAAACTCGTTGTATTCTATTTTCTTCTTATTTCTTCATATGGAATCATGTCCTTATATAAGACTTTAAATATACAAAATGAAAGAGTGGTTACACTTCTCAATACAATGCACTATTATATACAAATGTTATAAAGTAAGTGTAATGATTACAAAGTAAATAAACACACCGAAAGTTATAACCATCAACCCCTACTAATAGTATCCTTTAAATCAAATTAAGGTAGTCATTTATCACATGCAAAATATACATGCTTTACAATTTTTTTTTTGGTGAATCACTTCTGGTAATGTGGTAAAGACAACGTAATAGAATGGGATGGTAATGGCTGTTTTTCAAACCTCATATGCTAAACAACAATGATATTCTTACATCCAACAAGATTTCACACCCATTTCCACATCGGGATCGTTAATGGGACCCACATCGCCAACGCATCTCAAATCACGTTCTGCCTTTTTTTTTTAAGTATATGTCTATTAACCAACTTCTTTACGTCATTAACCACTTTTTTGTTCTTCGTTAACCAACTTTTTTCACGAGCATAGAAATCATGTGGTAAAATCTTATGTCATTAATTAACTTCTATACGTAATTAACCACTTTTTTGTTCTTCATTAACTAACTTTTTTCACGAGCATAGAAACAAAGTTAGTTAATGAAGAACAAAAAAGTGATTAATTACGTATAGAAGTTAGTTAATGACACAAGATTTTACCACATGGTTTCTATGCTCGTAAAAAAAGTTAGTTAACGAAGAACAAAAAAATAGTTAACGACGTAGAGAAGTTAGTTAATGGACATATACTAAAAAAAAAAAGACAAAAATATAATTTGATACTATTTACGAGTGGGTCTCATGAACAATATTCGGTGTGAAAATGAGTGTGGTATTATTTGCGGTAGGACGATACTTTTCCTATGCTAAACTAAACTAGTTGAAGTCAACTGGAACAACATTTGATTCGAAGAAGAGCCATAAACACTAGTGACTAGAGCCAACTGGGTATACTGATTATGAAGAAGGTAAGTGTTGTGACCTGAATGTAATGTGTAAGGAATACATGGAGGGTCCACTTTTCCACTGCCAGAACAATTGAAATAAAATCATTGGAAATCTTTTGTTGGTAGACATTAACACGTCTTATGCCGTGTAAATGAATAAATTTATAGGAAATATGTGATATTTTGGTGAATTCACTGCTTTCTCTGCCAGAACAATTGAAGGAAATGAACTGGTATAACCAAGCAAGAGTTGTGATCACCCTATTATTCTTTTTTTTTTTTTTTTTTTTTTTATTTTTTTTGGGTTCACAATCACCCTAGCAATCAACAAAATCATAATGACACGCAGTAATCATCCCACTGAGGGATATGATAGGAAGGATCCTCGGATGTAGTAAAAAAGAGTTCTACAAGTACAAATATATTTATAGTATTGACTTTAGTTGATAGAGAGGTGAATAATTCTCTCAATGAAATACAACAGGAACTTGAGCAGGAAATATATTATAATTGACTAGAAACCTTAGAAGATTCCAATGTAACTTGACCATTCTAATTATTGTGGTCAATGACTTATTACTCTCCACAAATTAAGAGTGACGCGTAATTTTTAAATGATGGCTGCTTCTGGACGACGATGTATAGGCAGATCTCTTTTCTTGTCCACATAATAAAGAAAGCGCGATGTTACTTGTGCACATGCTTTGGTACTCTTTATACACTCCTTAATTTATTGAATGACAAACTAAATCCAACTTGACTTTTTTTTTTTTAACTGTTGAGATTATGTACATAATTCAAAGTGACATATTTCCTAATTTCTGTTGTCTTATTTGTGGAGTTGAGAATCACAACAGGAACAGTCCCTAAAACCAATGGGGTATACACTTCAGATAGTATATTATTTCAATTGTTATTATTGTGAGGAGGCGACACTAATTTAGTTCTAATTGATGAACATAAGGGTCAATTATAATAACTTTGGTAAACCAATTAGACTCTTATGATTGTTATTTGCCGTTACGGATAGGTAGTACCAAAATTTATAGCTTAGACAACCTATACAAATCATGAGATATTCTTGAATAAGTATAAATTTAACACGTTAAAATTATACTTATTCACAAAAGATTAGAGAAAAAAAAATAAACGGATCCTATTAAATTTACTCATCACAAAAAATTATTTCCTCTCTCTTATTTCTTACGAGTATGTGTAAATTTAACGTGTTAGATTTGTATCCACCTAAAAATATTTCACAAACCAATTAGACTCTTCTGGATTCTCTTCTATTTTAGGCCGCAGGGTGTGGATCGCTAGGTTTCACATTACATGGCATCCCATGGTGTTCTCATCACTAAAATAGTCTCCTGCTCGCACTGTTGGCCTCAAGAATGGTGGCTGAAATCTTGGCCTGTCAAAGTCGTAGTATTCTTCAACACAAGCTGGAGGCAGAGGAGTAGCATGATATGAAGGTGCTGCATAATAAGGGACAGCAACTGCACAAGGCTGGGCCATGTAACAGTACATAGGATGAGTTCTCAATTGACTGTATAGGTGCATGCTTGGATGAACCATGACATCCACTTCTGGATGAAGCAGAGGAGGATTCTCTCCCTTCTTTTTCTGGGGAGGATTAGAAGCATTTGTAGTCATGTTAGGGTCCTTGTTATCTTTATTTGAAACTTTGTTCTTGCCTCCATCCTCACCTTCTGTGATATCCTTAGTTATTTCAATTCTAATGTCACATCCATCAGGCTGCTTTTCTTGCTTACACCTATTGTTGTGTTTTACTTTCTCTTTTGTTACAGCATCTTCCTTTTCGGCTGCATCTTTATCTTCTGCTTTAAGTTCTTCATAGCTACAAAGTTCTGCATGCTTTCCAACCTTTAGAAGCTTTTTAATCAAAACGTTTGGATTCGCATTTCCTAAAACTGTTACTTTCGGCTGCAAAGGGTCTATATCAGTCTTCAAAACTCCTGACATTGTGAACCATACCCATTAGCAGCAGAAGATATAAAATTGTAAAGTTATTCTAAAGTGAATTTATTTATAAAGTGAACAAATAACAGTGTATCTATCTTTAATTTAATCTAAAATATATCATGATCTTAATTCACACATGATTTAAGGACAAATACATCTTTACTTGCTCATTTTATACATAAACTCACTTTAAAAAAACGTTATCCATTTTCAAAAGGCTTGTATATTACCTTCAATGCTTCCTAATGCCTTCTTAATTTTCTTCTTGCATCCTTCACAGCAGTTGGCAGACACCTTCAATTCAATCTTCTGGAATGAATTCAATGCAAATTGATCTCAGTTTAACCGCTCTGGTGTAAAGTGAAAGATATGAAATGATAGAAAGGAATATGAAGAAGAAAGAAAGTAAAGTATCTAGAGTGGTTTAAAGAGATAGAGAGCTTAAGCACCTTTAAGTCTACTTCCTTTGCCATGTGTATAGTCTGTTAAGTACTCTTATGGTGATAGACTTGAAAGGGTGGAGCTTGGAAGCAGGAGGGTCCAGGAGGAACCAAAAGGAAAGTGAGAAATGTAAAATATGAAACAGAGCTTTTTGGCAGTCTAACGTTGGACTGGTGGCTCTATTTATATGCAGCAAAACCAGAGGAATAGTGCAATACATTTTATGTGCCTTTCCTTTTCAATATTATAGGTTATTTACATGTAACCATATTTTTTTTTTGTTGTTCCAACGCAAAAGCATTTGGGACAGCTTTCTCTATAAGCAAAGCTTACCCTTTGGATATTCACAAGTGCTGTTCTCAGCCTTTGCTTTTGTGCAATTCGCCGCATAATGTAGCCTCTAAAGTACTTAAAAGCTAGTGCGGTGCTTTTTTTTTAAGTGCGGTTAGGTAGTATCTAAGTTAACTTGAGTACATTTTGATTAATTCATCCCTCAGTCCACTAAAAGACAGATCATTTATGCTGAAATTAAGATTCACAAAGATATTTCTTATCTTAAGAAATTGACATAGGTAATATTCGAATTCATAACTATGTTATTACCTACTGCTAGACTAATTCCTTGTGTGTTTAATCTGAAATATTAGAAATGTTTCTTAAATATGGAAAAAATGGAAATTTAAAAAAAAAATCCAGAAAATATATAGACTGAATGCGCCATCACATATTTCTTGTTGCTAAATTGAAATGTTACATTTGACCTTGAACATAATGAAACTGCTTTGATTCCCCATGCCTTTTGCTTTCTTTTCTGTTGACATTTCTTCAACTCTTTTAGTGCGAGTTAAATAAGATGCAACCTTCTCAGTGCTAGTTCCAGCAACCAATAATACATTTTTAATCTCCCATAAACTCCTCCTTCTCATTTAAATTTGAAAAATTGAAAACGGAACCTTAATATTTAAGTGCTAATACTCAACCATTGGGATATAAGATATTCCTTGCATAAGCCATAAGACTCAACCTTCATTTCTGTGCGTTGAATGCTTGGCTACTAGACTAGCTTTGGAGATGTTTGTGGCTGTGGTCCGTTGGACAATTAGGCTTCAACATAAAATTTTCTCCGCTCAGGTTAAAAAGGGAAGGTGGGGAAGGAAGTTATAAGTGAAAGCTCTCTCTCACTTTGCACCATCTTGTAAAATAAAAATATGTTCAACTTCTGAACCTAAATTATCCTTGATTTAAGTGGTTTCTTGTTTATTACTAGGGAAAGCATGTTTCTTAAGTAACGGTTTTGTGTTTCAGAACTTCAAAGAATAAAGGCAATCTTTTTACGGCACCTTTGCTTTGTTCTGTTTGATTGAACGCTTGGTCTCTCAGCAAAAAAAGAAAAAAATAAAAAAAAGAACGCTTGGTCATGCCAAAAAGGATCCAATATTCGATTATGTTAATTGGTTAAGGCTTCAACCACCGCAGTACTTATAATATAATCCTATAATTGTAATAGGTTTACAAAATTAATTACCATCGTAATCATATTTCTACGCAAAAGATGAGAGATTAATCTCTTATGATCAAATGCTTAAATAAAAATTTATTTTAATGATATTATTTTCATGCATATAAATTTTAATATCAAATTTAATATCATATATTTAAAGAATTCAAATTCCTTCCATTCGAACTAACACACTTATTAAATCATATATCATTCTCAACTATCAAGGATATATCACCTTTTTATTTTCTTTTTTGCTAATATATCAAACATATAACTTCTGATTTTTAACACAACTAGATAGTCTCTTATATATATGCATAGATGTCAGTGGAAGAGAATGAAGGCTGTACACGTGGATTTGTGATAATTTTAGAGAGAGAGAGAGAGAGAGAGAGCAAAGGTGCAGACTTCATTCTCCTCTTAAGATGAGTACGAATAAATTACAAAGATTTAAGAATTTACAGATTCCTTATGATTAAAAATTGAACATGCTGTTAATTAATGCCTCAGATTGTTAGCTTGAATCAAATCACAGCATCTTCATATATATTATGGCACTATAGCTATAGCCATCTCTTTAGAAGTTGATTGAAGTGAAGTTAGAATAGGCATAGATAGATTATCAATAACAACCACCAAAATTAAACAAAAGTGAATTACATTTATTCGATATGTTATCTAGGGTCTTAGTATACGTTTTAGACACCTCTTGTTGAAAGCTACTTTGGTTTTGAAACCCCCATCAATTCTTATTAACCACCAAGCTTTTGCTTTAAGTTCTTTATTGTTTTTTTTTATCTGTTGGTCTTGTAGCTCAGGCATTGTTTTCAAATATTGACCGTACCAGCCGATCAGAAAAATTGAAAACCTATCCAAAAACCAATTCAATCAATCTTTAAAAATTGTAAATTCAAAAACCAATATTCAAACCTGAAAATCGATAAAAACTAGTCAAACCGTGTCCTTTTTAAAAAAATAAGGATAAAAATCACTTTAAATTTTTATTACTGGTTACTAAAAGAGATTTGTTAACTTGTACACTTTTATGTGAATGTTAACAATTTTTATATTTTGTTTTTGAAAAAAATACCAATTTTTTTTTTTTATAAAATAACTTAGTCTTAAGGGTATTTTAATAACTTAAGATTAAGATTATCAAATTTAATAAAGAAAGAGAACATTACCACAAATTTTAATGATGAGAGATAATTTAACATTCCTTGGTAAATAAAAAAAGATAAAAGATAAAATAACAAAGTTAATTATTTTATAAAAAATATGCATTCATGAAAAAAATTATAAGAATTTTTTCTTACATAAATATATAAGTTAATTTTGTAAAATATAAATAATTTATTATTTATTTAAATAATATATAATTGTAATAAAATATTAGGAAATATATCACTAAAAAAATTAGGAATTATAATTTATTTAAATTTATAAACAAATTTTTGGTATATAAAGATGAGCCATTTAGTACTTAGATTTAGAGATCAAATTTTAGAAAATATATCTCGTAACTATTATTATTATTATTAAATTTGATAAAATAATTAAATTTGTTTTTCTTATATTTTCTTATATTTAATGAAAAAAGTCAAATTCTCTCTCACCATTAAAATTTTAAACCTTTTCTTTTATTAAATCAATTGCCCATCAAGTTCTGAAAACATTTGCTTTAGTCTTCAAATATACACTAATGGCCTTAAGAAGAAACCGTACAATATCAAATTTGGATTTGTGAGCAAATGAACCCAAATAAAGAATGGCCATAAACTTCACCATTTGTCCATTAGTATTCTTTGAAGATGGAGCGGAGCAGGAGAGGCACCAGACAATCTTTTGATTTTTCGATTTCAACATGATTTTAATTCTAAATCATGAAATTGATAATTTTTGAAGTATGAATTAAGAATTAAGAATGGGTTGAGTTAGTTACTTTTAAATTTTATGAAATTGTGATATAGAATTATAATTTTAATTTTAAAAAAACTTTTAAATATAAAAATTAGAATTAATAGATTTAATTTTAATTTCAAATGTGAATTCTATGTTGAATTCCAAACGCTAAAAGGGCAGTTAGTATTCTCTGTCACATTTTTATATTTGTCGTTTCTATCTGCGTGGGTTTCTGATGTTGCCCACAAGATCAACCTTTAATATTTTTCATTTGGAGGTTTTGTACTCTTTATATTTAGTACCTCTGAGTTTTTAACAAGTAGATTAATAGTCTAATTTCATCCAAAGGTTGTGATTCTACTTATATGCTTAGAAAAGTACCTACGAATAAGGCATCAAGAAAGAGAAATTTTTAGGTAAGTATAGTTTATCACGTTATTATTTAAATACTTAAATTATTATTTGATATATGTAAAAATATTATTAATAATTAATATAATTTTATAATAATTTCTACTACTTTATATATATTAAATAATAATTTGAGTATCTAAATAGTAACGTGATAAAGTGTGTCTACTTAAGAATTACTCATCAATGAATTCTAACATAATTCAAATCTCAACTAACTTAGTGCATGTTTGGATGCACTTATTTTAGCTAGAAACAGCTTTTCTTTGGGAAAAAAATTATTTTAACAGTGTTTAATTATATTTGGTAAAAAAATCAGTTTTAGCTTTTACATGAAGTTCAATGTAAAATAAAAGCTTTTTTAAGCTAATTTTTATAATGCTGAAGATTGAAACTTATGATTTTAGCTTATAGATTATTCCTTACATTTTGATATGTAAATACCATTTTGTCTTCAATCAAATAATTTTTTTAATCATTCTATACCTATTTTAGTAATTTAATACATAAAAGCGATTCTTTTTTATATCAACCAAACGAAATAGATTAATTTAAAATCACTTTTCAGCTAACATATCCAAACATAAAAATAAATCGATTATAACAAAAAGTTTTTATACAATAATCGATTATAATCGATTATTAAAATAATCAAAGTTTTCACAGTTGAATCAAACACACACTTAAGCTTTGTTTGGATGGGGAGAGAAAATGGGAAGAGAGAAAATGGAAAGAGAGAAAATAGAAAAGAGAGAAAATAAAGAGAAAAATACATTTTCTCTCTTATTATTTAGATGAAGAGAAAATGGAGAGAAAGAAAATAAAAGTTAAGAGAAGAAAGTAAAATAAAAAATTGTAATTATATAAAATTACATATATGCCCTTATTATAATGAGATACAAATATATATTATTTTTATTTCATATCTATAGCTAGATTTTTTTAGTACATTACATAAATTAATTTATAATTTATAATAAATATTAATTACAAAGTCCCACATAAAAAATTCACTTACAAAGTCTTAAGTTAAAAGCATTTAAATTATACAATTTGATTTAAAATTTTATTCAATAAAAAATCATAATTAATTTTTTATAATTCTATAATATTGGTATATAAATTTAATTTAATATATTTAATTAATTAATATATTTAATAAATAAACCAACTTTTCCCAACAGCCCCCACCCCTCCCATTCCTGTTTTCCCATTCCCGTTTTCCCAATCCCTAACTCCCCTCTCCCCCTCCGATTTTCCTTTTCCCATTCCCCTGCTTTCCTTTGATCGGTGGCTAGCGGTGCGTGGCGATGCGGCGCAATGGGACGTAGGCTGCGTGAAACGGCGTGACACGATGCGATATTAGATCCGAATACACTGCAGGTCAAACGGTGAGACCGCGAGCGGCGCGACATAGCGATGCATGGCTGTGCGACGGAGCGGTGCGTGGCGGTGCGACGGAGCGGTGCGTGGCGGTGCGACGGAGCGGTGTGACACAGTGGGATGTAGGCTGCGTGAAACGACGTGACGCAGTGCGATACTGGATTCGGATCCACTGCGGGTTGAACGGTGAGACGGCGAGCGGCGCGACGGAGCCACAAATTGGGTCAATGACGAGCGGTGGCGCGATGGCCCGACGGCGAGGAGGAGCGGTGCGAGATCTGTGTTGGTGGCTGATTTGGTGGTTGTTGAGTGGCTACCTCCGTTCTTCATTAAGGAGAAGATGAGGGCAGAGTTGTAATTTTATAACTTTAGCCTTCTTCTCACCATTTTCTCCGTAGTTGGGAGGAGAAAATTTTTTGGGTGGGTCCCACATATTTTTTTTCTCTCTTCCGTATTTTCTCTTCATAACCAAATGAGAGAAAACAACAAACATCTCCATTTTCTCTCTTCCTATTTTCTTTCCTCTAATTTTCTCTTCAACCAAACAATGGGTTAGTGCATGTTTGGATCAAATTATTTTAGTTTAAATTAGCTTTTTTTTAGAAAAAAGTTATTTCAATAGTATTTAATCATGTTTGGCAAAATCAGTTTCAGCTTTTGCATAAAGTTTAATGTAAAATAAAAATTTGTTTGAAAGCCTAATTTTTATAATCTTTGAAGATTGAAGTTTTATGATTAAGAACTTATAGATTATTCTTTACATTTTGATATGTAAATACCATTTTATTCTCAATTAAATAACTTTTTTAATCATTCTATACCTATTTTGGTAATTTAATGCATAAAAACGATTCTTTTTTATATCAACTAAATGAAATAGATTAATTTAAAATTACTTTTCAACTAATATATCCAAGCATAAAAATAAATCGATTATAATAAAAAACTTTTATACAATAATCGATTATAATTGATTATTGAAATAATCAAAGTTTTCATAACTAAATCAAACACACACTGAATTGACTTCGTTCATAATTACCATTTGTGCCAATGTAGTTGATAGACAAACTTTTCTTTTTCTCTTTTCTTGTTTTAAGGGTGAAAAAAAAAAGACTTTTATTAAAAAAAAAAAAGAGAAGTGCATAATTTTATTATCCACTCATGTAAATGGAAAACCCATAAACTGGCCCACTTAAGATTCAAGGTTGAGGCCCAACCATCAATGCAGAGTGGGAAAATTGGTGACTTAGATTATTGGACTCACAAGCACAAGGAGAAGGCACCAATCACAGCCATTCATTGAATGAGAGGCTATCCATAACCATAATCTCATCCTCACTTGGTCTCATGAGTCACAGCCACACATCCACGTTACCTCCTCTTGGTACCTTATTAAACTTAACGAGACATAATATGAAACCTGAAAATAATTTTTTTCCTGCAAGGCTCTACACTACTGCTCCAGCTGCTACTCAAGAAAATTCAGTCACCATCGTAGGCTGAATCATGGCTTCGGCTACTCTTTCTGTAGCCAAAACAGCTCTTCAGGTTCAAGAGTTACTGATTTTTTTTCCTAGTTTCTTTGACATACATGTTACATATTTAGAAAGTCATGTTAGCAGTGCAATTTAGTGCTAAAGCTAGAGTTAGCTTCTTATAACAGATTTTCATTCCATGCTCTATTCAGGCAAATGGGAAAGGCTTCTCTGAGTTCTCTGGCCTCCGCAACTCATCAGGCTACCTTCCCTTTTCTAGAAAAACTTCAGAGGACTTCCATTCTGTCATTGCCTTCCAGACCTCTGCAGTAAGTACACTACTTGCCTTAAATGAGTAGCTAATTTTAAAGTAAAGATACTTGTGAAGTAGAAGGTGTAGATACAAGAAGATCATAATCACCAAATTCAAGGGCTAACTCTTTAAATGCTTCACTTAATGATCTATGATGAACAACAATGTATGCTTCCAAAATTATGTAACAAGATCAAAATTTGCCAGACATATATATGGTGTATGGCAAAGTTATTGTCAACACTTCCATCCTTTCCATTTTACCACTAGAAAAAAGTCCTTTAGATTCATATTTTGCCTCATCAAATAGTTAATTAACTTGTTATATCACATTAATGTCAGACCATGTGTCTGCACCATGAATACACACTTTTTTGGTACATGATCATCACTCTGTACATGTTCTTGCATTTCTTCCATGCCTGGGGAACTAGATATATCAGAGTTTGAACTAGGCCTTTCACCATGTGTAATTGAATAAATATATAAGCGGGAAAAAGAAACAAGAGAAGGCTGAACAAATGAATTGGTAATTATACATGTTAATATCCAAGAAGTAATTAAAAAAATGAAAAAGTAATGAGGTGTTTAACAACATTGCATCTATGTGCTTTTGAAGGTTGGAAGCAGTGGAGGATACCGGAAAGGTGTAGTAGAAGCAAAACTGAAGGTGGCCATAAACGGTTTTGGAAGAATTGGAAGGAACTTCTTGAGGTGCTGGCACGGCCGTAAGGACTCCCCTCTGGATGTCATTGCCATCAATGACACTGGAGGTGTCAAGCAGGCTTCTCACCTTCTCAAGTATGACTCCACCCTTGGAATCTTTGAGGCTGATGTCAAGCCTGCTGGTAATGATGGCATCTCAGTTGATGGAAAGATCATCAAAGTTGTCACCAACCGCAACCCTGTCAACCTCCCTTGGAAGTAAGCTTCTTCTTCATCTTCAGTTCTTCACTGCCATGCAGATGCAACTGATTTGCTCAACTTTGAAGAAACTGGTATATAGAGAAGAGAAGGATATGCATGAAGGTGTGTGTATGTTGTTGCAGGGACTTGGGGATAGACTTGGTGATTGAAGGAACTGGGGTGTTTGTGGACAGAGAAGGTGCAGGGAAGCACATTCAAGCAGGTGCTAAGAAGGTGATCATCACAGCCCCTGGCAAAGGAGACATCCCCACCTACGTGGTTGGTGTCAATGCTGATGCTTACAACCCTGATGAGCCCATCATCAGCAATGCTTCTTGCACCACTAACTGCCTTGCCCCCTTCGTCAAAGTCCTTGATAAGAAATTTGGTAATTTACCTTTGTCACCACATTTTCTATCAAGTTATTATGAAATTGAAGATAGTGTTTTAAAACAATAGACTTATTAACAAGGGTCAAAAATTAGGAAGCACCAATACTTCAAAATGATTGTCGTATCACTATCTGATACTACCATATCCGATACTTTTAAATACTTTTAACTTATATCTTTCAATTAGTTTTTGAATTTTTCACCAATATAAGTGAGATAACACAATGATTAAATAAATGATAGTATTTTATTGCGTCTACATTGATTGAAGCTGACTTATGAAAGACTGATATCTTTATTTTAATTTGGGATTTGTGTTTTTATGTTAACATTATATTAATTTTATATGTTGCATCTTAGTTGTATCATGTTTTAGAATTTGCCACATCCACGTATTAGTGTTGTGATGTCTCCGTGTCTCGACTCTGTATCCATGCTTCCTATGTCTAAAATCCATTTATCTCCAAAATTTCCCAAACTTATTCAATGACATTGTCTAAGGCCAAGGTTTTACACGATCAAAAGATCATCTTCTCCACTATGCCAATGGAAACTCATGTTACATGACAGGTATTATCAAGGGTACCATGACTACCACTCACTCCTACACTGGTGACCAAAGGCTTCTTGATGCCAGCCACCGTGACCTCAGGCGTGCCAGAGCTGCAGCTCTTAACATTGTCCCCACTTCAACAGGAGCAGCAAAGGCTGTGGCCCTTGTCCTCCCAACCCTCAAAGGCAAGCTTAATGGCATTGCACTCCGTGTGCCAACACCAAACGTTTCTGTGGTGGACCTTGTTGTTCAGATCTCAAAGAAGACGTTTGCAGAAGAAGTGAATGAAGCTTTCAGAGAGAGTGCAGAGAAGGAGCTCAATGGTATTCTCTCAGTTTGTGATGAGCCCCTTGTGTCAGTAGATTTTAGGTGCACAGACGTGTCCTCAACCGTTGACTCATCATTGACAATGGTCATGGGAGATGACATGGTGAAGGTGATTGCTTGGTATGACAACGAGTGGGGCTACTCTCAAAGGGTTGTGGATTTGGCTCACATTGTTGCAAACAACTGGAAGTGAGCCAAACAAACCCATTTGTTAATTATGTACCATGCCACGCCATTATAGTTTTGTCTGCTTACTACAGTTCTTGCCTCATTT
This sequence comes from Ormosia emarginata, assembly GCA_029884605.1. Taxonomy (NCBI): domain Eukaryota; kingdom Viridiplantae; phylum Streptophyta; class Magnoliopsida; order Fabales; family Fabaceae; genus Ormosia; species Ormosia emarginata. The sequence continues at coordinate 11,931,726 of JAQQTP010000084.1, read as the reverse complement.
TTCATATTTCTTTCTAAACTTGTACTGAGAAATAGAACCATCAATTTTCTCTTGCTTCTCATTGTGCAATAACATTCTTACCTGGAAATCTGAATGTTGATGTTAGGCCTCCAAGTCTATGTGCACGTTGCTATTTAAAATCATGGAATCGAAATTAGAATTTGGGGTACCAGACCTAGATGACACTTTCTTTTTTCTTCATTGATAGGAGTTACACAATTCATTGATCACAATTTACAATTGTAAACTATTACCTAGGGGCAACGGAGAAGATGGAAAATGATTGAATATTTAGGTACTAGCATATACGGGGAAGGAAGAAGATCAACATCATCTTAAAGTACTAATAAGTGGGAAAATAAATAGTTGAAAAATGGCAGCATATTTCAGCTTTATTGTGTCTTAAATTTTTATTATTTATTTTGTATTTTCTTATTTTTCATTTCACCATTTTGATTCCAACTAAATATAGCCCATAACGAAGTTTACCCTCGTTTAAAATAAAAAAGATATCAAAGACTATTTGCTTTTACACCACCTTTGATACACAGAATAGTGATTCTCTAGAGTCAAAATGGAATAAAATAAGCTAGAATGGAATTTGTTAGAATTGAGAATGGGATGAATTTTCAAGCCATTTCAATGTTTGGTACATTTGTAATATGAATTAATATTTTTATGTAAAGTTTTGAAAATCAAACCGATTTATAATTTAAACAATACAAGGCATTAATCTTTATGGACATGAATTCAATAATTTAAACAATCCTTTTATCAATTTAAAATTAAAACATTATTTTACTAATATGAATAAAGTTAATAAATAATATTATAAAAAAGTTTTAAATAAATGAATAGAGTAAAAAATTTTATAATATCATTAACAAAATAAATTTAAATAAATAAATAAAGTAAATAATTTTATAATATTATTAATAAAAATTTATTATCAAAGCAACTTAAATACAATGTATTATTATTATTCGAAAAGGTGTGTAATATAATTATTAATGTTTGCTGGTAAGACAAAGCGGGTAGCCTGGTCGATAGCTGTGCAAAATCCAAAGCGCAAGAGTGCCTTCGATCCTATTCTCTCTCAATGGTCCGGTTCAATTTTCCAGACTGGTCGATTCTTCTCTCAAAACTTTGTTCTTATGTCATGTTTGTGAAAAAAATAGATAAAATATGCATATTTTCTTGATTATATATTAGACCGTCTTATCCTAATTGACATTCGATTATCTCTAAGAAGTTGTGGACCGTCTAAGTCTAAGACATAATTAGGGAAGACAATTTTATCTGTCCCTGTGAGTACCTGCAGGTAATACCCGTGATCATTCTCCTGCGAGTACGAGTACTCATTTATTTCTTATCCCCGTTTAATAAATAGGACAGGGGCGGGGGTAGTTCCCCCTGTACCTGCGAATATTAGCAAGTAAAATTACAAAAATATTCCTACATGAAATTATGAAAAAAAAACCCTCACTACAAAAAAACTCTCGTGTGGTTGATCTACAGTCTCAATTCCCAAATCCAACAACACCAACCCCAAGCTGCTCTTCAAGCTCTCCCTCTGCGTCGCAAACTCTCTAAGCTCTCAACCTTCCCTTCCAAGCTTCGCGCCAATGCCAAGCTCTCCTCGCTCGGTAACTCCGATGTCGGAAAAGTCCTCTCACCTGCAGAGATCGGCGACGTTGAGACCTGGCTCAGCGCTGCGATCACGGACCAGGACACGTGCCTGGACTCCGTCGACGAGCTGAACTCCACAGCCGCATGTGGTGTTCTCCAGGAACTAGAAACCGCCATGACAAACTCCATTGAGTTTGCGAGCAACAAATCTGGTTTTCTGCCTTCCAGATCTGGTTTCTCCCATCCTAACCTTCCAGAATGTTGTGACCATCCCAACCTTCCAGATCTAGTTTTCTGCCTTCCAGATATGGTTTCGCCATGATGAACGCGAGGTTACGAGCTGCAACGCTGGCTGGTTGAGGATGACACTGTTGCGACTTGTGACGCCAACTTGGGGAGGATATCCATGGCTAACCAGAGTTCTGATTTTTATTTTTTCTATTTTTTTATTTTTCTTAAATTTTTTGGTACCTGTAGATATCTGTGGGTATTCGTCTACCTGCGGGGAAATAAAAAATGGGTACCCGTGCAGATATAGGGGCGGGGGCGGATATTCATCTGCGGAGGCGGGGGGCTACTATTCGCCCCCGCCCCATTACTATCCCTAGACATAATATGTCTGCTATAATTAAAGTAGACATTGACAGATCGACCATATAAGACAAACATTTGTACTAGGTAGGCCTGATAAATACAATTCTCATATATTAGTTAACCCTCATATTTAATTTCTTAGACCTTGTATATATTTAATTAATTAGTTTTGATCACATTTTATAAGTTTAGATTCAAATTGGGCTTAATTGTATTTTTCAATATGATTGAGAATTTTACATTATTTCTGTATTTTGTGTATAAATTGAGTTATAGACATAAAAATTATTAATTTTATCTTGTAATAAAGCTGAGAGAAAGCTCTATAACTTTGATGAAGAGCTCGAACGCTGAATCAAATGTCTAGTGGGTCCGATTAACCCATGAATTTAGGATAGCGATGTTGTCGTTGGAACCTAGACAATGTGCAAAGATTAGGTTGTAGGTGTGATATGAACCTGAAATTAGTGGTATTTAAAAGCTAAGACATATATCTTCACTTCTTATGAAGACCATAAAAATTGTGATGTTTTGATGATGTTTTCGCCCTTTGAAGTCGGTTGACGGGTTCAAAGAGCTGTTAAAAATATTTTAGGCATAACTCTCTCATCCTAAGCCAAAATTATGTTACTTAGATATCCAATTAAAACTAAGAGGAAGAGGACAAACCCTAAGTTAAGGACAAACTTAGATTTTTAATTTTAGAGATAATTATTTAAATAGCAGTTGCAACCACGAAACTAAACCATAATTTTCTTTTAGTTGCTCTTGCTTACATTTTCTCTCTTCATTTCTTCTCCCTTCTCTCTAGGTTTCTTTCTTTTATATTTCTTTTCCCTCTCATCCTCGTGGATGAGAGGGAAGAACCTTTTAATCAATCCTATGTTATTTTGAAATCATGTTTTAATTATTTTATATTTAATTATTGATCAAGTTTCTCTTTACTTGTTAATCAAGTTTCTCTTTACCTCTTTGATTTTGTTAAATCTGAATTGAATTGCTTAATTTGATTTAGATTTTAATGTGATAATTATATAATTAACACATGTTAATGAGGATTAAATAGACTAAACAATACATCAAAGGCATCTTAGATGTTGTTTGTTAAACTTGGTTGCATTCTGGGTTTTAGATTAATTTAGGAATATATGAATACTTAATTCATTTAATCTTGATTAATTAAATTCTGGGTGCTTATCTAGTAAAAAATTCATGGATCATCTTAAAGCTTCTTAATGTGATCTAAGACCAAGAATCTGATTAGCAATTGAATGAAAGAGATTAAACAATGCATCAAAGGTGTTTGATAAATTATTTAGCTTAGTTGAATTATGGAATTTAAGTTAATTTAGGATTAAATTGGTGCTTAATTTGTTTAACTTTGATTAATTAAATTTTAGATGCTTATCTAGTAGATAATTCATTGATCATCTTAAGGCTTCTTGATGTGATCTAAAGTCAAGAACTTGGTTAGGAATTGAATGGATTCTTAGTGATCAATGATGGATTAAACTTAAAAATAGTTGATTTCTTTAGATTGATTGTTTACTTAATTATGTTTACAGTTTTAATAGTTTCTGTTAATTAATTATGCAACTAGTCAAAGCAAGGTTGGAGGGTCTCTCCAAGCTAAACAACACGATGAAGGGCCAGCTATTTAATTTTCAAATAAAGATTTTACTAGCCTAAACAAAAATCTAGATGATCCAATGGTGAATTTAGTAATAGCCGAGAATTATTAGATCAGAATGGTTTTGATTTATTAGGGGAGCTCAACTGATATGTGATAGCTATTAAGACTATCAAATTATTCAATTTATAAATTAATTCACCAAAATACTTGTAGTGTAAGACACAACCGGGTCGAGCTCTTAAATTACTCTAATTAGGCACTCAAATTAAAAGGTTGACAAGGGGGAGAAATGTTGTTAAATTAATTAACAGAAAGTAATTAAAAATTATTAACAGAATTAAGTAAATAATTAATCCAAGAAAATTAACTAATCTTGAGTTTAATCCATCCTTAATCACTAAGAATCTATTTAATTGCTAACCAAATTCTTGGCCTTAGATCACATCAAGAAGCCTTAAGATAATCAATGAATTCTCTACTAGATAAGCATCTAGAATTTAATTAATCAAAGTTAAATGAATCAAGCACCTATCTAATCCTAAATTAACTTAAAACCTATAATTCAACAAAGCTAAACAATCCTTTAAACACATTTGATGCATTGTTTAGTCTCTGTAATCCACATTAAACACGTGGTAATTAAATAATTATCACATTAACATCCAAATCAAATTAGGCAATTCAATCTAGATTTAACAAAATCAAAGAAGTAAAAGAGAAACTTGATTAACAAGTAAAGAGAAACTTGATCAACAATTAAATGTAAAACAATCGAAACAAGATTTTAAAATTAAACATCAAGATTGTTAATCTCTAAGATTGATTAAAAGGTTCTAACCCTCCATGGATGGGAGGGAAGAAAAATAGAAAAGAAAGAAACCTAGAGAGAAGGGAGAGGAAGAGAGATGAAGAGAGAAAGTGTAAGTAAGAGCGGCTAAAAGAAAATTAGGATTGAGTTCGTGGTTACTGCTGCTACTTAAATAACTATCTCTAAAATTAAAAATTCAATTTTGTCCTTAGCTTATGGTTAATCTTCTTCCTCTTAACTTCAATTGGACACCTATTTGCATAATTTGGGCTTAGGATGAGAGAGTTATGTCCAAAACATTCTTAACAGCTCTCTGAACCCGTCAGCTGACTTTAAAGGGAGAAAACACCATCAAAACATCACAATTTTGATAAATGGTCTACATAATAGTTGAATATATGTGTCTAATCTTTCTAATGGTTGTAGTCTCAACTCCATATGACTTATACATCTTAAATTATGGCCAAATCTCTGCTCTTTGTCCAGGTTCTAGTGACAGCATCTCTACTTTGATTTTTAGGTCTAATTTGACCCACTAGAAATCCTATTCAGCCATTGATCTCTCATCAAAGTTGTAAATATTTTTCTCAGCTTTCCTCCAAGGTAAAATTCATAACTTTTAGATGTTTATAACTCAAGTTATAACCAAAATATAGAAACAATGTAAAATTTTTAATAATGCTGAAAAATACAACTAAGCCTAATTTGAACCCAAACTTAAAAAATGTGGTTAAGACCAATCAATGAAGCACATAAGATGTCTAAGAGACTAAATATAAGGGTTAACGAATGTAACTTCTCAGGACTACCTGCAAGATTGACGATTGTCTCCACAAACTAACACGAGTCTTTTCAGCGTGCTTTGTCCTCACTTACACGCATCCTGAGAAACTTCCCAAGAGGTTACCCATCCCACAATTGCTCAAGGTCAAGCACGCTTAATCATAGTGTTCTTATGATCTAGGCTCCCGAAAAGAAGTTGTAACTTATTGATATGGTTACGCCTAATCAATTCCTTTAAGTCATCTTCAACTATGCAGTTTCATACCTGCACAGTCTCTAAATCCCTCTCATTCCAGTGTAAATTTAGTTCATTCATGTATCTATTCGCCTAGAAGCCTGCCAAGAGCCACTCCTTATCCATGCTTCATCTCTTTGCACCGACGATCACTCCCAGCCCTCGTCGGCCCCGGGTGTCACATATCAACCAGCTTCCGCATGGTTTATCTCCGAACCACACCGTCATTCCAAACCACCATGCAAAATCAAGAACCAAACAATGTCTCGCCACTCTTGTAGATCCCAAAAGACGCTATCTCTGAACCAGATCAAATCCCAAATGACTTTGTTACTGGAAAATGGAAGAGGAGCAAGAATCGAGAATCGAGAACAAAGGAATTATAAATGCAAATGAGAACTTATTTTAAACAAAACACTTGAAAGCAAGCTCGATTAGAATTACAAGCTCATCATAGACCAGTGGAAAACATGGTAGAACTCATCGCTACTCGGTCCGACGAGAGAAGAAACGGGAGAGGAATTGCAATGTTTCAGCAAAAGAAATAAATGTAGCTTCCATTTTTATTGGTTCATTTTAGAATGCAGGTCAGCTCAATCTAGCCCATTTATCAATAGTCAGTCGCGAACCGAGTTGGACCATATTCCTATCTCTTAATTGTGATAAAAATTGACCTCCCCACCAATTTGTTGGCATGAGTTCGAATCCCAACCCCTTTTCCCAATGAGAATTAAATATTAAATATATTTATTAAAAACTTTGGCAGTCTAACCTTATTATGTGTGAGAAGAAAATAAGTTACATACTTATATGGACTCATGCTTATCAAAATCATATGAAAAAAAAGAAAACCAATTTATTCACACAAAAATTAAACCAATAAAAAATAAATAAATAAAGCAAAAAACATCTATTATATAGCCTATAAGTAAACATAAGATAGCATTTTTTTCTCAAACAAACAAGCATTAATAATAAACATACAATAAAGCATTAAAAATTTTAATTTGAGCTATGTAAACATTATATTTTGTCCTGACTAATATAAATTTTTTAAGAAATAGAAAATTTACAAAATTAAAGAAATGAAAAATAATCTCAACTCTATATAATATATAAAGAGAGAGTTCAGAAGTAAAATGCTACAAAGATATGTAGCACATTGAAATGGAAACATGTGCAAGATATAATTAAGAAAAAAAATTTGTATTTTAAATACTAATAAATTATTAAATAAATTTGAATTAGAATTTGCAACAATTCTATCTTTATTACATTCAAATTTTACTTATTATTTATTTTATCCAATATAGGATCTTTTGTAGTATCACGTGCATTGTATGTGACGTTTGCATGACATGAATGTGCATCTCAAGGGTATTAATTTAGTTAATATTTAATGATAATGTCTAAAGATTAATGACAAATGATTTAAATTTTAAACACATTGCTGATCAAACTTTTTAGTTTGAATTGTCAAACTACTAAAATATAAAAAACCAAAGAAAAATCAGAATCAATATAACAATCTGAATATGATTTTATTTTTATTTTTTTGAGTTTTTTAGGATATTCACACGCCTAGGAATATAAATGAATTAACATATTTATAAATTATTTAAACTCGGACTAATTAGATGTCTTATCAAATTTGTTTATTTAATTAAACAAATATGTTCAAACTTAAATTTAGACTTAATTATATAAATGAGTTAAATTTAAACATTATAAGTTTGACATTAAAATCTTGTGAATAACTCGTATAAGTGTGTGTATATATTCATTCTCAAAAAATTATAATTTTAGATAAAAAAAATGTATAGATAATAATAATTTATATATTACTATTACTTAGTAAATTTTGATTCTATCTAGAGAATTGTGATTTTATATATTACTATTTATCACTTACATAATTCTAATTTTCAAAAAATCTTTTACTTTCTTCTTATTTTTACTTCATCTTCTAACATAAAAATGTGTGCTAAATATTAAATAAATAAACTTAAAAAAGATTCAAAGAGAGATTTCATAAAGGAAAAAAAATAAACAAGTCATAAAACGAGATAAACAATCTAAACTCAAGTTTTATATTTTTTTTAACAACATAAACTTAAGCTTTAAAATTAGCTTATTTAAATAAATGAACCAAACTTGATTAACATCTTTTTTCACAAACTAAGCTTGAGTTTCAAGTGTTTAACTTGACACAACTCGTTTATACCCTTACGAGCTACATCCTTTGAATGTGAGACTAATTCTTTCAGACATAAAATGATATAATTAGATTCTCCTCACAAGTAGCGTCTACATGTGTGAACTTTTGTCCTCCCACAACAATTCACTTAACACTACATTCAAACCTTTGTATAGAGTTGTTAAAATAGGTCAAGTCTGATAAGTCGACCCAAATAGTCTAATAAAAAGTGCGGTTTGGATTAGAAAAATTCAAATCCGAACTTAATTTGGCATGTCCTGACTCGAATCAAGTTGACTCACTTTGGACTGGGCTAACCAGTTGGCCCCAATTTTAATTATTTTTTTAATCTAATAATATATACCTAAAAGAAAATTACTATTTTTATTAAAAAATTAAAACTCAATTAATAATTAAATTAGTTATCTAATTTATTTATCATTAACTCAAAATTAAGTAATTTCAATTTTTTATTTTTTACTAATTTAATTTTTTAGAGATTAAATTCATTATTTTTTAAAAAAATAAAAGAATTATTAAATTGATAGGCTTAACCCAACCTATAACTCACAACGAATTAGATTAAACTAACAAAATACTAACTTAAAACATCTTAATCTAATTTGACTTGACCCAAAAATAATTCAGTTTCATTTTGTCAAAATGAGCTAGCTCTACCGTTGTGCTTTCAATATAACACATTTTTTCCTCTTAACATCCTAGTGCTTTGACAATGGAGTAATTTGACATTAGATTACATAATTATAACTTCATTAACGATTGAACCCGTACTGCTCTCCCAAAAAAAATAAGAGAACATAATTTTGCTCCTTGTGACGCGCCATATTTGCATTGTTTATTATTACGAACATTTTTTCAGGAAAAGTTTATTGTAACTATATGAGCATTGGGAGCATCCAATACTCCAAGCATTTAGAGACCTGATTCAGATATGAAATTGATTAACAGGTGAAAATGATTACCTGATATTTATATAACATATAAGTCTTTAACGACATCAACTAAACTCAAATCATTAATCATCATAATTTATATAAAAATTATTATTTATTTTTTCATATTTATTATTTATTTAATTATCACATAAATTAATTTTATTTATAATTTAGTAATATATAAGTGATAAAAAATGTTAATTTAAATTTATTATTTAGTAATTTAAATTCAAATTATTCATTATCATTATTTATACATGAATCATTTTTTATTTTCTTTTTTATTATCATTTAATAATTTTTATATATATTAATTCATGATCGAGTGATTCATAATTAGTGTCAAATAATAATTTAAATTTTTTGTATAATGATTTAAGTTTAAGTTATTAAATATTATTATTTATACAAAAATTATTATTTATTTTTTCTTTTAATCATCATTTATTTTTCTCCCTACCTTAACAAAAAAAAGGTTAAAAAAATAGGTCAATGACAATTGTTCGGCTATTGCGGGTCAAATCTCGAGAGAAAATTTTGCTCCAGGGCCGTTTACAAGAGAAACGTTTTCGGTATTACTAAAATTTTATAGAACATAGGTGATCCATGACTCATATCATAGATATATTATTAAAATAAATAAATAGTTGCAATTAATTACTTGTTATTTAGTTAATAGGTAATATATATAATCTATATTATATATACAGAAATTTTAATTATTAATATTTACACATATATAAACTCATACAAAGAACTTGGATTATTTTTAATTTTTTACTGTAAATAATTATACATATAATTTTTTTTAAATTTTAACTAAAAATATTTATACACACAATAATATTTAAAAAAACAATTAATTAACTGATAATAAAGAGTAAAAGTGGTTGGAGCACTTGTGTTCCAAAAAATGTTAGGAGCACTATAAACATTCAAGTTTATAAGTACCATAAACGACTCCATTTTTTCAAACGTCGGTGCTCCTAAATATCATCTAAATTTCGATACTTTTATTATAAATAGTATTTTTTTTACGTTTTATTTAATATTATTTATTATATATATTTTTTTTTTTATTTAATAACATACTTTTAAAATATATATATATATTTATATTTTAAAAAAATGTAAAAATATATATATTTTTTAAAATAAGGTGCTCCAACTGTTATTATCTACTATAGTTTGTTAACTCACTTTTTTTATTATTAGTATTTATTTATTTTATGTTTAAATATTATTAATTAAAATTTATAAAAAAATATACAGTTATTTATGATAAAAAATATTAATTTAATTTTTTTATATAAATTTACATGTATCTAAATATTAATAATTTAAATATATTAAATTTATTATTAAATATACAATACTTATCATGTCTATTGCCTATTGCCTATTGCATAGATTACAAATAATAAATCAAGAACATTAATCTGTTTAAGTAATATATATCTTTAATAATAAATCATAAACCAGCGGTGGCAAAAAAAATTTAGGAGCACAGCAAAAGATTTCTCGAAAAAAGTACTGGCCGCCTAGATTATAGAGTCAAACGATGGTCCCCCCACTATGTTTGATTTTTGACAGGAAAATAAGCATAACGTGGCAGACTAGTCCTCCACAATTCATACCAAGGAACAAGTCCTCACAGTCCGTATTAAGGAGGAGTATATCATAGAATTAATAAATTTGAGTTTATGAATAGATTATTTTTTTAATTTAATAATATTTTTATATAAATTTAGATGTATAAAAAATTTTATAATTAAACTTTATAAATTATTTATAAGTATAATTATTTATAAAAATTAAATTAAATTTATGTATAAATTTAAATATTATTAATTAAAATTTATAAAAATTTAACTTTTAATTTAAATTATTAATTTATTCTAATAATAAATTAACAGTCAAAATATCAATAATTTATTTATAATTTTTTTCTTAAGAGATGTATATTAAAATTTTCCTTATCAAGAAACTCCTTGAATGAAACTTCAAAGAAAAGTCAGCGAAGAATAATTGTACAAAATCTTATTTACTCTTATATGTTGACTAAAACAATTAACATTTAAATAATTATATAAATTTTTATATTACATTAAATATAAAAATATGTTATTTATTAATTGATGAAATGTATATAATTTGTGTAAACAAAATTTATATAAATATTTTTTGCAATCACTTGGTTTTATTTGAAATAACATTCATGTTTACAGAGTTCAGGTCAGGATAGAAATCTAGCCCATTCCCTAACCCAGCTGGTTTTCCAAGCAAAAAAGAATACAATCTTTCTCTCTGTTTCAACCTCACCATGATGCCACTTTTCAGCTCTTCAAACCGTTCATCACGGCTTGAATCAATGCAAGACATCATAGGCACTATGTTAGTATTTTCCAATCTTATTGACATCAAGATTCAGATCTAGCAGTCAGAACTTGACCTCATCACGTGGAAAGTTAAAAAGAGTAAACGAGTATTATTTAACTCAATTTTTATATTTTTATATCAAATAATATATATTATTTATTAAATAATATATATATTATTTTTTATATTTTATTTAATATTATTTATTATATATATTTTATTATTTTTATTTTTTTTTATTTAATCATACCTTTTAAAAAAATATAAATAATACCTATAGTAGAATGATTATTTTCCTATTTAGCTACATGCTTTAGACATTTTTGGTGATTACCCATTATTATGCACATTAAAGGACATAAGCCCACGTGCCATAGGGGAAGCACACCATATTAAATGATAATTCTTACTTTCATATGTCAAATAATGATGCTCTAAACAGCCCATGAATTTAGTTAAAAATTGTTATATACTGCAACCGTCCCTATGCTGTGCACATGCCGAGTGCTCCCTGGGGCCACGTTCAGAGGGTCCAGTGTCTTTTGCATCTATTTTCTATAGGACCACTTTTTACTTTGTCGTCCATGGGACCAGAGGATCAGAACACAGATCTACTCAAATTTCAAAATCCAACTGGTTCTCCAGCATAAGCCATTATTATAGCACAGGAATAAAATAAAGCAAGACTAGTAGTAAGAAAAGTAGTGAGAACATTTGTTGTTATTTCAAGGACGTAATAATTTCCCAATTACAGATAGCCCCTCTGTGTTCAATCTTAGATAAATTTTTATTTAAATATAATGCATTTAATTAAATATATTAAATTAATTAAAATTAAATATTTATAAATTTTTATTTAAATATAATATATTTAATTAAATATATTAAATTAATTAAAATTAAATATTTTTATACAATATTATAAAATTAATTATAAAATTAATTATAAAATATTAAATTTTAATTATCTTAATATATTCAACTATAATACATTATATTTATATAAAAATTTCTCCCAACTTCAACTTAATTACATAGAGTCCTATAAAAATATCTTATACTACTTGAATATAATACAAAAATATAATTTTTAATTAAATAATTAAATTAATATTTATTAAATATTTAAATATCTAATAAAAATATAAATATATATTTAACATAAATATGTATTCCACACAAATACAATAAACGATAGATAAAATATGTGTTTCATAGCATAGGCCAAATAATATAGTAGCAATAAATGATAATATGATAAACGACCAATGCAAGAAGAGATTCATATAATATAAAATTGTATCAGTAATCAATGTGGCATGGTGGTGAAAGTAAATTAGAACTGATGGTAGCAATAATAATAATAATAACAATAACAATAGTATATGAAAATTTAAATGTCACGGTCTCTTTTGCATTCAGGGGGTAGTTGAGGGTTGCGCTTCCTGTCAGTGCAGTAGTTGTAGATGGTGTATTTCTGGCGCACCCACCTCAGCCTTCGCCATTGCAAAGCGTCAAGGTCGCGGAACTCACTCTGATCCCACCATCTCTTGCCCTGTGTGGCACAGAACCTTGCGTTCACAGAGGCCTCACACCCATCAATGTGGAAGCCCTTGTAGGCTGCTATAAAGGGAGCTTTGGACCAATCTGTTTTCTCCAAACCACCCCTTGTGGCCCAGTCATCAGCATTCCACAAGCTGTTATATATCTTCATGGGCTGGTCAAATGGGTATTTCACTCCCAAATCCTTGCTGTTCTTGAACACCCTGATTGGTACATCATCCACAAAGAACCTGTACACCCCACATTTGGATTTATGTCATTTAAAAGCCTAGTAAATTGGCAACTACTATTTTCTATCTTCAAATTGAAATTAAATTTTGGGGGGGAGTAAGATGGAATGGTGAAATGGCCAAAAAAAAACAAAGATGGAATGGAGAAAAGGGTAGGTGAGATTGTGATTGATTAGGGGAATGGCACAAGAAATGGGTGAAGTACTTACACAGTCTGATACATGTTCCACAGAACTGAGTATCTGTGGTAGGCTTTTGTGGGATCAAACCAGAGATAGATTCTTTGTTCTCTGTCACCCTTGCCTCCGGTGAACACATTTGTTTGCAAAATGTAAGGTTGTCCTGTTCTGTTCCCTAAGAACTCAAAGTCTATCTCATCGTGCTCCGAGTTTTGGGAAGATAACTGCACAGTTCCAATCACAGCAAAGGTCACATTCACATACAACAGAGAAAACAAAGTACTCAAACTGAGAAAAACAAAAACTGAAGGAAACAAAAACGAAAAATAAAATCAAAACTATTTTTTGTTTACATACATAGAAAGCAGTGACTGTGCCAGCTGAATCGCCAGGAACCATCTTTATGTACATGCTGAAGTGACCAAACAAGTATGATCCTTTGGACTGGAAGCCAGTACCTGTTTTTAAAGTTGTATAAAACATGAATAATATACCAAGTTTAATATTAATGTAAATAGGTAAGGGATAGTGAACATAAAATTTGTTACACTGAGAAAGAAGATGTTAAGGTACAACTACTACGCACCAGTGTACTTGTCAAGATGAAGCTGAATCTCAGAACCTCCATTGAAGTATTTGATGTGATCATAAGCCCATGTGGGAACGTAGTTTCGGCCGAATTGTACATCCACTGGCCTCCGTGGGTTAGCGCAGAGTGCAGCAGAGGCCAGTGATGCCAAAATCAGACAGAGAGTCCACATAGAAGAACCCATTTTCTATGCCTAAACTTGGGAAAGCTTGTGGCTACCACCGGGTATATATAGGCAGTAGACCCTGCCCTGGACCGTTGTTTCTCTCTTTCCAACCTTCTTTTCTTTATTTTATGTTTTTTTCTGGGAGCGCGCATGAATCCTGTATTTGCCTTTATTATTATTATTTTTTGGATCCTCTGCCCTTATCTTTATTATAATTTTTTTTATAAAAAATATGAAATTCAAAAATAATGGTATGCACGGTAGAGGCATGCGACGGAGAGTAATGTCTGCAAGTGAGTATGCTGTGAAGTTCGAAAATTTATTTAAGTTTTTCAGATAATTTCAATTATAATTAGATGAAGAATGAAAGTGTAGGATGTAACATCATCTTTTTATATATGTTAGACTTGTATAAGATTATACAAGTAACTTAATACTTATTTAATATATCCTCTAAATTTTGTGACGTTTCGAGTTAATTTAGGTACTTTATCGCAACACATAATATGCAAAATAATTATTTTAACTCAGAAAAATAGTATTAATATGTAATTAAAGGAAATAAATATGAAAAGTTCATTTCTAAGTTTTAAATGTGTGGAAGAGGATGATGTTAAATTTTTAAAACAAATAAAATTAGTTTGGTATTTTTAATGATACCGAGTGAGTATTTAAGTACTAGATAGAAGCACAGCAGATATGAAAAATTATTAAAAGGATGAAACAAGAAATTATATGGATCTTATAATTTATTTTAAAGTTGTTGGAAAGCAGAAAACTTGATTTAGTTAAATCAAAATATTTTTAGCAGATACAAAATTAGTAAAATGACCCTCAATATCATCCTTTTAAAATGATGAGAATTATCTCATCTTTCTCCCTAACTTTCACGCTAGTTTCAGCAGAAAACGAAAGAAAGAAAACAAGGGAAGAAAGGGGGAAACAAAGGAGGAGGAAATGGTGGACAAAAAGGAAGAAGAACTTGGAGAGTTTGGAGCCTCCATAGCCATCTTCAAGACCTTGAGGTAGGGGTTTCTTTCCTTCAAAATATTCCTTTTCCCTACTGTTTTTCTTTGTTAAAATCTATTTAATGTTGCCTTGGAGAATCCATGGCTGAGCTAAGAAAATAAAGGTATGAATTTCCTTGTATTTGGTGGTCATAATTCTTGCTTGTTGTTGGTTCTTTCTTTGATAAACTACTGAAAGAAAAACTTAAGAATTTGATTGTGTATTACTTGAACCAATCCCACGACCAAGCATAAGTTTGAACTCTTCAAATTGTGTTTCATATTCTAATGAATGTTGTATTGACTTGGTGATCTTGTTAATGGAGTTTATGGCCAAACTTTGCTTGGATAAAGGCCACGGTAAGCTGTCCTGTTTTGGGGTAGAATTTTGGATGTTTAATAGATTGAGATAGTGGTTAGAATTGTGGTAAAAAGGGAAGGCAGAATGTTGCCCTATTTGTAGTTAAATTTTGAATGCATTTGTGCTTGAAATGTAGCTTGGGAATGGTTAATTTGGCCTGCACACTTTAAACAGTTTGCTACCTAGTTTTTAAGCATAATTTGTATTGCTTTTAAGCTTTAAATTATGACTTGAAGTGTGTTAGAAACTTGAGACTCTCCATTTAGACCTTTGATGCATTTAGTTCCAAAAATCATGCTTAATTGAGGTATAATAGGTCAAAATGAGATTTTGAGGTATTTTAAGTGTTTTCTTGCTTGAATGTGTTTTCAATGATTATTTGTGACTTGTTCATGATGGGAGGTTGAGGTAGAAACTTGAGACTCTCCATTTGGACCTTTGATGCACAAAGTGAGAAAAATGACATTTCCTTACATAGTTGAGTCTAAATCTATGATTGATGAGTTGAATTTAGTGTTTAATGATCCTAATATGATTAGGGACCATGACTAGGGTTGAGAAACACTTAGAATCCATGATTTGAGGATTAGAACTTAGTTAGAAACCAAAATCACGCATAACCCGAATTATGCAGAAAACAGGACAACATTGAGTAGTCTGTGATGCTTATTGCATATATTGAGCTACAAACATCGTATTGAATTGATTCTGGAGCCATTTGAAAGCTAAGACATAAGATTTCATGAAATTTTAGAATTATTGAGCAATCCAATTGGTCCCAGTTTTAATTTGAAACTGAGCCAAATTATGCAGAAAAAGCAATCTGGCACCTATTAAACCAGATTGCATAATTTCTTGCTCCGATGTCATATTTATTTATATGAAACCAGTGTTATTTTAAAGCTAACACACAAGGCTATATGACTGTTAAATTTCAAATTTATTGAGTTCTTAGTTTGTTCCCAGTTTCATTTCAAAGTCAGGTCATTTTTGGATAAAACAAAGAATACCCTGATTTATCTTTTGCATAATGTCTCATAACTTTGGCTACATTTATCCAAATGAGATGAGGTTTGTGGCATTTGAAAGATATGAGGGAATTCTATATGACTGTAAAATCTCAGACTTATTGAAGTTAATATGTGCATTTGGTGCACTCATGAAAAACAACCTTTTTAGGTAAAAATTAAAGGGATTTTGAGAAAGTTTGGACCCTAGAAAATTTGGTAGCTTCTTTAATAGGGAAAGTTGAATTATGAAAGTGTAGTAGAAATGTGTTTTCTCCTTTATGGGTTAAACTTGAATTAAATGCTCTTTTATTGAACTTGGAATGAAATGTATGTATGATATTGATGTATAAATGTAACAGATTGATTGACTTATGCAGTAAATCATTATATGCACTTAGTATGGAATGAATGACATATGTGAATGATGTTGATGTTATAATACATTGAATATACCTTGTATGGTATGGATAAGGTTGATGAACATAATATTGGGAAACAATATAAAAAAAAGGGTAAAGGTAGATGAGGTTGAATGAGTCCCTCTCTACAAACTTGTATAGTAATGTACAATGAAAAGTTTAATGATTATGGTAATTGCTTTTCTATTATGTAAAGAAAAATACGATTATATAAAATGTGAAGGAAGGAAAGGTTTTAATACTTTTGCATGTTTTGTTTTCAAACTTGTTATTTGATGTTTCCATGTATTGTAAATTTATGTTTGGACAAAAGGGCTCCAAGTGCCAAAGTTATGAATGTTTAGTAGTGTAAGGAACAAAAGGGCGTTCTGCCTACCCAAAAAACAATACAAGGAACAAAAGGGCTTCATGAAAATAATCAAATAACATGTGTTTTCTAAAATAAAATCTTTTCAAAGAATCATTATGAGCATATTTTAGGATTTTCATTAGGCATAATCATACATTACCATGCATTGCATAAAAATTGACGATTGTATGGGCAATTGTCTTGTTTTGATTCAATATGAAGATTAAGGTTAAAAGCTTATTATAAAAGGTTGATAGTAGTATTTAAACGTATTAAGTGTTATTTATAGTATGATGATAAATGTTTACAGTACATGTTGTTTAAGTTGTGATGTTGAATTGATTTGTTATGATATAAATGAATTATTTTATAATTGAATGAACTGTCTGCTTTGGAAAGAGAAAAGACTGAGTTTTAGCTTATGCCACATTTTCAAATGATTAAATATAATTTACGTTTTACCCCTAAGCAGTTAGATTTATCATGATGTTACGATTTCAAACTTATTACTGAGAATCGTTAATTCTCACCCCGAACTCTTTATGTTTTCCATGATAAATTCAGAGGAGGATTCAAGTAAGCGCAAGGCAAGGAGATGAAGATTTGTTTATGTTGTTAATCTCATAGTTTTGGTTATGTAATTATATTTATGTCTTTGTAAATAAATTGATGTAAGTTATTTTGTAAATGTTTGTAATCTCAGACATATCAGATAGATTTCTAGTAAAGAGCAAGTTTCTTGATGTGTAAAATGTCTTGCTCTCTTGCTTTCTTAAAGGCTCTTTATATATTTATTCGTTAAATAGATATTGAACAAGTTATTTATTACGCTAAAGTTAGGAAGTGACATACTAATTCTATTTACTTAGTATACTTAGGGTATACTATAGTATTTAGAATTAGGGTATTACATAGGAAGTTTGAAGAGGGGTTGAGACATGACTTAAAGAGGGCAGTATTACCATTGGGAATCGATCAGTTCCCAACACTATTAGACAAATGCCGAAGAATTGAAGAGTTAGATCAACACCATGATACGAGAAATTAGAACTTTGGACCTGCTTGGTTTCAAAGAGGAAAAGGTAGCAGTCGCAACCGTTATCAACAAAAATCATATGCTAGACCATCAGGAAGTCAGACTCAACAACAATCTTATAGAGGAGGTTCTGGTGGCAACAAGTTTGGTCAAACCGGGACTTCTACATCCAAATGTTTTAAGTGTGGAAAGGACCACCTGACTAAAGATTGCACAATCAAAGGAATTATATGTTTTAGATGTGGGAAACTTGGACATCTCTAAAGGGATTGTAATCAACTGAATACGAAACCCTCTGTGGGCAACATCCATATTGCAAGACCACAAGCAGGTGGACGAGTATATACTATGAGTGAGGAGGAAGCCACAAAGTCTGAGGATCTAATTATGGAGGAGTGTGCCATTGAAGGTAATCCTTTAATCGTATTATATGATTCGGGACCATCCCACTTTTTCATTTCCTGTGATTGTGTGGAACGTTTAGGATTATCTGTGACTACATTGCCTTTTGACTTGAGTGTTGCTACTCCTACTGATAAGCCTGTGATTACTGCAAAAATTTGCTTGAATTGCCCTGTTTGTGTTAGGGATATAATCTTTTATGTTGATTTGATCTGTTTGTCTATTTCCAAGATTAATGCAATCTTAGGAATATATTGGTTATTTTCTAACCATATCCTATTAGATTGTTCCAATAAGACATTAGTTTTTCCTGATGCTAAGAATTCTAGATTCCTAACGGCCACTCAAGTCGAAGCTTGTTTGAAGAAAGGAGCTCAAGGGTACTTATTGTTGTCTTCTTTGGAAGTCCAAAGTGAAGAAGATGTGAAAGATATTTTGTAATCAACGAATTTTTTAAAGTCCTTCCTGATGATATACCGAGATTACCACCGACAAGAGAGATAAAGTTTACTATTGATCTTGTGCTAGGAGCTAGACCTATATTTATGGCACCCTATAGGATGTCACCATCAGAGTTAGCAGAACTTAAGAAACAGTTGGAGGAATTGTTGGAGAAGCAATTCGTGAGACCTAGTGTGTTACCATGGGGAGCCCCAGTGCTGTTGGTCAAGAAGAAGGATGAGACTTCTTGCCTATGTGTAGATTACTGACAGTTGAACAAGATCATAATCAAGAATAAGTATCCTCTGCCAAGGATAGATGATTTGATGGATCAACTGCGAGGAGCCGCATTATTTTCCAAAATTGATTTACGTTCTGGTTATCACCAGATTCGGGTGAAGGTGGAGGATATTCCCAAGACAACATTCTGGATGTGTTATGGGCATTACGAGTATCAAGTGATATCGTTCGGTGTGATGAATGCACCTATCATATTCATGGATTTCACGAATAAGATTTTATGCTTTTACGTGGACAAGTTTATCGTTATCTTTATTGACGATATTCTGATCTACTTTCGTAGTCAGGAGGAACATGTTGAACATCTCAGAGTGGTTCTCTAGATTTTGAAGGAAAATAAGTTATACACAAAGTTATCCAAATGTGAATTTTGGTTAAACGAGGTTCAATTTTTGGGGCACGTGATATCAAAGGAAGGAATTGAGGTTGATGCGTTAAAAGTGGAGACAATTCTTCAGTGGGAAAGACCGAAGACTGTATCAAAAATCCGTAGTTTTATCGAATTAGTCGATTACTATCAACGATTTATTGATGAATTTTTCAAGATAGCGAGACCTCTTACCCAACTTACACGGAAGAATCAACCTTTCGTATGGACTGATGTATGCGAATAAAGTTTTCAAGACTTAAAAAGACGATTGACTACTTCACCGGTGTTGATTCTACCTGATCCTAATGAACCTTTTGAAGTATATTGCGATGCTTTGTACCAAGGATTGAATTGTGTACTTTTGTAAATTTGAAAGGTTGTGACATATGCTTCAAGGTAGTTAAAGGTACATGAGAGGAATTATCTCACTCACGATTTGGAGTTGGCAGCTATGGTGTTTGCATTGAAAGTGTGAAGACATTTTTTATATGGAGTAACTTTCAATGTCTTTAGTGATCATAAAAGCTTGAAGTATTTGTTTGACCAAAAAAAGTTGAACATGAGGGAAAGGCGTTGGCTAGAATTTCTGAAAAATTATGATTTTCAGTAACAGTATCATCCTGGAAAGGAGAATGTCATAGTGGATGCTTTAAGTAGAAAAATGCTTAGTGCTTCTGTTATGATGATCAAGGAGAGCGAATTGATAGAAAAATTTTGGGATATGTGGTTGTCTGTGAAGTTAACTCTAGGAGAGATGTGTTTGAACATGATCACTATCTCAAATAGTTTGATAAATGAACTCCGAGAGAGACAGAATGATGACCAATATTTGCAAGAAGCGAAGGAAGTAATGAAACAAGGTGCAACGTTAGAATTTAAAGAAGGAACAGATGGAATTTTGAAATTCAAAGGAAGGATTTGTGTGCCCAACGATCAAAGACTTAGGAGATTGATTTTGGATGAAACTCGTAGAAGTAAGCTGAGTATGCATCCCGGAGTCATAAAAATGTATCAAGACTTGAAACGACTGTATTGGTGGCAAGGGATGAAGAAAAACGTCATTGAGTATGCATCATCCTGCTTAGTCTGTCAGAAAGCTAAGGTTGAACATCAAAGACCTTCTGGAATGTTATAACTTTTGTCTATTCCTAAATGGAAATAGGATGATATAGCAATGGACTTTGTGACTGGACTACCAAAGACTAGAAGGGGTCATGATTCAATTTGGGTAGTTATTGATCGGTTTACGAAGTCGGCGCACTTTTTTCCAATTAATATCAAATATTCAATGGAAAGATTGACTCGGGTATACATCGGTGAGATTATTAGGCTGCATGGTGTACCTTCTAGTATTATTTTGGATCGAAACCCGAGGTTCACATCTAGATTTTGGAAAAGTTTGCAAGAGGCAATGGGGATGAAACTTCGTTTAAGTTATGCTTATCATGCACAAACAGATGGTCAGTCAGAAAGAACTATTCAGTCACTGGAAGATTTGTTGATGGCTTATGTGCTAGAACAATCAGGAAGTTAGGATGAATTCTTACCTCTAATAGAATTCACCTACAATAACAGTTTTCATTCAAGCATAGGGATGACATCTTATGAGGGGTTATATGGGCGATGATATAGAACGCCGTTATGTTGGTATCAAGACGGTGAAAGTTTTGTTTTAAGACTTGAGCTTGTGCAAGAAACGACAGATAAAGTTAAGATGATTCAGGAGAAGATGCAAATCACTCAGAGTCGGCAGAAAAGCTACGCAGACAAGAGAAAAAGGTCTCTTAAGTTTGAAGAGGGGGGAGCATGTATTTCTGAGAGTTACACCCACGACTGGAGTCAAACGAGTTATTAAGTCGAGAAAGCTCACTCTGAAGTTTATCAGGCCGTATCAGATTCTTCGTTGAATAGGTCTGATAGCCTACCAAATTGCGTCACCACCTTTTCTATCAAATTTTCACAATGTATTTCATGTATCGCAATTGCGGAAGTACATTCCTGATTCCACTTATGTCATAGAACCGGATGCAGTACAATTAAAAGAGAATTTAACCTATGAAACATTTCCTATCAAGATCGAGGATCAGAGAATAAAGCAACTTAGAGGTAAAGATATTTCGTTGGTTAAAGTAGTCTGGAGTGGCGTAAATGGAGAAGCAACATAGGAGTTGGAGGACAAAAGAAAAGAACAGTATCCGTATTTGTTTTAATACATGTTTAAGTTTAGAGGATGAAACTTCTTTTTAGAGGGGGAGTTGTAACACCTCGAATTTTATTTTTTTTTTGTATAAACATGAGTTTTATAATTTGTGATTGTTTAGAATTTTTATGGATTTTTCTAAAATTATGATTATTTTAATATTATTTTGAGCTATATATGGGTCTAGGGGATGTACGTGAGCCCGGGATGACCCCGAAAAAGTAAAAAAATTTTAGAGCCAGAAAATTTTGTACTGTTGATACGAGGCCGGGAGATCTTACTAAACTTGAAATCGAAAATAATTTTTTAATTTTTTTTACAATAATTATTATCTATTAGACAATAAATACTGATTTCTGTAAGCAGTAATCTTTGTCCATTGGGTAATAGCTACTAGAAAAATATTTAGATGCTAGTTAACAATGATGGTTATAACATCTTTATGTCAAAACAATGAAAAACTAGTCTTCTTGTCAAGGACCAATAAGCACTAGTCAACAAAAATGGCTTGGACTCTTTAAACTACACCATTGGATGGAAGATTTGGAAGGAGAAACCTTTGACCACCACTTTGCTAGAGTGCTACGGCCAAGGCACAAATTGGAGAGGAATTCAATGGTTTAAAATTCATTCTTGTCTTTGTAGTAATATTTACCTCCACAAATATCTAAATGGTAAAAATATCAAAACAAACAAATCTCATTTCTGTCTCCAAGGCATTCCACAGCAATGAGTAGATAGGAAGGTGTCTTGGACTTTATTTCATATCTATCTACATCTTCATTTTACACTCAAAACAAAAACCAACACAAAAGCTCTCAAAATTCTCTCTTATTTTTTCTTCTCTATCCCACGACCATCACTCCAAAGAACCACTTCCAACCTTCAATAATTATAACCAAGCTTACTACTTGATCCTACGCCTAATCCTAAGAAACTTCATAGTTGTAATCAACTTCAAATTCCATCATCTTTTACTTTTTCTTCTTTCTTCAAGTTTGAAGATTTTTTAGGTGAAGTACTTCAATCATCCTATTTCTATCTATTTAAAGTTTTAAACCGTGATTTGAATTCATAGTTGTCTTAAAGGAGCCTTAGATGTTAATATTGTGTGTTTATTTTGTTGTTTCAAGAATCAATCGGTGGAAAAAGCTTGAATCAAGGAGCAGAGTAAAGAACAAAGGACTACATCTAAGGTAAGAGGGAGATCTATCTCACCAACCAAGTATGGTGGTGAGAGATGAACTTGTATTTGATGAGTGGCGAGTCCATATGATGATTCATTCCCATGGTTGTGTAATTTATTTATGTGTGTTTATGTACTTTAAATTTATTTATTTATGCTTTTATGTTTTATATGATTTTTATTGCTTTAATGGTATGCTTGATATATGTTATAGTATAATATGATGATTTTATGTCATGTATGCTATAATATATGTTGGAAAGGAAATAATTTTTGGGTTCCAATGGTCTTAAGGCTCATGGCCTCTACACCTCAAAATAGATATTCCAAGTTAATATTTTTATGAATGATAAAATAAAAATAGGAAGTGATTAAATGATTGATTTTTTGAAGAACAAAATGATTTGTGGCCAATATGCCAAGAATTAGTAGATTAGAACAAAAAGTATTTCTAAATATAATATGGAATGGATTAAAATAGCAAAGGATTTACATTAAGGGGTTTTGAGATATAAAAGTAAGAAAAACTTATTTTTAGAATTAATTAAATTAGTAGATTTAGTTTATAAATGAAAACTAAATTGGTGACTTGAAGTTTACCAACATATAGCTCACCCTTTGAGTTTTGAAACGCGTTACGAAATTTTAAGATAGAACAATTGATTGAAATCAATGAAAAACAATTTTGTGGGAAATAGTAGAAAATTTACGAAAAGAATTTTTTAAGGGAGAAAACGTGAAAATGAAGTTAGAATTTGTATTAATTTTTAGAAAATCTAAAATGATGTTTAGAATATTGAGAAATATTTTACGCAGTTGAAAAATGATGAAAAATATTTTACGCGACTTAAAAATGTGATTTTTAAGTTACATGATTTCAAAAACGTTGAAAAATTGCTACGCGATTTGAAAAATGTTCAAATATTTTTACGCGATTGAGAAAACATTGAAAAATAATTATGCGATTTGAAAACGTGATAGAAATGTTGCGCGATTGTGAAAATGTGGTAAAATGACTACGCGATTAAAAATACAACAGAATTACTGTTGGGCTAACATGTGGGACTCATATATATAAAATTATGATTTTGGCCTGAAATTGGCCCATGTGCATCTATTATGTATTGGGAAAGTCTTGTGGACTATGTCAAGGTCGATGGCCTAGGTGTTGAATAACACTTTTGTGCGGGTGCAATAGCCATAGTGTAGGTCACTTGTTGACCTTGGGGGCGTCAGGGTGCTAGTTTTCTACAATAGGTAGTTGGTAGCCCCACTGTACCATGGATCAGACCGATACAACGCACCGACGATCCGGACCGAGATACTACACTTAATCAAGATCTGACATAGACTGTCGTGTATAATGCCAGATGTGCAAAAATAATGAAAATTATAGCACTTGGTCTGAGGCAGTCGTGATACCGAAAGATCTTCTAAATCATTCTCTCTGACTTATGTTTAGCTCCATAGAGTAGGAATTTGTGTCAGTATGCATGTGCATAGTCTGTATATATCTTTGTGATATTTTATTTGTTAAATATTGATTAATGTTTTGATGCCATGACTATATTCACTTTTTGTTATATCTGTATGACATTATTGTCATTTCTGTCTCTTTACTGCTTTGTTAGTACTGGTGTTAGTAGAATCACCTATTTGCATGTTGTTCTTGTATTGTATTGGTATTTATAAAGACGGTGGAGAAGAGGAAGAGGCAGGATCGCCTCCTCTCGATTCTTATTGATCCATTTGGTATGGCGTTACTGAGTTTTCTTTGATTCCTGAAGTTGCAATTTCGGGGAGGCTCGGAGGCCTGGCGCATTCAGTTAGATAGTGAGAATATGGTTTATATTAGGATTATGACTAAATCCCTTATTAGGCATTATCATGGGGTTCCCATAATCTCTGTTAATGTCTACGTACACTTAGAACTTCCTTTGTCCATTAGACAGTATTGGGATGGTTGTTACCATACCCCTATTGAGATTAGTATTGTGTCGTCTACGTGGACTCTAGTCCGTAAGACCACACGTCATCTGGGGTCCCTATCTTCTGAGGAGCCTGAGGAGGATCCATCCGAGGAGGATCCATCATAGGATCAGAACTTCTAGTCATGGACTTGGGCTAGTCTGTAGTTTATTTTGTGTCAAATGGTTTATAGTTCTGTCAAATAGTTTGTACTTATATGTATCTTTAAGAACAAAATTATATGTATAATTATGATGTGTTTTATTTAGTCATGGTCTTTCAGGTTCGGTCTTATTTAATCAATTGTATTATCCGCAAAAAGAAATAATTTTGAAACTCATATTTTTATCTTATCAATTAATGATTTTAAAATTGGGTTAGGTTTAGTAATAATTAAGTAAGAAATGTGATACCCTACGGTGGGTGTTATATCGATGACAGAGAGATACTTCCCTCTCATCTTCCTTTTTTATGAGAAGGAACTCGACTGATTTTTCCTCAGGTTTTGGGAATACTTCCTGCTCTTCGACCTCAAATACTTTGAGGCTCCTTTCAGAAGTGGGGATATGGCCAGTTTCCCCTAACTCTACCATGTGAACCTTAGCAAAACCAACTGGCTCAATATAGTTGGCATTCGCTTTGAATGGATCAACATCCACCTTCATGTTTCTCTTGTTCTCGAATTTCAGTCTTCCTTCCATGATACTTTTCTAAATTAAATCCCTGAAACGTATACAATTGTTAGTCGAATAATCATATCTATTATGATACTTGTAATATTTTTGACCTATTATTTCTTCTGTTGAAGGGATTTTATGTCTATCAGGAAGTTTAATTTGTTTGTCTTTTAATAAGATATCAAATATTAAATTAGCTTTAGTAATATCGAAGCATAAATTGGCCTAGTGGAAGACTTCGTATTATCCTTAGTTCGATTAGGCATTAAAGATGAACAAGTATACTGAGGACTAGATTTTAATTCTGCTATGTTAACCTCATTTTCCTCATCATCCCCACATTCATCGATTTCGACATAGGCTACTTTATTGTCTTTCGATTGCTTAAAATACTTATCCTGAATATTAGGAGTTTTGATGTAATCAATTTTTTCTTTTCTCAGATTTTTTCTAAATCTTTTTTTCGAGTTTCAATTGCTCGATTTGTCTTACTTTATCAGTAAGTTGAGATATGTTAAGCAGTTGCTGGTTTATCAATTTCTTTCGAATAGAATAATCTAAACCGCCAACAACCATTTTGACTACCTCTAATTCAGGAATAACAGTGAAGCATCTAGCCTTCATTTTCCTAAATCTAACCACGTAATGATCTATGGACTCCTCATGGCCTCTTTTAATATTAAACAAATCCACAAGACTTACTTTTGTCTTTCCTCTAAAGAACTGATCATGGAAATTTCTTTCCAACTGGTTCCAAGAGTGAATCGAATTTGGTGGAAGAGTTGTGAACCAAGTAAAGGCATTCTTGGTTAAATAGCTAAGAAATATTTCATTTTTAAATATTCATTTGAGGTTGTCTCCCCAGCTTCGATTGTGTATCGAGCAATATGCTTGACTGTGAATTCTCCACTTTTCCCAACGAATTGGCTAGAGATTTTAGGTGCTTTGCACCCTCTAGGTAAT
This sequence comes from Ormosia emarginata, assembly GCA_029884605.1. Taxonomy (NCBI): domain Eukaryota; kingdom Viridiplantae; phylum Streptophyta; class Magnoliopsida; order Fabales; family Fabaceae; genus Ormosia; species Ormosia emarginata. Next base: position 11,905,096 of record JAQQTP010000084.1, on the reverse strand, counting down.
TTTGTCTGCTAGATGAATTCATGGAAAGTTAACACAAAATAGGATCTATTTGCATATCCCACATTAAAACTAGACCTATTTAGCACTTGTTCCACTACTTGACTGATATTTTGTTGCCCCTAAAGATTATTAAGCCTAATAATTTCCAGGAGGATATCAACATCTTAATTTCGATTAACTATTCGAAATCCTACATTTGGGCCATGTGGAATCTTCATTGGTTAGTTATCCTCAACTGTATTATTATTAACATTGGGATTATTTACCAAATGGGCTTTTTCTTGATAAACAAGCTGATTGTTTACCCTTTGATTACTTACAGAGTCCTCTGAGTTACCAAAAACATTTGTAATCCTACTCATTTGCCTACCCAATGTAGTGTAGGTATTATTGGCTAACTCTATGAGTAGTGTTATTACAGTAGTATCTGTTGAGTCAGCATATGGACTATCTCATGGTTACTTTCATCAATCTATTGCCTGATATTGTTCAAGGTTGTATTCGTATTCCCTGAAGGAATCGAAGATATATCCCTGGGCAAGTTATAGAACACTAGTATTCCCATATTTTGCCTATCAGTTCGATTGGTACTAGTTGCTACAACTTGGCCACCACCATTTACCATTTGGTTTCTTGGTGAAACATTGGGTATATGACTTGTATATGTGGCTTGGGCAGTACCTATGTTTTGTGTAACATTTTCGGGAGTGAACCTAAGAGGCAACCCATATAAGGGTGCAGTTCTATTTACCCCAAGGGTTCTGGTTTCTAAATTCGAAACAAGGGCTCCTGTGGTTTCATTGATTATAGGCTATAAGGCTTGTGGTAAATTTGCAGAGACTATGGCGTTTCTACTGCCATTAGCTCCATTATTCCCTGTTTGAGGGTTCTGAGCACTCAAAGATGTGTTTTCAGACATATTTTTCAGTATTCTACCATTTCTTAAGCACATATACTTAACAAAATCCTTTAAGATCTTACTCAATTGACCACTCCCACCGAGCGTGCCAATTTGTTTACCAAAAGATTTCAATTTTCACTAATTAGACTATGGTAAACTCTTTGTCTATGGACAAAATTTGATTCTCAATCTCAATTCGAGGAAGAGAATCGCTTCCTCTTGGGATTCTCGTCTAAGTTTGTATCTTAAAGGACTGATATTAATGAATTCAAAGCCAAGACAGTTATGCAATTCTAAAATCGAAAGTTTTATGTGTATGTTTAACTTAATGAAAAATAAGTTTGAAAATAAGAAAAGTTTTGTTTTCGAGAAATAAAAGAAAATCAGTGCAAATGAAAATAAGTTAAATGTAAATGCATTTGAAGTAAATATGACGAGTAATGTAAGACTTAAAATAAAGAACAAAAAGTAAAGCACTTCAAAATAAATGCAATGAAAAGTAAATGTACAAATATATAAATTACAGAAAAGTAATGAAAACAATAAACAGAAATCAAATGATCTTTGAAAGAATCACTTGATCAAGAATTGAAGAGATTTTGCAAAAAAATTAAAGACTGGAAATATAAAATGAACTTGTATTTAAAGTTGTATTGAAACTGAAAATGGTACATGAATGAAAGTGGATAGAAACATACTGGACTAGACATGTGTGCTATTTGCTTGAGATGTCAATGGACGTGAGAGCATGAGTTTACAAGTGTTTGTGAGTATAACATTTCCAACCCCTAAATGTTTCCATCTTCTTGATATTTATAGACTTCTTAAGTAACTATCATTTTTACAAGATCTTGACAAGTGTCTAAATAAAGATAACTGTTTAAATGATTGATAATCTTTGTCTGGTAACTACCAAATCATTGTCAGCAATCCTTGTGCCACAAATAATTGCTCGATCTTAGTCAACAATCCTTGTGTTGTCTTGATCTCACATCCTCAACTGCTACCAACTTTTATTTCAAATTCAATTTTTTTTTCTTTTGAATTCAAACTTGAATATTCGAATATTTGCTGGTTTTCACTCGAGGTCTCATCCCTCTAGAAATTTTGCTAAATATAATTACCTTTCAAGCCTATTATTTCGATAGACAATCGAAACTACTACTCTCAATATGAGATTGAAATGACCTCAAATTGATATTTAAATCGAAATTAATATTACAACTTCGATTCTTATTTAAAAAGTAAGCCCATAACGAATTACGTTCATGCCAAATCTTACATTGAACCATTGAAATGGAAATAGATTGAAAAATGTTTATTTTATACCAACAAGAAGACACAAGAATTTCTCACCAACTTGGGAAGTAAGAAGCTTTCTCTGTGAATTTTCAGTCATTACTATAAAAGATTGTTTAAATTATTTTTTAAGGCACAAAAAATTGGAGTCCAAGCATTGACTGACTAAACAAATGTGTAAGGAAGCGACGGAGCGTTGTTTTCAATTTTCTTTTTTACTTTTATGCAAGCATACCTGGTCAATCTTCACCAAAAAAAAAAAAAGAATAAAGAAAAAAAAACATGACTCGGTCTTTCTTCCACTTCAACAAACTGACAGAGGAAATAAAAGCCTTCTTGCTTGGGACGAGCTTATAAAAGAACAAACAACTAGTTAATCGTCCATTCGGAAAGTCTATGAAAGAGGAAGCTCAAATACAAACCATTCAAAGTTGTGTGTGATACATTAAACTTGAGGCAATGGGACTGAAGGCGACGTACATGCAAATGGTCCTGGTGTCGGTGATTGCATTAGCAAGGGTAGGAGCAGCTGCAGCTCCAGCTGACCAAGCCCTGCCTGGCTGCAGTCACACTTGTGGTAATGTTTCAATTCCTTACCCATTTGGCATAGGCAAATCATCTGACACCGATGAGAACTGTTTCTTGGAGGAAGTATTAGAACTCACTTGCAAAAACTCTACTTTATATCACGGTGACGTCACCATTTTGAACATAACCCTCGAAGGTCAAATGGACATGCTATTTTTTGTTTCCAAGGTTTGTAATGATGGATCTGGATCTTATAACAAAACCGAAGGCAATGAAGCCACACTCAAAACTCCGGCTTTCGCCATTTCTAGCGAGGATAACAAGTTCGTAAGTGTAGGGTGCGACACTTATGGCTATCTCAATAGTTTTCAGAACGATCACACATATTCAACCGGGTGCTTAACAAGATGTGACACCATTAGTGATATGAAAACTATGCAGAGGGATGGAAATTGTACCGGGATAGGGTGTTGCCAGGTCGATATTCCTCCTGGAATGAAGAATATCAGTATACAAGCATTTAGCTTTTACAATTTCTATCAGTCATGGCAGTTCAATAATTGCAGCTATTCCTTTCTGGCCAAAAAAGGCAACTATAGTTTTTCTCTGAATCATTTAAATGGTCTACCATTCGAGAAGTCTCCTTTTGTTGTTGATTGGACTATTGGAAACGAGACATGTGAAGTTTCCCAGAGTAGACACAACTCTGCATGCAGGAGCAATAGCTATTGTGAAGACTCAAGCACTGGATATGGTTATCGATGCAAATGTAATAAAGGTTATGAGGGAAACCCATACCATCCGGATGGTTGCCAAGGTAATTAATTACGTTAAACATTAATCTTTATCCTTTGTATAACTTTCTTTGTTTTGGATTTGATTTTTAATTTCTATTGCTCATATATCACTGTTTTCAATTTGTAGTTTCATTAATTAATCCTGCTTGCTATTTTAACCAATATTTCGCTTGCTCAAATATTAGTTTTTAATTTATATACATTAGTTGTATCATTATTTAAAAGTCACTAGTAATAATGCGTAGTCAAGATGTAGAAAGCAGCCCACCACACAATTGAAATAGTACAATTGGATGACTTCAATGACTTCAGTAATTTAATAAATAATAATATTATTCTTTCGCACAATTATTTTTTATATCTTTCTTTAATATGAAAGGGATAGAGAAATGTGTAATAATATTTTTATAACTTTTATATTTTTATATTAAATAATATATATATTTTTATATATATATTTTATTTAATATTATTTATTATATATATTTTATTATTATTTTTTTTTCACTCAATTACATCTTTTTAAAAAATATAAATAATAAATGTACTACTAAAAGTGATGTATAATTATATTTTTTCATATTTTTATATTAAAAATTTTATACTTTATTAATTTCAGTAAAAAATAAAAAATACATTAAAATATATGTTTTGTTAATTTTTATTATTTAAAAAAATAATGATATAAAAACGGTGTAAGTTTTTTATGTAAAAATATCATTTATTAATAAAAAGAAAGATAAGTTTCTCTCTTTATTTTTCTGTTTAAAAAATAAATGTAAAAATAAAACACACAAGTGACAGCCAAACCATTCAATTGAATAGCAGCCACACCACACAATTGAAATAGTACGAATGGATGACTTGTAGTATTGAGTTCAGAAATTTAAAAGATAATAATGTTATTCTTATTTTATAAAAAAAATGTTATTCTTACCCTTAAAATTAGATGTAGCAAAATAGATTAACTTGTCTCGTCCCATATTTAACTTGTAAAAATACTGGGTGAGGCGGGTTAAATTTTCGCTTTAAAAAATGGGTTGGAAAAACCCACCCTGCTTTCTAGTATGGGGTTAGCGGGTTGACCATAAAAAAAAAAAAAAAAAAAAAGTAAGTGAGTTGATCCTAAAAATAAAATAAAATGTATAAAAAATAATAAAAAATTCATAAAAATTTAAAAATAGAAAAATTATAATTTATAGAGATTAAAAAATAAAATAAATAAAATAAATATAAGATCATACTAATAAAAATATTACAAATACAAATAATAACGCTAATTTATAACACTTTTTTAAAAAAACTCAACCTGACGAGTAAATCCGCACCCGTCCCGCTTAACCCGCAGGTTATGCGGGGCGGATTATACGGGTTGAAAATAAAAAATAGGTTGAAATCTTAAACCCAACTCGTAAAAAAATAACGGATTGACCCGATCAACTTAACGGGTTGAAGTCGTTTTGCCACTTCTACTTAAAATAGTATAATTCTCTTTTATATCTATCTCTAACGAAAAAGGGGATAGAGAGAAAACAGGAGAGTAAGTTTGCCTTTTTCCAAATTTTTTTTTGGAATAAAGTGAGTGTTTTTTTTAAATTCATAAATACAAGTGTATCTATTTTTCATTTGATAAAGTGCATCAAAATTTTAATTTATTAATAAATGAATACACTCTTATTTATTTAATTTAAAACTAAATTTATTTTAAAATAACATTTCCATTTTCTCAATAGAAGGTGGATGTAAAAGAAAAGTATATAAAACCTGGTGTAGGAGTTAAGTTTTTGTTTAATCAACTATTCCAAAGAATATATAGTCATTTATTTCAGTAAATTTACTTTTTGATGAAATAATTGTTTCTATTACGTCTTTGCAGATATTAAGGAATGTAAGAATGGTAAACATGACTGCATAAATGAACATTATTGTCGTGAAATTGAAGGGTCTTTCGAATGTTTCTGCCCTGATGGGCAATCCGGAAATGGAAAAAAGGAAAGTAAAGGATGCCAACAAAACCAGCGAGGCAAAGTACTAACCATGGTTGCCATTGGTAAGCAACTAAGCACAGTTGTGTTTTGTTTTTCTTGCTTTTTTGGTCAAACAGTACTTGTATTTTCTTTTTCTTAAGCATGTATATGTTTGTTTAGTATGTATAATATGGATATTAGTTAAGAGCACAATTCAAGAATTGCATCCATCATGTTTTGAACGCAGGTGCAAGCGCAGGATTTATGGCACTGTTTGTGGGGACTTCTTGGCTATACCTGATATACCAAAAAAGAAAACTCATCAAACTAAAGGAGAAGTTCTTTCGGCAGAATGGCGGTATCATTTTGCAACAGCACTTCAAAAGGGAAGACTCCTCCCAATCTGCTCAAATTTTCACAGCAGCTCAACTTAATAAGGCCACCAACAACTTTGATGATAGCTTAATCATCGGTAGAGGAGGTTATGGTACAGTTTTCAAAGGATTTCTGTCAGATAACAGGATTGTCGCTGTCAAGAAGTCCAAAGTAGTGGATCAGAGCCAAATCGAGCAATTCATTAACGAGGTGGTTGTACTGTCACAAATTAATCATAGGAATGTGGTCAAACTCTTAGGTTGTTGCTTAGAGTCAGAAGTTCCTTTACTGGTTTATGAATTTGTTAACAATGGTACCCTTTTTGACTATCTGCACAATGAAGGCAAGGCAACTAATGCATGTTGGAAAACCCGTCTAAGGATAGCGGTAGAGGCAGCCGGAGCTCTATCTTATCTGCACTCAGCTGCCTCGATACCTATTATCCATAGAGATATCAAAAGTGCCAACATTCTCCTGGATGAAACGTACACTGCCAAAGTGTCTGATTTTGGAGCTTCAAGATTGGTTCCACTTGATCAAACTGAATTAGCCACAATGGTGCAAGGAACTCTTGGTTATTTGGACCCAGAGTACATGCAAACAAGTCAACTTACTGACAAAAGTGATGTGTATAGCTTTGGAGTAGTTCTTGTAGAGCTGCTAACAGGGGAGAAAGCACTTTCATTTGAGAGGTCGGAAGAGAACAGAAGTCTTGCTAATCACTTTCTATCTTGCTTAAAAGAGGATCGCTTGTTTGAAGTTCTTGAAATTGGCATTTTGAATGAAGAAAATAAGGAGGAGATCAAGGAAGTTTCTGCTCTTGCAACAAGGTGCTTTAGACTTAGAGGGGAGGAGAGGCCAAGCATGAAAGAAGTGGCAATGGAGTTGGAGGGATTAAGGCTAATGGAGAAGCAACAATGGATCAATACAAACCAAAATTTGGAGGAGACTCGGCACTTGCTTCATGTGGGAAGTGGCATTTATGAACATGGCAATAGCAGCGGCTATGGAAATTCTGGGTACGACAACTTGCGGGATCTTGAACTAATTGCCTTCGATGATGGAAGATGATTATGTCACGGCAACATATGCTTGAACTTGATTTTATATCTAAATATATAACTGCTAGTGTATTGTACGAAATTTGTTTTATAGTTTTAATCTATGTTTAAAATACATTTTAGAGATAATTTTTAGCATGTTATATATATATATATATATACATATAGAATGTTATAAATTTTAATTTTAAAATAAATAAATAAAAAATGATTAATAAATAAATAAATAAAATCATATCATAATATTTAGAATCAAAGAAGATGATATGAAAGAATTTAAAACTTAATTGAAGATAATTAAGAAAAAAGAATTTTGCTAATTAAGAAAATAATATTAATATAATAATTAAAGAAAATTTAAGAAAAATAAATTTCTTTATCAAATGAAAGCATACACAAGAGTAAAGGTCAAAATAAAATTTATATAAAAAAAGATAACAATTATATAAAAAATAAGAGAGACACTTACATCAAGTGTAAGTCTTAAGACTTATATCTAATCTCTTGCCATTAAATTTATTTTAATCTAATGGTTTAAAATAACTTAATTAAATGAAAAAAGAGAAAACAATCTCTCACCTTAATAAGGAGAAAAGATTATTAAATATAATTTTAATGAAGAAATAAATGTTAATTATTAAGTCTTTTTATTAACTTAAAAATGATATAATATTGAATATAATTTATAATATTTTTATTTTTATATATTTTACCTACTTTTAAAAAAATCGATAAGTAAAGACCTTAAAACTTGACATATAAATTTATTAAAAGTTAATTTTCATATATAAATATCTAAAAAGTTAGACATTATATATATTACATAAATGAATAAAAAATTAACATTGTATAATTATTTGATAGCAATAAAATATAACTAATTTTATTAAATCATTATAACAATTTAATTACATTCTAAAATTATTTATGCATATGTGTGTGTGTGAGTTTTTTTTTTTTGCTATTTATATATGAAAATTAATTTTTAATAAATTTATGTACCAAATTTTAAGGTCTCTATCAAATTTATGACATCATGGTCCCCATCCCCATCAATTTACGTGGGAAAGAAAGTCTTTAAATAATTTTGTGGATTCAATTTATCTTACCATAGAATCGGAGAAGGGATCCAGTCACAAGATCTGTGCAAAACTATGCTAGACTGATCCATAATGTCAGGCCCCACCTCACCAAAGAAGTCACAAGCATCCAACACCAGATTTCATCGTTTGCTATGCCAGCTAAAATTCTCAAGTTCAAGCATGCACGATTCCTTCATTGACTTAACCCATTCTATTTTTAGGCTTACTGTTCACGTAAATTCTTACAATTCATCAACCCCACACATACCATGAGCACTATAAAAGCCACCATTCACTGCATATAACTCTCATCTTCACTGGCACTCTATTCTTCTTGTAAGCTCTAGTAGTTAACTAGTAGTATTGTACACCAAAAATTTGGTATACTTAAAATTTGGTATATAAATGTATTAAAAAATATTTTTCATATATAAATAGCAAAAAAAATACACACACACACATATACATAAATAATTTTAGAATGTAGTCGAATTGTTATAATAATTTAATAAAATTAGTTATACTTTATTCTTTGTCAAATAATTATACAAGATTAATTTTTTATTCATTTATGTAATATATATAGTGTCTAACTTTTTAAATATTTATATATGAAAATTAACTTTTAATAAATTTATATGCCAAGTTTTAAAGTTTCTACTTATTAATTTTTTTAAAAAAATAGGTAAAATATATAAAAATAATAATATTATAAATTATATTCAATATTATATCATTTTTAAGGTAATAAAAAAACTTAATAATTAACATTTATTTCTTCATTAAAATTATATTTAATAATATTTTCTTCTTATTAATGTAAGAGGTTATTTTTTCTTTCTTCATTTAATTAAGTTATTTTGAACTATTAGATTAAAATAAGTTAAATGACAAGAGATTGAGTATAAGTCTTAAGACTTACAGTTACATTATGTTTGAATGACAAGTAATGAGGGGAAAAGAAAGGAAATAATTTTTTGTGTTTGGGAGTTTTAAAATGTATAGGAACGGAACGGAACACATGGGGAATTATTTCTTCCCTTTTCCCTTTAAATGCCTAATTTTTGTTCCCCCTAAAATTGAGGTGGAATAAGAGAAACACAGGTTCCATTCCGTTTCATTAATGAATCTTCCAAATAAAGAGGAAGAAACTATATTTCATTCCTTCCATTTTTTTTTCTGATCCATCCTCATTTATGTTGTTAAGTTCCATTAATAAAAAAAATTCAAACACAAAGTTAGTATAAGTAGATCCTCTCCCAAATTTGACCAGGTAAAAAAAAGTATAATTCAGATTTTAATATTTTTAAGAGAAAATACTATCATTTATAATATATGAATTGAATTAATTTCGCAAATGCCGTATATATATGAAAAAAAATATCTGCAAATGCCCATTCGTATTCTTTATGAAAAAATCCAATAATTTTGTCATTTTCATGTAATTTATGCAAATCATCATTTGCAGAATGATTGAAATAAAAAACAATTCTTCGCATTCCAAATGCACGAGGAGTTGGGTCTCAAACAGGTAACTATATCATGAATTTTTTATTTAGAGATATGCAATTTCATATGAGAAACTTTTTCGGGAATGTACTACGAATTGACTTGGAAGAAAAACAGGCGTGAGGAAAAAGTCACATGGCAGCTAATGAAAAGCTATTAACCACGGACACGGTGTTTTGAGGCATGTTTATGAATTCAAGTATTATAAACGTACATTAAATAATGTATATATATATTTTTTATATTTTTTAATATTATTTATTATATATTTTTTTAATTTTTTTATTCAATTACATTTATTAAAAACAATATAAATAGTATTTATATTTTTAAAATAAGTGTAGAATAATTATTTTTTTTATAAATTTAATATGTATTTGTATTAGATACATAAAAATATATATATCATATATAATTTATATATTTGAATATATTCGATTAATTTTTTTTAAACACATCTTTAATATAATTTAGATACATTTAGATATCGTTTAAATACGACCTATTAATATTTTTTTTAAAAAAATTAGTTTTTATAATTAATGTCTAATTAGTAATCACGTAATCCACTCAAATTTAATCACTTAACTGACGTCTCAAGTCATTATTTTTACATATTCTTATTTTAAATTTTATATTTCTATATGTCACTATTAGACTTTTAAGTTTTATGCACATTATTATTTTTATCTGTTCTTTCTACCTTTACTCGCACCAAGTCATCTATTTTGTCGTTACAGAAACTTACCTCACATCATTATTCTTTCTAGTTAATTTTTTTAGATACACATGTACTTATACATGATTAATTTTATTAAGAGAAATTAATTTAAGAGATTTTTTAGAAAATGTCAATAAAAATAATGCTTCATATTTTTTGAGAAAGACTTATTAGATAACAAATATTGAGACATGACATACATTAAGATATTGTAAATTTTCAAACTTATAAAAATGATACTAATAAATTATGAATTTTTTTCTTAAATTTTGTAATTATACACATAAATCAAGTTCTTTAATATATATATATGAGACATATCTAGTGAGATGAGTTTTTATTGTGAGAGGATGAGAAGAGTAAATCTTGACTATACAACCATACATGGATGATCAAAATTAAAAGTTACTTAAAGGTCATGTGACCACTTAAAAAAGTCACATGCATTTATGTTTTAATCTTGATCATTCATGTAATATCTAATGGTCAATATTTACTTCTCTTACCTTTTATAATAAACATTCATCTCACTAAAATAAGATCTTTTATATATATATATATATATATATATATATATATATATATATCGTATTCATGTCTTATAATTTTTAAAATTTAATGTATTCATATGTTTATATCCGTATCGTATTTCGTATTTGTGCTTCGTAGATAAAAACAAAACGTTCCAAATAAACGTTACTATATTTAGCATTTCTGTTTTATAAATCTCTAAGATCTTTTTGAGCAACTACATATTAGTTAATGTAAACTCTTGATTTTTTTTTCCTCTAAGACGGTTAAGTAATTTTTAAATCCAATTTTTCATCTTAAATTTTTTTAACGTAATTAAATTCAATTTACTGTAACTAGAAAAGACTGAGTATTATATATATATATATATATATATATATATATATATATATATATATATATAATAAGTGTGTAATACAATAAGTAAAATATATTTTTTACAAAAATATAACAAAGTGAACATTCCAAGCAATTTTTTTTTAAAAATCAATATAAAAATTAAGAAAAATATTTAATCAACAAAAAAAAGATAATAAGAGATTTTGAAATTTTAAAAATTTAAACATGTTAAAATTTTAGAAAAAGTAAAGTAAGAGGAAGGAGGAGAAAGAAAGAGGAACGAGAAAGAGGAAGTAGTAAAAACAAGGGAGAAAAACAAAGACTAAGAGAAGCGAGGAGTAAGGATAAGGCGAATGGAAAAGGGACGAGGGTAAGAACAAAAAGAAAAAGTAAAATGACGAGGGAAAAGGAGGAGAAGTAGGGAAACAAAGGATGGAAATGGTACAACAAATATGAAGAAGAAAATGGAAAAAATAATACATGTTTTTTATTCTTTTAATTTTTTTTTAAAGTTTTTGGCTAGAAAAATTTTCTGCAATATTTGAATTCTTGCAAAAAATTTCTGTGATAAACTTTTTTTCCTAAAATAATTTCACCATTTATAGAATTTTTTTTTGAAAAACTTGTCAAAATGATAAGAAAAATTCTATTGAAATTAAATAATTTAAGGATTGAATTTCAAAAATAATTTAGATCATGAATTAAATTGTTAGTGTTGTATGTTTCTACCTATGAAGCACGTATACGTCGTTTTTGAGACATGTTTGTGTGTCGCACATATGCGTACGATACACGTGTCTTGAATGTCTGAATGTGTCTGATTAAAAAATTTATTTTTTTGGACTTGGACACGGTTCAGACACGTTTAGACATGTCTATGACACAACTTAGACACGACTCATTAATATTTTTTTTAAAAAAATATATTAGTTTCCATGACTGACATCCAATTTGTAAGTTCGTAACCCACCTAAGCCTAACCACATGACTGATGTCTCATGTAACGTCCTAATACTAATATCTCAATATAACTACTTATATAAAGATAATTAGCATTACAACATCACTACATACATAATAACTTGATAAATATATTTACGATATTCATTGGAAACAGTATAGAGAGCCTTATGAAATGCGGAAAACATAAAACTTATAACATAATGCATATATACAACATTAGCCTCCCAAAAGGGTTGGAAGTATTGCATAACTATTTACATTACAAAAGAAGTATGAAGATACAAAGTTTTTAACATAAAATCTAAAACTAGAACTAGTCTAAAACTTTAGATTCCTTTTTCTTCTTTTTCTTTGAGGAACCTTCATTTGGAATTACATGGTAACACAACAGGGTGAGAGTCAACAATTCTCAGTACGAGTAAACAAAAACCCGTCATACATAACATAATAAACATAATCTTAACACATGCTAAAATAAGATATGTTTAAACTTTACAAGGTTATACTTTAGCAACTAAAGATATCAAGTTAACATACATTCTATCATACATACTTAGTCCAACTTAGAACCAAGATGTTTAACTAGGATTTCCGATTTAGTGTATTATCTTGTGGTAAATAGAGGGAAAGTTCATCCTCACATTACACGTACCCTAACAATGTTGAGAAGCTAGGGCATGAATCCAGGCTCAAAGGAACCTTTACGAACTTCCCAATTGTCTCCCTTGGCCTAAATGATTGTGCACATCAAAGGAAACTCACAAAGAATAATACTACTAGAACATCTTATATACATGCATCTAAACACCATATCATCACTCATTACCTCTTAAATGATACAAATACCACAATAAGTGGCCTAAAGTGTTAGATACTTACCTAAGGCAAACCATTACTCTTGGATGCTCAAAGGCTTAAGCTTTCTCATACTTGCTAGGTGATAATTTTCCTTTTGAGATATCCCTATTTGTGTCTTGTCACACACTGGGAAACATAAATAAATTATTCCAACTAGTAAAGAACCTCAAAACATAAAGAATAACATTTTTGAGAAATTCTAAAGCTTACATCGCGGCACGGCATAATCATGCCGCGGCGTGCAGCTCTCTATCTCACATGCCTCCTCATGGTTCTCAGTCATGTCGCGACGTGCTTCTCTCAGGTGCACACACACTGAACCTCACGCCTCGGTGTGACCTTCCCACACCGCGGTGTCAATTGGAGAAATTGGATTCTGCAGAATTCTATAGAATCGGAGTACTGTTCCATTGGAACTTTACTCACTTCTAATAATTTAAGATCAGTTTTCTTGTGATTTCTAACCTCAATCTAGGCCCCTAAACTTGTTGTAACTCTCATACAACCTATTAATTCACTTAGACATAGATTTAGGTTTAAAAAAAAATCACCCTAACTCCAAACTATTTTTCAAGTTCCTCATCTATGAACCAAAATGGTTTGGCTTAAGTCATAAATGGTCATATAGTACTCACTAAGCTGAAAACATCCTAACTCAATCCTTGGAAATAAGAACTAAGCCAAAAACATTGATTTGACTCTCCAAATCCAATTTCTATTCATGAGACCTAATTCATTCAAGATGAACAAAAAGGAAAAGATGAATAGAAACTTCCCTACTTTAGGTCCTTTATGATGGTGAAAGATCAAGCTTGGCTTTACCTTTCCCTTTCCTTCTTTTTTCCTCTTCCTCCATAGCTTTCTCCTCTTCCTTTTCTTGGTTTCCTTTGGCAGGTGTTGTGCCTGCTATTTTTCGAGAGAGAAGATGAGATAGGAACGAATGAAAATATCAGTAACTTAAGTCAATAAAAGAGGGTTGTCGTTTCATGACTTATCTCACCTAAAACTCAATTAATACTTTCAGATATGCTAAGAACACTTAGATTTAGCTAAAACAAGTTTTTTAACTTTCAACAACTTTAAAATAAATACTACGATTCATTAAAAAAGTTGTTTCACCATTATCTTATTTTTTCATATATGTTACTAGTCAATCCGACATTAAATGCACAACTAATATGTCTAAAAATACCAAACCAACTCAATTTAGCTTGAAACTTTAATTGCATCTTGTTTTATACATTTGTGACTTAGAAATAAATTATCCATATTTATTTCTATTATCTACGCAATTTATGTTATTTCTTGCATCATTTCAAGTTACTTTTCACCTTCTGTGTTATAACAAAATGTTAAACTAACTCAGTTTATCACAAAATTAAACAGGGATATTAAGCAAGTCATATGCTACCTTTTGTGCACATATACAAGTCTAACATGTCATTAAGGGTATTGAATCCCAAGTCACTATTTTAATACATCAGTATTTTAAGTTTTATCTTTTCACACGCTACTATTAGGCTTTTAAGTTTTATCTTTTCACACACTACTCTTAATGAACCGAAGTTAGAAAAGGTCCTATTCATCGATGGTGGAGAGTAAAATGAAGTTAATCTTTAGATATTTCTTCTAGTTAATTTTTTTTATACACATGTACTTGTACATTATTAGTTCTATGAAGAGAAGTTGAATTAAGAGATTTTTTAAAAAATGTCAATAGAAATTGTGCTCCATATTTTTTGGAACAGACTTACTAGATATTAAATATTAGCACATATGACATATATTAAGATATTATAAATCTTTAAGTTTATAGTAAAGATATTAATGAATTATGAATATTTTTTCTTAAATTTTGCAATTATGTATATACATAAACCAATGAGTTCCATCACCGGAAACTTCTCCACACTCAACTTTCGCTACCAATGGGTGTAATTCACGTGCCACCCTATTAGCATATGTTCACCAAGAATCAATTTCTATTGGAGAGACAACCTCTATCCCGTACACCAAAGAGAAAGGCGTTGCCCCAGTGCTTGATCGTATATTAGTACGATATGCATGCAGAGCATAGGGTAACATTTCATGTCAGTCTTTGTAGTTCACTACCATCTTAGCAACAATTTTCTTGACATTCTTATTTGCTGCCTCAACTGCACCGTTCATCTGAGGCCTGTAGGGTGCTGAATTAAATACTTGATTTTGAAATTTTCACAAAACTTTTTAATTTCAGCACTATTGAGATTTCTACCGTTATCTGTTATTATCCTTTCTGGAATCTCATATCTGCATACAATATCCCTTTAAGGAATCTCAAAAACACTTTTTGAGTAATGCTGCATAAGAGGAAGCTTCTACCCACTTGGTGAAATAGTCAATCGCCA
Organism: Ormosia emarginata; assembly: GCA_029884605.1. Lineage (NCBI taxonomy): Eukaryota > Viridiplantae > Streptophyta > Magnoliopsida > Fabales > Fabaceae > Ormosia > Ormosia emarginata. The sequence goes on along the minus strand of JAQQTP010000084.1, from coordinate 11,889,778 downwards.
CCAAGATAAAGCGATGACCATTGGAAGTTTTGGGATTAATGGGTCCAATGACATCTATTCCCCACATTGAGAAAGACCATGGAAATACCAAATTATGCAAAGGGAAAGGAGGTGTATTGACTCGATTTGCATACATCTAGCATTTTTGGCACTTTCGTACATAATCTATGCAGTTTGTTTTCATAGTGGACTAATAATAACCATTCCTTAGAATTTTTCGAGCCATCATATGACCATTGGCATGAGTTCCACAGATTCTTTCATGAACCTCGATGATGATTTACGAGCTTCACGAGCATCCACACATCTAAGTAAAGTGCCATCATGACTCTTTTTGTACAGAATCTCTCCGTTCAGGAAAAAAAGTCATTGTCAATCGGCGGATAATCTTCTTATTCACCTCACTTCCTCCCGTTGGGTATTCGCTGTGTTGAATATACTGTTTGATATTATGATACCAAGGTTTACTATCTGGCTCTCCTTCCACATTGGCACAATATGCGGGTCTACTACGTGTCTTTACTTGGATAGGTTGGACATTATTATGAATATCTAACTTGGTCATAACAGTCAGGGTGGCCAAGGCATCTGCAAACTGATTCTTGTCTCGAGTCAAATGGGAGAAGGTCACCTCCTCAAACTTCTCAACCAACTGGATCAAATACTTTTGATAAGGTACCAACTTTGGATCTTTGGTTTGCCATTCACCGTTCACCTGATAAATGATGAGTGCTGAGTCTCCAAATACTTTTAACTGCTTGATCCCCAAGTCAATTGCAACTTGTAAACCATTAGCACAAGCCTCATACTCCGCAACATTTTTGGCGCACTCAAAATCCAACTTGATAGTGACTGGGTATTGTTTTCCAGTTAGTGAAACAACTACGGCTCCTATGCCATTACCATGTATGTTAATCGCTCCATCAAAATACATCTTCCAAACAAGTTTTTCTTCTTCTTCTTCTTCCACCATCAGTATTTCTCCATCAGGGAACTCAGATGTCACTAGTCGTGCACCCTCAAGAGGGTTTTCAGCTAAATGATCAGCAATCGCATTTCCTTTGATGGATTTCTAGGTCATGTACTCGATATCGAATTCTGATAGCATTACTTGTCATTTTGAAACCCTTAATGAAACATGAGGACTTTCAAATATATACTTCAGAGGGTCTATTCGGGAGATCAACCACGTGGTGTAATAGAGCATGTATGCTGTAGCCGTTTTGAAGTCCATACCAGCGCACAACAAGTCTTCTCAATAGTCAGGTAACGAGCTTCACAGTCATTAAACTTCTTACTCAGATAGTAAATTGCTTGCTCCTTCTTTCCCGATTTATCACGTTGTCCCAGCATTGCCCCCATCAAGGTTGGCAATACAGTTAGGTACAAAATTAAAGGTCGACCTGGTGTAGGGGGTACCAAAACAGGAGGATTCATTAAATAAGTTTTTATCTTGTCAAAAGCTTCTTGACATTCCTCATCCCATTTCCCTAGTTGATGCTTCTTCAACAACTTGAATATAGGCTCACAGGTACTGGTTAAGTTAGCAATGAATCTAGCAATGTAATTGAGTCTTCCGAGAAAACTTCGCATTTCATGCTCCGTCTTAAGGGCAGATATCTCTTGTATTGCTTTCGCTCTATCTGGATCCACATTTATTCCTTCTCTACTAACAATGAATCCAAGTAATTTCCTAGTAGATGCTTCAAAAACACATTTAGCAAGATTCAACCTCAGCTTGTACTTTCTGAGTCTTTCAAACAGCTTACGCAAAACTGCCACATGACTTTCTTCTTCTTTAGACTTGGCTACTATATCATCCATGTATACTTCAATCTCTTTATGCATCATGTCATGAAACAGTGCCACCATAGTGCGTTGGTAACTAGCCCCAACATTCCTTAATCCAAACGACATCACCGTGTAACAGAACGCTCCCCAAGGAGTAATGAAAGTGGTCTTTTCTTTGTCATTGTACCCTGAGTATCCATCCATGAATAAGAACCTGTGATTCTTAGCAGTGTTATCAACTAGAACATCGATGTGAGGGAGTGGGAAATCATCCTTCGGGCTGGCCTTATTCAGATCTTTATAGTCCACATACATTCTAAATTTTCCATCCTTCTTAAGCACTAGCACGATATTGGCTACCCACTATGAGTGCCTTGACACTTCCACAAATCCTGTTTCCAACTGCTTAGTCACCTCTTCCTTGATCTTCAGGGACATATCAAGATGCATCCTCCTTAACTTCTGCTTCTTTGCCTCAATATTTGGGTATAGTGGGATTTTATGCGATGCTATCTCTGGGTCCAACCCAGACATATCCCGATAAGACCAAGCAGAGATATCCATATACTCTTTGAATAGCGTGATCATCTCTTCAAACTCTGAGTTTTCCACTACTTTTAATTCTTTTTTCTCTTCCTCTGTCCCCATGTTGACCACCTCTACTTCCTCTCCATTCAAGACAAATTCCTTCTCTGAGTATTCTAGTAATTTTGCAAAATTTTCAACAACTTTTTCTTCCCCAGATCCAGGGTCTTCTTCATCAAACATCGCAAAGGAATCAATTGATGAGTTTCTGAGGTCCCTTTCATGAGGCGAACTTTCTACGAAACTCAGATCCCTGGAAAATAATTTTGTGTGGAGTTGGAAAAACAAAATAGAGTAGGAACGACAAAGGAAGAAAAAGATACGGTACAGAAATATAAAAAGAAAATTAATAAACGCAAAAAGACAAGTCAGAAGGTGCAACGAAAGGGAATGCTGAATATTCATGCAAATTCATTTAATTAATGTCTCAAATAACATAAACCATAAGCTCAAAACAACTTAAACATCTTCTTAACACAATATGACTAGACAATTACTTTGAAACAATCACATCAACAATTGGTTTAGATTGCCAATTCTTTAGCGGCTCCTCATAAGCAAGAAGACGAATTACCTTGCACTCTTCTAGGCCCTCTTCATGCAATGCATTGATAGTGAGGCGGTATTAGGGGTGAATGAACTCGTCAGGCATGATTACCTTGGCCGGTGTTGGGAATGTTTCCCTCAAGTAGGGAATATACTTCATTTTGCCCTTGTCACTATTTCTTCCAAGAGTCATGCTCCTCATATGCTCCTCCAGAGATGCTTTGTACCCTATCCCAAACTTGTCTAACTTTCCTGGGAGTGACACTGGCGACCGAGTACCTTGCAGCTTTGAGCCCAAACCCTTTCCTTCTTGGTATCCACTACTAACCATGATCTAAGCCACCACCTGATTCACACTTGGTGTGAGAGATTCATTTTTACCAAGTCCAGTTTCAACTACATCGCAACTATGCCACAGATTCTCCTCTTCTTTTTCTGCATTCTCCATATACGGCACTGAAACTAGTTTTGACAGCATAATTTCTTCCTTTCTATGTATGGTGATGACCGGCCCATTCTCAATATATTTCACACTTTGATGCAGGGTGGAAGGAACAGTACCAATGGTATGGATCCATGGTCTCCCCAGTAGCATGGTGTAGCGAAGCTCAATATCCATGACTTGGAACAACACTTGAAAATTACTTAGACTAACCTCTAGCAGCAACATTATCTCTCCCATAATGCCTCTCCTATTCCTATCAAAGGCTCGCACCACCATTTCTCAAGGCGATAATTTATCCTTACTTATTGGTAATGAGGTTAGAGTCGACCTAGGAATGATATTCAACGCAGACCCCCCATCAATCAAAACCTTTGCAACTATGTACCCTTTATATTTGAGGGTTATGTGTAAGGCCCGCAGGTTCTTCTCAGATTGAGAAATGATCTCTTCATCAGTGAATGTGATCATGTTAATGTATTTCACGGGGTCCACTATGTTAACAACACTTTCGGGGGTAACATCAGGTTTCATATAAGCTTCATTCAGTAACACATTCCGATGTATCTCAGATGTCAAGATGAGCGATAAAAGAGATATTTTGCCTGGAGTCTTTTTTAGTTGTTCCATCACATCATATTCGCTTTGCTTCATTATCTTCAAGAACTCCTCTTCACCTTCCTTCTCTTTTTCTTCTTCTTTTGACATTTCCTCCCTACTCCCTTCCTTAACAATTTTCTCCTTTTCTAACTCTCATGGGCCATAGCATCGCTCGCTCATTGTAATTCCCCCTACCCTGACTATGTTAGTCACCAACTCCTTATCCTTGTGTACTTCCATAATTCGGTTCTTCGAAGTCTCTTCCCCGACTCCTTTTGTCTCTACCTTAGTTTCATAATTTTATGGCACTGAATGAGTGTCATTATAGACAAATGACACTGACTTCTTGATTGTTACCACTACTTTCTTTGATGTCGAGACTTGGTTGAGAGGTGGCACCTTAAGCACAAAGCGTTCGACCATGTTGACCTCTTCGGAGGAAGCTAACCCTTGTTTTGCATGTATTACTCCCAAAGTGAGCAATTCTTGGACCCGAACCTTGAAATACCAACAATCTTCAATATCATGTCTCATTCCCCCACAATGATAAGCACAATTTAACTCTTCATCATATTTTTCCCCTTATTTCATCATGGCGGCTAGTGCAGCGATACTGTAGCCAACTTTCTTCAACCCTTCGAATATCCTTGCTATCGGTGTACGCAAGCTCATGACCTTTCTTATGGATGATCCTTCCATCTCTAAAGCATTCACCACATTTCTTCCACCATGATTAGGAATTGGATTGTTAACGATACTTGGTCTAGGCTCTTCTTAGATATCAAGCTTCCCATAGACAATTAACTTTCTTACTGTGATCTTAAAAGCTCGCAATCTTCAATTGAATACCCTGTGATATCCATGTGATACTTGCAGGTTGAGTTCGGGTTGTACCATGATGGAAATGGTGGTTCTAAGGGATGCACAGGAATTCCCAAAATAAGGTGAGCATTAAAAAAAATCTTTGGAATATGTCTGCATTTGAAATGGACAACCTTGGAAAATGGGGGGAGGTTTTGGGGACGAAAGCGACTTTGATTGTGGAGGTTTGGGCGCGATTATGGGTGGTTTGGGTAATTAGGTGTAGGTGGGTATTAGGTATAGGTTGGGCGAGTTGGTGTATATGGTTGCGGTGTGGGAACATTGTTAATTTGGAATTGTGGTGTTGAGGTTATGTTTGTGGCCGGTATAATTTGGTGGGGTGGATAATAAGGCACTGGAGGTGTTTGGTAGGAAAAATGAGGGTTGGGGTTGCATGGTGGCTCATGACTTGGGCTATATCGAGGTCTGAAATTCTATTGGCATTGGACGTAATTCACCTCAAGTTCTTTTTTCTTCAGCTGGAATCCCCTCTTGAAAGCAGTATTCTCTGTGCTACTTATCGGCAACTTCCCAACTTTGGCCAAACTTTCAATTCTTTCTCCTGTAGTTGTTAAATATGTAAAATCCTTATAGGCTGCCCCAACCATCGCCTCAATAAAAGGATTTCCTATGGTACCCAAGAAATGCAAACACATCTCAGACAAAGTTAATGGGGGTTGGACTTGAGCCGCCAAGGCTTTCCATCTCTGTGCATATTGATTGAAAGGTTCCTCATTGCCTTTCTGCATCGAACTCAACTGTTCCCGGGTTGGGGCTGCATCCAGATTGAATTTGTACTGGTCCATAAATAGGTCAGCCAATTCCGTCTAACACGAGATCCTTGAGCGATCTAACTGAAGATACCATTCTAAGGCGGGACTTGTAAGACTCTCATGGAAGAAACTGATGAAGAACTTATTATCCTTGGACCAAACAACCATCTTAGTCCCATAACTGATCAAATGGAAACGAGGATTGCCGCTCTCGTCATACTCCATGAAATCGGGAATCTTGAAGTCTTTGGGGATTACTACATTCGTGGTAGGACATAGCTCCTCTATCCTCAGGGGTCCATAAGCATTGGGGCCCCTTATCGCCTTGATCTGTTCCTCTATTTTCTCCATCCAATCTTCTTTCATCTTATCCTTCTCAGTTAAGACATGGATATTCCCAGAATAAGGCATCGTCACGTGCCCCGGAACAGACACATGAGGTGGTTCCCAAGTAGGGCCCGCATAACCAGGGATTTCATTATTAGCGCCTTCCAAAGCGCGATACCCCTCCCCAATAGGCATGACTATTGATGCTGTTTGAGGTGGTTGCTCGTGGATTCCTACAACAATGCCTGAGGTTACGGCCAAAATTATCGAAGTAGTTATTGATAACACGTTTGCATACGTTTCAACCCTATTTGCAATTCTATTTTCACTGATTAAGTGGAGAGACTCCTTTATATCTTGCAATATCGCTTCTAACCTTGCTTGGTTCTCTAACACCTTATCTTCATCGACTTCCCTACTCAAGTTTCTTCTTGTCTCAGAATTATCAGCAGCCATTCTGGTCTGAGATCTGGTATTATGAACTTGGGTTAGATTGGTCTCTTCTTTCCTAGGCCGGGTAATGATTCTTGAACCAAATTGATTTATTAAAGCAAAAGCACATTAAATAAAGAAAAAAGAAATAAAAAGAAGTTAACACTTTTGTGAGGATGCTTGGCGATTGTGGAAAATTCGCATGGTCATTCAATAGCAAGGCAGGATCCCAGATTTAGCATTAGCGGTTCACTAATGGTGCCATCTTCAAACAATACAATCATTCTTTCACCAAATGCAAAGATTCCCGTATTTTCGCTAAAAGACAAATTGTCTCAGGGTGAAAGCACGGTTGACAACCTATTCAAGGGGGAATTCACCCCTCAATGAATAGTGCCTAAATCAAAAGTAGTAACATCAACATTCAAAGCAAAACACTGCAACTGGTCATTCATTTCATTCCAAAATTAATCAATACAAGGTCTGAGTCTCCTCCAAGTGTAACATAAACTACATTACATCAATAATTTTGTTTATTTTTTCCTAAGACCTTTTGCAAGACCTTGACAATATTTCATAAACTTAGCTATCTTCTGTGGTAGCCTTAGCAACAAATTCATACGAATCTGAAGGTCTGCTTCGTCAAAACAACTAAACTGTTGCGTAGTGTAATACTGCAAGCTATTAATCATGTCCTCATATTTCTTCATCCAATATTCCTTTTGAGCCATTTCATTTTGAGCTGCCCATTGCCATGCGCCTTTACTTTCTTCTTTTTGCAGTTGTTGCCTTTGAGCTTCGAGTCTCCATTACTCCTTTTCTTGCTCTAGCTCTTGAGCTTTCAACTCCAAACGCCTCGCTCTCTTGTTTGGTTCCTTGAGTGAATTATAATATTCTGCAGCCAAAACCTATCTTTGATCGGAGCGTCGTTTCACTTCAACCAGAGCTTTTTGTAAAGATGGCATCCTTTCTCTCGCAAAATCTTCGCTATCATTTCTTCTTGACCACTTATCTTCACTTGTAGCTCCTTGTTACTAAGTGGTTTTCTGTACTCAAGAGGGGGTGAATTAAGTATTAAAAAACTTTTTGCAAAAAGCGTAAATAAATTAAATATGCTAAATTAGAAATATTAAGAGGGCAAGAATATAAAAGAAGAGAGGAAGAACAACCAATAAATAAATTGCACAAAGTAATAAATTGAATGCAAATAAATAAAAGAGTAAGGATAAGAAAAACAGACATGATATTTATCCTGATTCGACCACCAACCACTTGTGGCCTACGTCCAGTCCCCGAAACACAGTTCGAGATTTTTTACTATTCAAGACAAGCTTAAAGCAGGTGCTTGCGACCTTTACAATCAGGAGCACTTTTCACCCACAGGAAAACTCTACCCTTGTGCTAAAGCCTCAAACTATTATGGATACCTCACCTTTACACAAACCTTCAAGGGATACCTCATCTTGTTACAAAGCCTTTGAGGGATACCTCACCCTATCAGAAATACAGCAAAAAATAGATGAAAAATAAGAGAGAAATTTGTAGAGTTCTCTAAGGATATCTCAGACTTTTGGCAAAAGAACACAGAGAATAAGAGAGAAATTTGTAAACCACGTTTTATACAACCAAAAAAATTTCAGAATGTCCGGGGTCTGCAGAAGTGGCCCAAGGTCTCTATTTATAGAGCCTTTAAGCACAAATGCCCGTTGATTGCATTTAATATGATAATTAATGTTGAAACGTTCATATAGGAATTTAAATTTTAAAACAAGAGTTTCGTGGGTTATTCAAATACTATTATGGGGTATTCGAATACAAACTGATTTCATGTCTTATAAAAAACAGTTCAGAGACAAGTTATTCGAATATCACAAAGGTGTATTCGAATACCTTTATTTTAAACACATATTTAAAACTGTTTAGAGGAATATTATTTGAATACCTGCAAGGGTATTCGAATACCTCTGTTTAAAAGCAGTATTCTGTAATTAGGTATATTCGAATACCACATGGGTTATTCGAATACCTTTTATAAAAACGTATTAAAAAGAGGCAGGTTATTTGAATACCTTAAGAGGGTATTCGAATACCTCTGTTTGAAAAGCCATTTGAAAACTTTAGAAAACAGATTAAATGATTTCAGAATTTCTACAAACTCTTTGATTTTTCAAAACCATATTAAAACTTTAATTTAGTTTGTAAGAAACTGACTTTTAGATCTTTTAAAAACAAATAATGAGATATCCCATAAGAACTTTGTACAAGAGAGATCTTAAGTCCTAAAGCTAATCTTGAAGATCTTGGACTTGGTCTTCTCATCATCTTCATCTTTGTTATAATCAAAACTTACTTTTATTGTCGCATGGTAATCACATTCTCCCCCTTTTTGATGATGACAATCTCCTCTTCTTAAAAGAGGTAATTTAATATCAAGGACAAGCACATTCTCCCCCTTTCTTTTGGAATCTAATAGCCAGTGTTAATCTAGTTTTTAACCTGTCTTTTCTCAAGTAATGGTGGTTAATTTTCTCCCACTTTTGGCATGATAAAAAAGGATGCACAGATTTAATAATATTCATGTAATAGCACGAAATAGCAGTTGAAAAATAGAATAAAAAATACTCATTTCATTTAAATAGAATTGGCCAAATACATATACAATTTCAACACAAAAAGAGCCAATACAATAAACAAAAAAAGCTAAAAACTAGAACTAAGCAAAATATCCAAAGCGAGTCCTAGAATTACGCATCTGGTGGCAGAGGAGGAGAGGCAAGTTTGTTTCCAGACAACAAAGCTCGGAGTGTAGCCTATTCACACTCAACACCAGCTAATCTGTCAAACAGAATGGTGAAGGTGTTCTCCATTTAAGCTCTATTATCCAACAGAGAAGCCAAGATTTGTTCATTGGTGACAAGAGCAGGAGCAGGAATATCAGCACCAACAGCAGGGGTAGCAGGATCAGTTGGTTCACCTTAAGGGTCTTCCTCATCATCATCAACTTCAACTGGAAACACCCAACCTTCATCTGTCTTTATCATCTTCATTTTGTTTAGAGTGAAAGACCCAAAGATATGATGATAGGTTAGTGAAGTCGCGCGCTCAGTTTCCTGAATTTGAGGATACTTGCCTAGGAAGGCAACGATTATCAGACCATAGGGCAGCTCAGATTTCTCTTTCCCTTTTGCTCGCATCATATGCTTCTTGATGAAGGTGGGCCAGTTGATCTAGTATCCTCATTTTAGGATCCACAACATGAACACATCATCTTCGCTCAAGTAGGCATAGTTCCCACCTCTAGGAGCTAGGATATGAGCATAGGCATAATGTAGGAGCCTGTCTTGGCTCTTCATCATGTCTCATTTGACTCCCTTTTGAGTCGCAGGTAATGTCAACCCAAGCCTTAGGACATCTTCAATTGCTTTGTTCTTGTTGAATTGTTGGAGAAGCATTTCTTCATCTTCTTCAATGTTGCGTCTAGTTGACTGCAACCCAAACATTTGAACCCAATCGTCGGATGTGATCACAATGTGCTGATCGCAGACATCCAAGTGTAGTTCCTGACCTTCAATCTTTAGGTTGCAATAGAACATCTTGACCAGGTCGGGATACAGAACGACTTTGTATGAGCTGAACCGAAGTACGCCTTGATAGTTCAGCCAGTTCAAAAAATCAAAACCACCTTCTTTTTCGAAGATCCCCAAGTCGAGGTACTTCGGTTGTACAAGGTTGCGCTCCCAAAAGTAGGTAATGAAGTGACCAAGCTCTTGCTCATTAGAGGAGAGCCTTTGAAGGTCCAACGGGTTGTTGCATAGAGTCGTCTTTGTGCGAGGGCATTTAAGGCGAGAGGAGGAAGAAGCCATTGTTGGAAAAGAAATGAAGGAGATGAAAGGTAGAAACGAAGGTGAGATACGACGGGTATGGGGAGAAATGGGAAACCAGAGAGCTTTGAAAAAATAGAGAGAAATGAGAGAAAGCCTATTCAGATACGAAGAGGGTATATAAAGAATACCCAGAGTCTATTCAAATACCGTGTGAGGTATTCGAATAGGATAGTTGGGAAAGACCAAAGGACACACCCTTCATTTCTCCCCATAACCCATGGCTTGGTTGCCAGCCATGGGTTATTCAAATACTTCTTACTGTATTCGAATACCCATCATGGAAGTGTGAACAAGGAAGAGCAAGTATTCGAATACCTTGAAGGCTATTTGAATGCTCCATAGAGCATGTGAACAATGTTGATAAATATGTGTCTTTGGTTATTCGAATACTTGTTGAGTTATTCGAATACACCAGCTTATAATATTACTGTACTGATATATGGTATTCGAATAGACCTATTAGAGAATAACAAATTTTAAACGTACAAAACAATGGTATTCGAATACCATAGGAAGGTATTCGAATAACTTAAACATAAAAACACATATGTTACGTCCAGAAAGGTATATTTGAGATATGAAAGCTTACCTTTTGATGGAGTACCTGCAAGAAAAGATTTCAGGATATCTTCGACACTCAAGTCAGTAACAATTCAAGAAGATAAAATCATAATGAAGCAAATAATTACAAGCAATTATATGTTGGATTAATCAATTATGCCCAATTCTCCTCTAATATAAAAGAATGCTTCTTTTGCTAGAGGTTTCGTAAAAATATCTGCAAATTACTTAGATGTTTCAACAAATTCAAGAATGCAGCCCCCCTTTTTGTACATGATCTCTAATAAAATGATGTCGTATCTCTATATGCTTTGTTTTAGAATGCAAAATGGGATTCTTAGAGAGGTTTATTGCACTAGTGTTATCACATCTTATCAGGATGTGATCAAGCTGAAGATCATAGTCTAGAAGTTATTATTTCATCTATAGAATCTGAGCACAATAACTCCCGACTGCAACATATTCAGCCTCAGCGGTAGACAAAGCCACACTATTTTATTTCTTGCTATGCCAAAAGAATAAAGAGCTACCAAGCAAGTGGCATATCCTACTAGTACTTTTCCTGTCCATTTTGTATCCCACAAAATCATAATCAGAGTACCCTATTAGGCTGCATGAGGCACTCTTAGGGTACCATAAATCCATTTGTGAAGTGCCTACTAGATATTTTATTATTTTTTTAACAACACTTAGATGAGATTTCTTAGGGTTAGCCTGATATCTAGCACATATGTAAACACTAAACATAATATCTGGCCTACTAGCAGTAAGATAAAGAAGGATCCGATCATACCTTAATATTTCGTTATTTCTACGGATTTACCTCCTTCATCTTTATCCAAATAGCACGACATGCCCATTGGTGTAGTCATGTGCATAGCATTGTCCATTTCGAACCTTTTAAGCAGTTCTTTGCAATATTTAGTTTGATTTATGAATGTCTCTTCTTTTGTTTGTTTGATTTGAAGTTTGAGAAATAAGTTAAGTTCTCCCATCATTAACATTTCAAATTCGTTCTGCATTGACTAAGCAAAATCCTTACAAAGGGATTCATTAGTAGCTTCAAAGATAATGTCATCCACATATATTTGTACAAGGAGAATATCATGTTTTTTATTTTTGATAAAAAGCGTAGTATCGACTCTTCCTCTTGAAAAATCATTTTCTAAAAGAAACTTACTCAACCTTTCATACCAAGCTCTAGGAGCTTGTTTTAACTCGTACAAGGCCTTTTTGAGTTTAAAAAACATGGTTGGTAGTTCATGATTTTCAAAACCAGGAGGTTGTTCAACATACACCTCTTCTTGAATGAAACCATTTAGAAAAGTACTTTTAACATCCATTTGATATAACTTGAAATCTATGATGCAAGCATATGTAAGTAACATTCTAATGGCTTCTAATCTAGCTACAAGTGCATAAGTTTCTTCATAGTCTATTCCTTCTTCTTGATTATAACCTTTTGCAACTAATCTAGCTATATTTCTTATTATCAAGCCATTTTCATCAAGTTTGTTTCTAAAAACCCATTTACTGCCAATTATAAGGTGATTATTAGGCCTAGGACCTAATTCCCAGACTTTGGTTTCTTTCAAATTGATTTAATTCTTCTTGCATAGCTAAGATCCAATGTTCTTCATCAAAAGCTTCAGTTATATCCCTAGGTTCAATTTAAGAAACAAAAGCTAAGTGATTACATGCATTTCTAAGATAATTTCTAGTAATTACCCCTTTTGAGATATCACCTATCACGTAGTCAAGAGGCTGGTGTCTTAATGTCCTCCATTCTTTAGGAAGGTTCATGACTTGTGATTCTTTGGAGATTCCTCTTCATGTTTCTTTTCTTCCTTGTTATCCAAATTTAATTTCACCAAAGCTTCTGCAACATCATCAACAATAAACTCCTTTCTCAATCCATTTGGATTAGTTTTATCAAATGCAACATGAATTGATTCTTCAATTGTCATAATTCTTTTATTATAAATTCTAAAAGCTTTGCTATGAATAGAATAGTCTAGAAATATACCTTCATCAGACTTAGCATCAAACTTTCCTAAGTTATCATTTCCATTATTCAAAACAAAACATTTACATCTAAAAACATGAAAATGTGAGACATTTGGCTTTTTTCCCTTGTATAACTCATATGAGATTTTCTTTAAAATCGGTCTTATAATGGCTCTATTCATTACATAACATGCGGTATTTACCGCATCCGCCTAAAAATACTAAGGAAGAGAAGCCTCATTGAGTATAGTTCTTGCCATTTCTTCCAAAGATCGATTTTTCCTTTCTACAACTCCATTTTGTTATGGAGTTCTTGGGGCAGAAAAATTATGCTCAATACCATGTTCATCACAGAAAGTTTCAAAAATGTGATTTTCAAACTCACTACAATGGTCAGTTCTTATGGATGTAATTGAAAAACCTTTTTCATTTTGAATAACTTTGACAAGTTTCTTAAAAGGTAGAAATACATTATTTTTGTGAGAAAGAAATAAAGTCCATGTAAATCTAGAAAAATCATCCACAATCACTAACACATAGTAATTCCCACCAAAGCTTATAGTTCTAGATGGTCCAAAAAGATCCATGTGCAAAAGTTATAAAGGTCTAGTGGTTGAAACGATATTTTTGGCTTTAAAAGAGACCTTTACTTGTTTTCCCTTTTGACATACATCACACAATTTATCTTTTTCAAAATTGAGCATGGGTAGTCCAATTACTAGTTCTTTAGAAACCAATTTTTTTAAGTGGTCTATATGAATGTGAGCTATTCTCTTATGCCATAACCAAGACTTATCTTCCTTACTTAAAAAACATTTCGCATCACTTGAAGATATATCATCAAGACAAATCATATAGATGTTATTAACTCTATGACCAATAAACTTAACATGCTTGTCAATTTTATTGTCAATTATGCAAATTTTTTAATTAAATATAACTTTATTTCCTTTATCACATAATTGACTAATACTAAGCAAGTTATATTTCAAATCTTCAACAAGCAATACATTATCAATAGAAGAATTAGGACTCTTACAGACTTTACCGATTCTAAGAATCTTTCCTTTATTATTATCTCCATAGGTTACATATGCATGAGTTTTGGGAACAAGGAAAAAGAATTTTGACTTGTCTTCGGTCATGTGCTTGGAGCACCCACTATCGAGGTACCAATTTGAGCTTTTTGCCTTCAAGCACACCTACAACACAACTTTAATTTTTAACTTTTTGTACTCAAATTTTCTTGGGTCCTTGAATGTCAGTTTTGGGTATAGTACCATTGGGAACCCAGACCAATTTTGTTCCACTCTTTGTGTTAATATTTTTTCTTGCATTGCAAGTTGATGCAGTATGACCCTTCTTCCCATAATAAAAAGATTTAATAAATAGGCTACTAGAAGTGCTTGAATAAACAAAGAAGTTTTATATGATTTGTGCTGATTTTTTGGGTTATAACCAATTCCAGCTTTTTGAAAAACAACTCTTTGCATTCCTAATATGATATTTAAGTTATCTCTTCCAAAAGTGAATTTAGCAAGAGTGTTCTTTAAATCTTCAATTTCTTTTTCAAGTAAATAACATGAAGAACAAGATGAAGAAGTAAAAGCATGTGAAGAATGAGATGAGCATGCATCGATAATTCCTAAAGTTTTATTTTTAATTTTTAATTCTTCAATTTCTTTATTTAAAATAAGAATTTGATTTTTTAGAGAAAAATTGTTTTCTTAGAGGAAGAAATTAATTTTGTGAGCTTTATTGATTCATCATGTAATTCTTCGAAAACATCTTGTAATTCATCATAAGAAGGAGATAAGTCAAAGTTAGAAATTACCTCATTGTCGCTTTCATTTTCTTTTTCTCCTTTGGCCATAAGACATAGATGGGCTTCTTTGTTATCTGAACTATCAGTTGAGTCCATGTCGTTATCATCTCATGCTATGTAGGCTCTTCTTCCTTTTCTTTTCTTGAAGGATTTCTTTTCAAATTTCTCCATCTTCTTTTGGTAAATTCGACACTCCATTTTCATGTGTCTAGATTTTCCACACTCGTAGCATGTTAGAGTTGAACTTGTTCCTTCCCCTTTATGATAAGGTTTCTTTTGGGGAAAAGAAGGCCTTCTTTGGTTTCCCTTCTTTCTGAGAAAATTACCAAATTTCTTAACTATAAGGTTAAAGTTTTTTCATTTAGCTCAATATTTTCGGTGCTTTCTCTATCTTCATCATCATCTTCATCAATTACTGAGGCAGTGGCTTTGAGAGCTATGCCCTTTTTCTTCTTTTCACTTTCTTCACTTTGGCTCAGTCTATTTAGCTCTAGTTCGTGTTCATGGAGTTTTCCAAAAAGGGTAGCTAATGTCATAGTCGACAAGTTCCTTGATTCTGATATGATTGTAACTTTGAGTTTCCAAATCCTACTCAAACATCTTAACACTTTATTAATTAAATCTTCGTTAGAATTTTTTTTCCTAAAGATACAAGAAGATTAACGATGTAGGTGAACTTCTTTTGCATTTCTTGAATACTTTCTCCTTGGTCCATTCTAAATAATTCATATTTATAAGTAAAAGAATTGATTCTCGACCTCTTAACTTCATTAGTACCCTCATGGGTAACTTGTAAAGTGTCCCACATCTCTTTAGCAGTTTTATAGTTTGAGATTCTAAAAAAGTCATCATACGCCAAGGTAGTGGTAATGATGTTTTTGGCTTTTAAATTATGTTGAACTTTCCTTTTATCATCATCAGACCAATCACTTCTAGGTGTCTCGGTTTTTACACCATCGACTACTTGTGTAGGTATAAATGCGCCATTTTCGACAGCATCCCACATATCTAGATCAATAGCTTCGATGAAGATTTTCATTCTTTCCTTCCAATATGCGTAACCATCCCTATTAAAAAAGGGTGGTTGGTTTATGGAAGATCCCTCTGAAAAGCCATTTGAGGAAGCCATGTTCTCTTGAAGCGGCTAAGCTCTTTATACAAAAGTCTAGCTCTGATACCACTTGTTACCAAGTGGCTTCCAGTACTCAAGAGGGGGGGTGAATTGAGTATTAAAAAACGTTTTGAAAAAAGCGTAAATAAATTAAATATGCTAAATCAGAAATATTAAGAGGGCGAGAATATGAAAGAAGAGAGGAAGAAAAACCAATAAATAAATTGCACAAAGTAATAAAATGAATGCAAATAAATAAAAGAGTAAGAATAAGAAAAACAGACACAATATTTATCTTGGTTCGACCACAACCACTTGTGACCTACGTCCAGTCCCCGAAGCACAATTCAAGATTTTTCACCATGCAAGACAAGCTTAAAGTAGGTGCTTGTGACCTTTACAATCAGGAACACTTTTCACACACAGGGAAACTCTACCCTTATGCTAAAGCCTCAAACTGTTAGTGATACCTCACCCTTACACAAACCTTTAAGGGATACCTCACCCTTGTTACAAAGCCTTTGAGGGATATCTCACCCTCTCAAAAATACAGTAGAAAATGGATGAAAAATAAACTCTCACAAAGAGTAAATATCACAAGTTGAAGCACTGTAGAGTTCTTTAAGGATATCTCAGAATTTTGGCAAAAGAACATAGAGAATGAGAGAGAAATTTGTAAACCACGTTTTATACAACCAAAAAAATTTCAGAATGTCCGGGGTCTGCAGAAGTGGCCCAAGGTCTCTATTTTATTGAGCCTTTAAGCACAAATGCCCGTTGATTGCATTTAATATGATAATTAATGTTGAAACGTTCACATAGGAATCAAATTTCAAAACAGAGTTTCGTGGGTTATTTGAATACCATCATGGGATATTCGAATACCACTGATTTCATGTCTTATAAAAAATAATTAAGAGACAGGTTATTCGAATACCACAAAGGTGTATTCGAATACCTCTATTTTAAAGACATATTAATAACTATTTAGAGGAATGTTATTCGAATACCTGCAAAGGTATTCGAATACCTCTGTTTAAAAGTAGTATTCTGTAATTAGGTATATTCGAATACCACATGGGTTATTCGAATACCTCTTATAAAAACGTATTAAAAAGAGGCAGGTTATTCGAATACCTTAAGAGGGTATTCGAATACCTCTGTTTGAAAAGCCATTTGAAAACTTTAGAAAACAGATTAAGTGATTTCAGAATTTCTACAAACTTTTTGATTTTTCAAAACCATATTAAAACTTTAATTTAGTTTGTAAGAAACTGATTTTTAGATCTTTTAAAAACTAATAATGAGATATCCTATAAGAACTTTGTACAACAGAGATCTTAAGTCCTAAAGCTAATCTTGAAGATCTTGAACTTAGTCTTCTCCTCATCTTCATGTTTGTTATCATCCAAACTTACTTTCATTGTCGCATGGTAATCACACTCCTGGACTTCCAATGTGATCTTATTTGATTCTACCTCTCTTCCTTTTCTTGCCCTTTTTACTCGAGTCGGAGCTTCAGCAGCATCAGCTTGTGCATCCTTTAAGTCTTCAATCTTGTTGGCTAGCTTTTGGCATCGACTTGTGTGAATGACGACTTTTAACTCAACGACTTACTTCTCTTGTTCCAAAAACTGCATCTGCGCTTTCATCCTCTCTATCTGAGTGGACATTTGAGATATAATTTAAGAGTGATTTTCATCCTTTGACACCGCCTGAGGGGTATTATTTTTTGCTTTTCTTGTTGCTCTCCATTATAGGTACTCGAGAGTAGGAATTACCACACGTTTTCCTAGTTCTTTCGCTTCTGCCCTATGAATATTTTTCCAAGCGTCCCTGACCTCCTTTTCCTGCTTGGTGGTGCTTCCATCCTTCCCATGTAAAAAGTTAAATCCTCTAAGTTGTTCTTCGTTGGGCACGTGTTGAGTTATTGGAGTTGTCTAAGCACAAGGACTAGTGAAAATGATACGCAACCTCTCACGCCCATTAAAGGAACGTTAGAAAAGTCACTACGACTGAGCATTATCTCTTCCCATGATACTAAGAGCAAACCCATTTGAAAGAGTCTGATCCCATCTTCGTGAACTCATCTTTTTATTCATGGGTTTTCTGCTGCTTCACTAGCATGCGACCAAAATTCCTTAGCGGATCAGGTAAGAGGCCCAGGCGATTGTGTACATCCATGTGCATTATGATCCAAACATACAACATATGTGTGCAACATCGAATCATTCCCCCTCTTTTTTTGTGGCAAATCTCCATGGTTAAGAAAGTATTAGCGAGAATAGTAGGGATTAGATTTGCCCTATGATTTTCAAACTTGAAGAAGGCATCCATTGCTACTTGGTTCACTACATCTGAAGTGAATGAGAGTAACACTAATCCAAAGATGGTTAGCGCCAATGTTTTGTTAAAAAGATCCCACCTTCCTTGTTGTGCTAGTATCTCAAGATGTGCTTCCAGGTAACTCTTCTTCAATCCTTGTGTTCCTCCTCTCTTTTCCATGCCTAACTGATTTTCTTGAACCCCTATGAGTTCTGCTATTTTTTACTTCTGACACATAATGTCCTCTATAAAGATAGACATTAGGGTACTTGCTCATTGGGAGTCTCAACATAATGGCATACTCTTCTATAGTTGGTGCAATATCCAAGTCGGGCAACTCAAAATAATTCAGAGAACAATTCCAAAACCGGGAAAGGCCACTCAAGATAGGTTCTTCAACAGGGATGCACAACAAATCTAGGATCTGTCCATAACTACTTGAGAACTCTGATTGAGCCTTAGGAGTCATGTGTTGAGTAATGTCCTTCACAAGCCTCAAATCACTGCCATTTACTGTAATCTTCATATTCCTTTTAAGATCAACTACATTGCTGGTGTTTTTCCTTTGACATATCTCTTCCATTCTTTGCTATTGAATGAGTACTAATCTTTCAACTTTACCAAGTAAACTCATCATACCAAAAAGTAAACAAAGAATAATGTAAGCAAACCAGAAAATTGAAGAATGCATCTTAAGGATACCCCTCATCGAGGTAACTCTAAAATGTACCCTAACATCCTACATGGAGAAATCCTTATAGGGTCGTAAACCCAAAGGATTATGTATGATTTGCTGATACATGCCCTCTTTATTTTTTTTATGCAAGAAAATGACATGAAAAGGTAAGATGATGCAATTATTTTTGGGACTGTCATGCAAATGCAAGGTAGTGCATGTCTTTTTTTGTTTGAAAAATGCTATGAATGTGATGCAAATGCAAGATGATGCATATCTTTTCTTTTATTTCTCCTTTGTTTGAAAAATACTATGAATGTCATGCAAATGATATGAACATGCAAGATGAAACATCCCTCTTTTTATGATTTTTTTGTTAAGAAAAATGAGAATGAATGATATGAGAAATGAACAGATAAAGAAGAAGTATGCTCCTTTTGTGCCCTAATCAGGTGAAACTTAAAGGTTAGATTTTCATAAAGTCACGACTCTAATTTTGACAGCCACTATGTTCCATCTATCAGTGCAAGGTTTTTAGGACAGAGCTAGACCTCTAAAAGTTATGGTCCCCAGATTGCCCCTATCTCGAAAGACAATGATCCAATTCATGAATTAATCACAAGTAGGGATAAACCCTTTCAATATGATTAGTCCATGATACTGGTAATAATCTTAGTGGTGTCCTAACCAATGTCAAGTGGGCATAAAACCCCTCAATAACAAAAGTCGAGACCTCTCCTATTCCTCGAGTTCGCACAGACTCGGGTGTAGAGCCCAAAAAATGTGTGAGGTAAGTGATAGTGACGTGTGTGAGGGAGCATACAAACCTACACAAAAATTTTTAAAAAACTAAAATATTACCCCCCAACCTGCAAAAAACATATATACAACAGTCAGCCAGTAATTATCTACACTAGGGTTTCAACAATTAAGCACAAAAATATACATACAAGTTAAAATATACACAAGATAATGATATCAAATATTTACACCAAAGCATTAAACAAAAACTATTTGCAAACAAATAAAATAACAAAACAAGGACAAAAAGGGTAAAATAAAAAAGTAGAGATTATTAAAAATTTGCACAACTAACAACAACAAGCTTGACTCTTCAAGTATCCCTAGTGGAGTCGCCATCTGTCGCGACCGGGATCGCGGCAGAATAGCAGCTTGCGTGATTTTAAAAAATGAAAATATGGAGTCACCACTAATTTTATTTGAATTTAGAAAAAATTAGAAAACCTTTCTTAGAAAAATAAATAGTCTTTGAAAACCAAATCGGATTCGAGAGTCGGTTATGGATAGGGAAGGCAGAAACTTAATCCCACTGCACACCTATCACACTCGTTCTGAGACGGTACCTTAAATCAGTTGTGCAAAAACTCGATAATCTCGATGATCAGTTGTGTAATTATTTTATTTTTATTTTTTATTTTTTTATTTTTTAGGGAAAAGAATGAAAAGAAAACCTAATTATGAAAATTTAATTTTTGCCTTGATAGAATAAAAATTTTGCTCCTACGTACCATCAGGTGCAATGAGAAACTCAAAGTCACGTATTTCTTTATAAAATAAGTATGAGTTGATTGATTTTATTTAAGAAAAAGATTTTTTGAAAAAGGATTTTTGTTTGAAAACAAAATTATCTTTGCACGGGATTCAAGTTAGCACTAGGCTACTCAATAAACCCTTATGATCTAAACGACATTGAAGATAACATCCGCTATTCAATCATCATCATTGGTCATTGCATTGATTTAATTTTTTTTTTTTTGCATATTTTTAATTTTTTTGTTTTTTATTATTATTTTTTATACATAACAAAGCACTATAAAATTATGTAAATGAACAACACACTTAGCCCATTAAATTAAAAGACACTTAACATGAAGCTAAAAAAAAAATACTAATGACCTAAGTCCAAAAAAAAAATTTGTGAAGAAAATCTGGCCAACTCTTTCAAAGATCCAAAGGTGCAAACAAAAAATGACTTAAGTAAAAAACTTGTAAATAACCCCTATCAATATATATATATATATATATATATATATATATATATATATATATATATATATATATATAAAACTTGTTAATAGAAAACATAACTAAACCCAATCCTAAAAATAGCCCAAACCAAATCATGAAAACAAATAATAATAATAATAATAATAATAATAATAATAATAATAATAATAATAATAATAATAATAATAATAATAATAATAATAATAATAATAATAGAGGAGCTAATAAAAACCAGGAAAAGAAGCTCTGTTGCGAGCTTGACGTACATAAGTTGAGATGAAGAAAGTTGTGAGGTTGGGTGGTGAGGTTGCTGCTGTATTGAGGAGGCTGGCTCGAAGCTCAGGGGCTGCGTGATGAGCAAAGGTTGAAGCTAACGGAGTTGCAGGCAAGGCTGTGAGTTTGAAGGCTGAGTTGAACTCAGATTCGTGGCTCACGAAGCTGTTACGGTGTGGGTCTTGCATCACGGTGGCTGTTTCTGGTGTGGGTGTGGAGGACGATCAGTTGAGTTTGTGGTTATGGAGTGAGTCACGTGGTGGCTGTTGCGGGGGAGGTTGGATGTGGTGGTTGGTTGATTATGGAGGTTGAAGTTAATGAGTGTTGGTGGGACGTGGGGCCGTCACGAGAGTGGAGGTTAGGTGTGGTGGTGCATGGAGGTGAAGGGTGAGAGTGAAAGTGAGGTTGGAGGGTGGAGGTGTGGTTGGAGGGTGGAGGTGTGGTCGTGAAGGTTGTGGTCACAATTTGGAGATTGTGGTAATACGGCTTGGGTAGTGGTGGCTCCGCGATGGCACACGGTTGTAGGTGCTAGGACGGTGGTAGAGCTAGTGGGATCTTTGGTTGGAAGTTGTTATGGAGTGAGTCATGTAATGGTGGTGGTGGTTGGGTTGAACTCATGGTGAACTTCACGGTTTGGTGGTGATAGAGCTTGAGTGTTTGGTAATGTGGATGGTGGTTATGGATGTTGATGGTGTGTTATAGAGGTTGAAGAAAAAGGTTGACGGTGGAAGATGGAGCTTGAGTGCTTGGTGATGTGGATGGTGGTTATGGATGTTGATGGTGTGTTATGGAGGTTGAAGAAGAAGGTTGATGGTGGAAGATGGAGGTGGTCACGTGGTGGTGATGGTGGAAATAGGGTGGTTTCACGTTTATGGAGGTTGGTTTTGTGGAGGTGAGTAGATAGAGGGATGGATGATAGATGGTGGTTTGGGGTTGATGAAGGTTGATTGGTTTAAAGGTGAAGGTGATGAGGTGGTGAATGGTGAGAAGTAAAAGATTGCTTGGAGGATGAAGATGATGAGGTTGGGTACTTGAAGTTGATTATGGAAGATGGTGAAGGATGGTTGTTATAGTGGTGAGTTGGTTATTGTGGTGGTTGTGTGAGGGAGCTTGGAGCCGTGAGGGGTGGTTGGAGATGGGTGTGATGATGGTGGTGAAGATGAATGTTGCAATGGTGGCTATTGGATGAAGGATGGAGGCTTTGGATGGTCCGTTTCATCTTGGGGGTATGGTGGTTTTTTTATGGTGAAATAGGGAAGGTGGAGTGTTGTTAGAGGGTGGAGACTGGAGATGGTTTTGAGAAAATGAAGAAAAATGAATATTGTTTGCTTTTTTTTTTTTTGGTGAGTAGTGAAAATGAGCTGATTCGAATCATGCAAGTGGAAGAAGAGTCCAAATCCTGATGTTGTGTAGCACTATACGTAAAAGTAGAGGGTAAAAATGTGAGTGTGTGGGAGTGAGAAAGTGAGTGGGTTACGTGAGTGTGTGGAAATGAAAGTGAGTGATGCCAAAATGTCTTGTGTGTGTACGTGAGAGTGATAGTGGAGCCACCAGCATTGTTGGTGCTGCTGGGTGCGTGAGCAATGAGTGTGGGTGATGTACATGGCCAATAAAAGAAAAAAAGAGCAAACCAAGGAAAAGCAAAAATGGGTTCATTTCTTAAATGAAAAAAAAACCAAAGGGAAAGTGCAAGAGGAATGCAACCGGCAACATTCTCAATTTATTTTTAACTTTTTGTTAAAATTATTTTTCTCTTTTCTTTTTTTTTTTTTAAAAAAAACTAGGCTAAAGTGGACTTATGCTTGGGCTAAAAAAATAGGCCAAAAATATGGAGCACAATTTTTAATTTTTATTTTATTTTTCTTTTAATTTTCATTTTTGTCTTTTTTTTAGTCTTATCAAAATTGGGTGATCACACACCCCAACAGAACAGAATAATAAAACAAAAGAATAGACACCTAATTAAAACTACTTGAACATTATTATTACATAAAATGTGCCTGTCGGTCATTGGGATAATATTGTTTTAACTACTTGCTACTTGATAAATCATATGCCTACTTATTCTCTTAATAATTAGGTTCCTTGTTCCATTTTGTTTCCTAAAGGATCATTTTTTTATAATCCTCCTCGTGTTTTCAACTGTACTTGTTTTGTTCATAATCTTTCTCTAGGTTTAGACTACTTTTCTGCTTGTGCTGTCAAATATGTATTTCTTGGATATTCTAGATTGCAAAAATGATATCGTTGTTACTCTTCAGACAATGACTGTTACTATATGCCTACAGATGTCACATTCTTTGAAGGAACTCTTTTTTTTCTTCCTTTGTCAAATCTAACACTATACTTGACATTTTACTTGTTCCCTACTTTGGTCCATCTCTTTCCCCATTGTAGATACTTGTTTCTCTAGTAGTCTTCATAGATGAAGTTTATGAAGTATCTAACCTTGAATCATCTCCTCCATATCTCAATACATATAAATGTTGACCACGGGTCCTTGTTCCAACATTAGAGGCAGTTGAAAATTCATGTGAATCATGTCTTACTTCATCGACGTCTCCTACCACGGACTTTCCTAAAATCAATGATAATATGCTTGCCGCTCTTAGGAGAGGCATTAGGTCCACTCAAAATTCTTATCCTATTTATAATATTTTTAGTTATCATAGTCTATCTTCACCATAGTTTGCCTTTGTGTCATCTTTATCTTCAATTTCAATTCCTAGGCACTTCCTCATCTAGGATAGAGACAAGTCATGATTGATGAAATGTATGCTCTTGAGCATAGTGGCACCTAGGAGTTGGTTCCTCTTCCTCCTGGAAAAAACAACTATTGGATGTCGCTATGTGTATTTTATATGGATGGTAATCCTATTATAATAGTGATTTTGTGTTATGGCTGGAGTAATAATTTCATCTCTACCTCACTTGTTTCCCATTGCTTTGGACAAATTAGTATTGCATGCATACATTGAGGTTTGAATGTCTTAAACCACTGATTTTATTTATTATTATTTTTTTCGGCTAAACAGAGAAGCAAGCTTGAAGGACAAGACTTTGGAAAAACAGACATTGCATAGGAATTGGAGACCACTAAAAAACTCATAAACGAACTCAAACTTAACATAGAAAAGGTAGAAAGAGATGAGCTTCGGGCAAAAGAAGAGGTTGAACTTGTTTGTCTCAAAATAGAAGAGATGGAGCAGGATATTGTCAATGACGCTAGTATTGAAGCGAAGGCAAAACTTGAGGTTGAGAAAGCTAGGCATGCTACTGCAGTTTGAAATTTGGAATTTATGAAAAGAGAATTGGACTCACTGTGTAAAGAGTATGCTTCTATGGTGAGTGACGGGTACGATAAACATTATAAAGTGAGATCAGTAAGCTAGCGAACCTATAAGGCGGAGGAGCAAGCTAATGCGAGGGTTACAGCTATTAATTCTCAAATTGAGATGGCTAAGGAGTCTGAGTTAAGAAGCTTGGAGAAGTTGGAAGAACTGAATGAAGAGTTGTCTGTAAGAAAGCAATCTTTGAAGATTGCAACTGAGAATGCTAAGAAGGCCAGAGAAGAAAAGTTAGTTGTATAACAGGAGTTAAGAACATGGAGGGCAAAACAAGAGCAACAAAGGAAGGTTGGTGAATTGAATGACCTGACTACTACTGCAACTAAGCCTGTACATGATTTATTAAGCTCAAAGGGTAAAGTTCCTTCAAATTACACCGAAACTGGATCAGCCCTAGATACAAAGAGCAAAAAGAAGAAGAAGAAGTCATTGTTTCCTTCAGAAGTTGTAATGTTCTTTGCCAAGAGAAAAACGCAAGTGAATGTAATCCTTCAACTGAAATTAGTACGTAAGTCTTAACGTAGTCTTATTTCTAAAGGGATTGTATATTGGCTACGAATTGTGAGAATTTGTATTAAATTCTTTAGTTACAAGAAGAAAATAAGATCATTTATTGTATATAACCTATCAACATTATTATTTGCACATCACTTCTATTTTACCATATTTACATCACTTCCTCTAGAGTAACAAGACAAGAGAAACACACTTCTCAATACATTTTATATCTTTCTATTCTTTCCCCAAACAATAGGTGTAACAAAAATTATAAAAAAAAGTGGTATGCAAGAATCATTTGCCATGTTGTACGCTATAGATGCTCTATTATTCAATATTTTTTAGAGTAATGCTATTGACACACATTTATATATACATTACTTCACATATTTATAATTTTCACCATCTAATTTATGCACAATTATGCTTTGCTACCTCAGCATATATGAAGAGATGTGACTCTTGGAAATAAGTACCAAGCATTTCCTATTTTTAAAAAGCGAAAGCGCAAGAGTCTACTTTTGGGACAAGTCTTCTATAGTAATACATTTTTGCTAATGCTTTGAGTTTTTGAAAAATTTGCTTGACTCATTCTCAACTACAAATAGAATCAATAGGCAACTTAGTCTTTGAAAATATTCCTTAATTGTAGTTTAACCTTAAATTTATTTATGCATATGAGCTAATCCTTAAATTTACAAAATTTGTAGTAAGTTAGTTCATTTTAGGGATTAAAGTGAAATATAAAAAAGACTAATATGATACGAGTTTTATGAATTTAAAAACAAATTCATACATATAAACAAACATTATAAGAAATTCGCGTATAAAAGGCGGATGTGGCAGACATATCTACCAAAATTTTGAAATTTTTGACAAATTTTCCAATGGATTTTGGGTAACTAAAAAAATGCTAGGTGGAAACAAAATGCTATTAGAAAATCAGGTGAAAAAGATCTGCTAGAAAGTTACCAGCGGATTTATCAGTCGAAAATATTTTCGGTTGATATTTTGGCAGAAAATAGTGACATCATCTTTGTCACATAAAAATATTTTTTGGTGGCAAATCCACCAAAAATGTTGTTATTTTTTAAAAATAAAACTGCTTAATATATAAACTTGTATTGTAAAATGAAAATAAATAAATAAATGCATTTTTTCAATGCAATGAAGTAAAGGAAAAAACAATTGAAAGTGTGTTTTTTGCACAAGATGATTTCTAGCTACTACAAACAAAATGTAGATTAATTCAAAAAGCAAATGCATCAAGAGAACAAACTTGCAAAATAAATTATATGTCATCAACACCATTTTTCTACTTATTGCCCAACAACCTCAAAAAGAAACAAATACACCTTCCCCAAACAATCAAACAAACCAATACCACATTACAGAGCACCAAGAAGAAGACTATCAAAATAATAATGCATTAAATCCAAGAAAAAAAAATTAAAGAAAAAAAAACACATAATATAAACTTTCACAACCATTGATGAAGTCTTCCAAGGTCTTTGTGCTTCATTTGTTAGATGAACAAAGCATTGAAGTTGACGGTAGTTAAATGGTGAGTGGCTCAAACTATATGTACTTAAGATATGTACTTTTTGCTCCTGCAAACACTACATTCGCAAGTTGAGAGTGATCAAACAGGAAGAGAAAGTGATTGAAGAGGTAGAGAGAATGATAAGAGAAGGAAAGGGGAGAGAGAAGAAAAGAAGAGAGAAGAGAGGAAGAGAAGGGAAATGGTTAAGCAAGCTTCACAGTTGTAGTTATAATTTAATTTTCGGTAGATTTTTTTTCAGGGGCATGATCTGCTGCAAACTGACAAAAATTACTACTTCGATTTTCATTCCTTTCCTGGTAGATTTTCTGGCAGCTCAATCCACCGCAAACTATTTCTAACAAAATTTCCCACGAAATTTATGCACCAGAAAATTTGAAAAATTACTGCATCAATTTTCTTTTCTTTTCCAACAGATTTTTCCACAAAATTTATTTGCCAAAAAATTCAAAAAATTGTTGTATTGATTTTTGTTCCTTTTTTGGTATATTTTCTCTTAGAATTTATCTACTAGAAAATTTGAAAAACATTTTCATTCCTTTTTCAGTGCCTCTATCCATCGCAAATTAATTCTCACCGATTTTCCCATTGAATTTATCCACTAGAAATTTATTTCACTTTTTCTATATATTTTGAAATATTTCTTTTATTTTCCCACAGATGTGTCCATCGGAAAGTAATTATTTACTAGTAGATATGATTCTATTGAAAAATGTCAACAGTAATACGTGACTTTCTTATAGTGAAATTCAAGGACTAAATTGTAAGAAGAGAATAATCAAAGGACTAAATTGCCTATTTTCTCAATAGGGAATATATTTGTACCATGTTTCATCATTATTTGGTTTCCTTTAAATAGTTAATATATATGTTGTTTTATTTTTTGTCTTTGTGACATCCTCAACTGTTATTGGATCAACAAATTCATAAATTTTGTTTAGTTTGGGAAATATGAATGTAAACAATTGCCACACTAGACTGGAAAATTATAATAAAAATGTCAAATTACTTATTAAAAATTTAAGATGCGATACACGTAAAATAAACTAAGAGCAAGTACACTTTATCGCCAAGTAATATAGGACTTGAGCTCCAGTTATCGATCTCACGAGGAATAAGTGGTAATTGCTATATTCATAAAACTTTTTGTTATTTAGACAATCGAAAGAGTGAAGACAAATGCAAATTAAAAATCAGAAAACAAATAAAGAAAAACAATGAGACAATGTAAATATAATCAAAGAGAAAGAGAGTAGGGTACAAGGTTCATTTGAATCCAATTAATCAGATTTTCACTCATTTATGATGTAAGGTAATTCTTTTGCCAATATTCTCTTACTTGATATTGAATCTCAATGATCATGAATGAAAACAATATAATATTCCTAAATTAAATCACCTATTTGGTTATTTAATTGAATTAATTAGGAATGCATTAAACCTCAATTCAAGAGATGAACTAACATACCGTCAATTCCAATGGTAGAAATAAAATGATGTTTGATCATTCACCAATCTAATCCTAGGTTTATCATATAAGTCCACTCCTTGAGTGCGGATGGTCACCAATCAAACAATGAATTAAAACATGTAAAAAATGATCAAGTTCTAACAAAAAAAACAAGCAATATAATAAACTCTAAAAGAAGTTACCTTAATCAAATTCGAGATGAAACCCAATTAAAAAGGAAAATAAGATCCCCCATAGCCCTAGCTATAGGTTTACCTACTCATGTTCAATATAAACAAACCAATATCACAATACAAACCCATGGAAAGAAAACCCAAAGAAAAGGGAAAACTAGAGGGAAAGAGAAATCAAAACTCCTTTTACGGTGATTATGATCTTTTAGTCTTTAAGAATTGAATCCTCCCTTCGAAGTCGTCTTCCAAAGTCTGCTGTCAAGAAAGTGCCCTTTCAAGATTAGGGATTTTCTGTGTGACTTTCAAGTGCTATGAATTTGGCGTAAATTTTCTAATTTATATAAAATAACGTGTTCTGTTACACGACCAGCGCCTAAGCGCTAGCTTATGGGCACTTAAGCGCTGAGTCATTTAACCAGAGATGCGCTGCATTACGCGCTGCATGCTCAGGCGCTTGGACATTGAAATCACGATGCTGCATATGCTTTAGGCGCTCAAGCACTCCCTGTTCAGCGCTGAAGCGCTAAACGCCTGATGAATTTTTTTCTTTTTCTTGCTTCTTTAAATGCCCAATTTTCTCCAAGTGCAATTACCTGTCAAAAACACATAAAAACAAGTAATAAGAACAACATTCAAGAATGATAAAAACTTGAGAAAACTTGAGAACAAAGTTCAATAAAAAAAATATCAAAAGAGGCTAAAAAACCAAGGAATTGAACTGTAAAAATATGATATATTGAAGGTTCATCAATTACCCCACGCTTGAGCTTTGCTTGTCCTCAAGTAAAGAATAGGAATAAAAAACAAGATTAAACTCAACATCAAGAAACATGAATCAAGAACAATTTCACAATTTAAAAATTCAAGTTCAACAATCAAATCCTATTAAGCAAGATCATTTAGCACTTAGAACAATTAGAGGCTTGGGTCTAGCTTGCATCTTTTCTCTTTACCAACCAATTGAGGTCACTCATCTTTCCATCACTCAAGTGTTTAAGGACAAAGTGATCACTCAAATTTTTCTTGAAAATTACAATATCATAGGCTTGGTTATCAATATCATTTTCACTTCCAAGTTCACATACAACACAAGAATCAAAAGGGCTTCCTTTAATTGTAACAGGGCCAAGGGTATAATGAAAGGTAGGAAAAGGATAAATAAGGGTAAAGAATGCTCATGGATAAATCGATACGAAACATAATCAAGTTGAAAAGATGATAAATAGAGCATAATACACAGGAATATAACAAATCTTCACTTTCAATCCAACATTCTCATTATTCTTCATCAACAAACTTTTTCTTTTTTTCTTCCTTTTCTATTTTTTTTCATTTTTTTTTCTTGTTAACAACCCTTAAATAACAAACAACCCTTAACGACTTTTCAATCAACACATCAAATGCTCTAAAGAATCCAACTTGGTTATTCTATTGGGTATTCAAAGAAATCAATTTCAGGCTTAAATGGGACAACTAATGGATTTTTTTCTCAATACAACTCTGGAAGTCATGAAAGAATTAAGCCTAATTGTCTTTATCATATTCAAGTTTGTATGTAAATCATTAAAGTCTCAACAAGATATCAAAGCAAAATCTAGCGCACATCAATCAAGAGAAATCTCATTCCATAAGAAAAATAGGATTTTGTTTGTGAAAAATACAAGCATTAAAGATTAAAACTCACTTTCTGGCTAAAGTAATAAAGAGAACAAAAACAAGGAAACATGACTAATTTCCAACTAAGATGCTAAATTTCACTTTGCTTCGTTGAAAAAGATTGCTTTACACAAAATCAACTTATGATCAATGGATTCCCTTTTAAAACATATCTCTATTAACTCAGCATTAATTCAAGCAATTAACACACAATTCTTACTTAATTACCAACAATACTCAAGTGTTCATCAATTGTGCAATTTTTTTAAGAGTACCCCCCACACTTAAGATAAACGTTGTCCTCAATGTGGAAGAAAAATAATTAAAGAGGTAAAGAAAAAAACAATACAACCTGATAAAGAGTGATACAATGTCAGGCAGAGAAGAAGCTCAAAAGTCAGTGCTACAACAAAATCTAAAAAATCATAATATTTGTACCAAAACAAATGAGTAGCATCTAAAAGAAAAACAAAAATAACAAAAACAATGAGAATAAGATATATAAAGAAGAAATGCAGGTTGCCTACAATGAAGCGCTTGTTTAATGTCATTAGCTTGACGTTGCCTTTTTCAGGTAAATCAAGGTAGCTTAAAGTGCAAAAAATAGGATGACCCCTTCTCTTTTTCAAAGCAGTGCCGCGTGCTTTGACCATCTATCAAGAATGTCAGTGGGTCATCTTTCTTCACCTCAAGCACACCGTATGATAAAATGCGAACAATCTCATATGGTTCACACTATTTTGACCAAAACTTATCAAGAAGAAGACAAAGACATGAGATATTGACAAGAATTTTATCTCTAATCTTAAATTCACGCTGCTTGATACACTTATTATGCTGTGTCTTTGGTCACTTCTTCCAGAGCTTGGTATTCTCAAAGTTAGTGGTAGCCTTGGGCAAAATCTTTTCTGGCATATCAACAATCACAGATTCTTGAATATATGAAAGCACAGTACTATCCACAACATTAGTAGCATCTAGGTGATTACATGAAGCAAAGGAACTAGGATTTTTTTTTAGAATTCAAAACATTAAATACTACTTCCTCATCATTTAATTACAAAGTCAATTTCCTTTCGTGGACATCAATCATTGCCTTTCTAGTGGAGAGGAATGGATGCCCAAGTATGATTGGGATCTCATCCTCCTCCTCTATATCCAACAAAATAAAGTCAGCTGGAAAAAATAAATTTATTTGCCTTTACCAAAACATCTTCCAATACACCACGAGGGTAAGTGATGCATCTATCGACCAGCTACAACGAAATGTTAGTAGGCATAGGTTTCTGTATCCCTAATTTCTTAAAAACAGAGAAAGACATCAAATTAATACCAGTACCCAAATCACACAATGCTTTCTCAAAATAAGAGTTATCAATAGAGTAAGGAATATTAAAACTCCTTCAATCTTTTAATTCTGGTGGTAGCTTCTTCAAGAGAATAGCGAAGCATTCCTCATTTAAACATATCGTCTCAAATTCCTCAAGCTTGCGTTTCTTTGTAAGTATTTCCTTCAAAAACTTTGCATACTTGGGCATTTGAGAGATAGCTTCAACAAACAAAATGTTAATTTGTAACTTCTTGAAAATCTCTAAGAATTTAGCAAATTGCTTGTCTGGCTTATTGTTCTTGAGCCTATGAGGGAATGAGAACTTAGCATATGATGATGGTTCATATAGTGTGTTCTGCTCACAATCCTTCTTTGCTCTCCGCCACTTTTGTTGTTCTTTCTCAACCTCACTTTCTTTATTGCCATTTTGAATTGAGACATCTTTAATAAGAGCATCATTTTTCTTTTTCTCAATTCCTGACGAGCTAGGTGCTTTGTTCATCTGTCCTTCCAAAATCTTGTCACTTCTCAAGGTAATCGCATTGACTTGTTCCTTTGGATTAGTCTCAATAGTACTAGGCAATGTCCCTGGTGCCCTTGTTGTCATCAATGTAGCCAACTGGCTAATTTGAGTCTCCATGCTCTTCATTCTGGCCTCTGAATTCTGCATATACTTCATTACAAAGTTTTCAAAACTTTACTTCTCTTCAGGTACTTGGAAACTTGGATGTGGTTGCAAAGCTCTCTGCTGATTCTGTTGATTGTCCTGTTGATTTCCCCATTTGAAATTAAGGTGGTCCCTCTAACCGGGATTGTACGTATTTGAATATGGATTGTACTGTTGCCAGTTGGAATTACCAACAAATTTACTCCTTCAGACTTGGGTGCAAAGGGACTACCAACTTGATAGTTTGAACTTGTATGACCCTGCTCGCCATATGCTTCACAAATGATTGGTGGGACTGCATTATTTGCCACCATTAGAGTCTCATCCTTCTTCGTCAAAGCTTCCAATTTACTTAAAATGGCAGTAGAAGAATCAACAGCATGTACACCTACTTGTTTCTTAGGAACTCGACGCTTATTCTTCCATTGAAAACTATTTAGCATCATTTCTTCAATTAGTGCTTGGCTTTCAGTATGTGTTTTCCTCCATATTGTACCTCCCACAAAGGCATCAATAAGTGAATAGTTGGCAAGTGACAAACCATTGTAAGAATTTCATACCTGTTGTCATACGGGAAATCCATGATGTAAACATCTCCTCAACAACTCTTGAAAATGTTCCTAAGTTTCATAGAAAGTGTCAATGTCAAACTACACAAAAGAAGAAATATCATTCCTTAACTTAGCAGATTTAGAGGGAGGAAAATACTTAGCATGAAACTGTTGTGTCAATTAAGCTCGTGTGGTGATGGAACCCCTTGGTAGTGACGTTAACCATTAACTTGCCCTGTCCCTAAGAGAGAAAGGAAAAAGTCGCAATCAGATTGCATCATCTATCACCCCATTATACCTTATAGTATCACACAACTATAAGAACTTGGCCAAATGCTGATTTGGATCATTCGAAGGCAATTCACCAAACTAAACATAATTCTGAATCTTGGAGATTAATGTCGACTTGATCTCAAAGTTGTTAGTTGACACAAGTGGTCTTATAATACTCTTTTTATACCCCTCAATAGTGGACATGGAATATTCAAGCATGGTCCGCTCTACTGGGGTAGTTAATTCTTCACGAGTCCCCTCAATTGTTAGTCTTTCTATCTTGCTTATATCTTCTTCATTCACAACTTTTGTGTTAGATTGCTTCCTTAACCTGCGAGCTATTTTCTCAATTTCAAGATCAAATGTCAAATTAGGAAATTGAGAACGAGTAAGCATAAATAGGAAGTATAAGCAGAAAGATGAGGTGATAAATTAAATAAAAATAAAAATATAAAATAAGAAATAAAATAAAAGTGCGTCTAAATTAACTAGAGTTTTTCGCTTCTATTATTACCAAACTTATTCCCCGACAACGGTGCCAAAAATTTGATACATGTAAAATATACTAAGAGTAAGTGCACTATATTGTCAAGTAATATAGGACTTGAGTCCCAGTTATCGATCCCACGATGAATAAGTGGTAATTACTAGATTCATAAAACTCTTTGTTATTTAGATAATCGAAAGAGTGAAGAGAAATTTAAATTAAAAATCAAAAAACAATTAAAGAAAAATAATGAACAATTAAACAATGTAAATATAATCAATGAGAGAGAGACTAGGGCGCAAGGTTCACTTGAATCTAATTAATCATATTTTGACTCATTTATGATGTAAGGTAATTCTTTTGCCAATATTCTCTTACTTGCTATTGAATCTCAATGGTCATGAATGAAACAATATTTTATTCCTAAATTAAATCACTTATTTGGCCATTTAGTTGAATTAATTAGGAATGCATTAAACCTCAATTCAAGAGATGAACTAACATACCGTCAATTCTATTGGTAGAAATAAATTAATGTTTGGTCATTCACAAATCCAATCCTAAGTTTATCATATAAGTCTACTCATTGAGTGCGGATGGTCACTGGTCAAACAATGAATTAAAACATTTCAAAAGTTAAGGGTGTTCATGGGTCTGATCCGACTCGTGAACTCGATCAACCAGAACTGACCCGATATAATATATTCGGGTTGGTTCAGGTTATCGGGTCAGTTCGAGTCCAACCTGATTAACCCGACTTCTAATTGGCTCGGGCGACGGGTTGAGTAATCCAACCCGATGATCTGACTATCCGAGTAAAACGACGTTGTTTTGGGTATTGCTTAATTAGGGGTGTTCACGGGTCCGATCCGACCCGCGAACCCTGCTAACCCGAACCGACCCAATATACTTACCTTCTCTATTTTTGTTTCAAACCCACTCATTTCATTCCCAATTTCACTATCCCTTTCCAAATCACCTACCCGATTACTCGACCTGAACCAACTCGATTGCCACCGGGTTGGTTCTGGTCAGGTTACCCGAAATTTTTTACCCAAAACTAACCCAACTTTAATTAAATGGTTCAGACATTTTTTCTCCCTAAACCTGACCCGTGAACACCCCTATCAAAAGTGATCAAGTTCTGACAAGAAAACAAGCAATATAATAAACCCTAAAAGGAATTACCTTAATCAAATTCGAGATCAAACCTAATTGAAAAGGAAAACAAGATCCCCCGTAGCCCTAACTATGGGTTTAGCTATTTATGTTCAATACAAATAAACCCATGGAAAGAAAACCCAAAGAAAGGGGAAAACTAGAGAGAAAGAGAAATCAAAACCCATTTTACGGTGATTATGATCTTCAAGCCTTCAAGAATTGAATCCTCCCTTCGAAGTCGTCTTCCAAAGTTTGCTGTCATGAAAGTGCTATCTCAGGATTAGGGATTTTCTGTGTGACTTCCAAGTGTTATGAATTTGTTGTAACTTTTCTAATTTATAGAAAATAACATGTTTTGCTACGCGACCAGTGCCTAGGCGCTAGCTTGTGGGCGCTCAAGTGCTGAGTCACTTAACTAGAGACACATTGTGTTACTTGTTGTGCTCTCAGGCGCTACCTTCCCAGCGCTCAGGCGCTAGGACACTGAAATTACGATGTTGCATATGTTTTGGGTGCTTAGGGGCTCCCTGTTCAACTCTCAAGCATTGAGCGCCTAATGAATTTTCTTCTTTTTCTTGCCTCTTTAAATGCTGAGTCTTCTCCACGTGCAATTACCTGTCAAAAACACATAAAACACGTAATAAGAACAAAATTAAGGAATGATAAAAACATGAGAAAACTTGAGAATAAACTTCAATCAAAAATATCAAAAAAAGCTGAAAAACCAAGGAATTGAACCGTAAAAATATGAGATATTAAAGGTTCATCAATATGCAATTGATTATATTTAAAGAAAATAATTGGAAAAAAATTTAACAAGTAAATGTAAGAAGTTTAGCAGTTTAAGGAAAAGTTTTAAGCATCCCAAAACTAGGGTTGTCCATGGGTGGGGTTAAGTAAGGTTTGAATTATTTTTTCTCCAACTCGACCCAAACCAACCTACTCATGAGTGAGTTGAATTAGGTTAATCCTGTGGATTAATTATTAAACTCATATATGTTATTAACTCAATCAAGGTACTAGGTAAATGGATTACTGATTCAACCAATGAGTTATTAGTTGAACCAGATAATCAAAATATATAATATTTTGGTGAAAATTATATATATATATATATATATATATATATATATATATATATATATATATATATATATATATATATATATATATATATATATAACCCATGGCCCATGAGCTTCCTAACACCTAAACCCTACTTTTAGTAGACTAATAATAATCATATTCACTCCACGCCTCTGCCACCGTTGCTGCAGAGAGATGGAGCAGTCAATAATGCAGTAGCATTCCCCAAATAAACTTAACCAAATCATCAGTGCATTCAACAGTAACTAGGTTGCGACAGCCACCACCATACTGTAGCAACACCTCGTTGATGGCCTTCAAGGATCCCAATCCACTGCAACAAACACTTTCAGCCATTCTCAATGAACGGTTACAAAGATCTCTCGCCCCTGTTGTGGAGGCAAGTTGCAAGGCTTTTTTTTTAGTTTAATTTAATTAACTCAGTTAGTTCACTAAAAACTATGAAGTTACTAGTTCAAGGCCTTAACCAATCAAGTCATACAAGTTCACACAAATTCTATTATATATTTGATCTAATAAGAGGCTTAGACTGGTTGGAGGATCAGATTACTGATTTGACTGACCAATTCAAGCTAGTTTTAATAACTATGAGTGGGTTGGACATACATTAAAAAATATTTTATATGCTACAATAAATATTGAAATACAAAATCAAAAATTTTATTTGCAATTGATCCTAGAGATTTAGTCATACTTTTGTTTACTTACTTTTCATTTTTTTTAATTCTTTTTAAATTTTCATTATTACTTTCATTCGCCTAAATAATTAAAATTGTTGTAACATGATTCTCATCAAAATGACACTCCATTGATCACTTAATTTATTACTTATTAATGACTTGTACTCTTGTGGATTTGACACAATAACCTTTACACTACAAGAATTTTATGATTTAGTGATGAAAATTTGCAGGGGAAATTTTTCCTCGCAATTCCTTCACTAATTAGAGAGGAAATTGCGAGGGATTAGCGAGGGAAAACTGATCCCTCGCTAAATTTCAAAAATAAAATTCAGGGAGAAAAAGTGAGTGAATAACGAGGTAATTGCAAGGGATAAATTCCTTTGCTAATTTTTAGAGAGGGAATTGCGAGGGAATTATTTCCCTCGCTAAAATTAGCGAGGGATTTGCGAGGTATTATTTCTCTTGCTAAAATTAGCGGGAGATTTATGAGGTAATTATTTCCTTCACTAAAATCAGCAAGGGATTTGCGAGGTAATTATTTCCCTCGCTAAAATTAGCAAGGGATTTGCGAGGTAATTATTTCATCGCTAATTTTAGCAAAGGAATTGCGAGGGATTAATTCCCTCGCTGAAAAAAAGATTGCGCAAAAAAGAGCCCACTCAATAAAGAGCCAGAACATCCCCCTTTTTAGGTTAGAAATCAAATTCCCCTACACCTTGCCACCCACCCACAGCACCCAAGCAGTACGACCTTCCCCTCCACCACCCATGATCTGAGCATGGTAGCCACGCAATGCGTGTGACTTCCCCTCCTTCTACAGCGACGCAAGTGACAAGCAACCATGCAACCACTGTGATGTAATGCGACCACCAGGTAAGCCTTCTTCAATTTTGTATTCTGTAGTTTTCTTCTCTCTACCACTCGTTCCCTCACACAGCCACACGATGGCGGATGACATCTTCTTTCTCCCACTCGTTCCCTCATACATGGTAATCATATGTTTTCTGCAGAATTTGTTATTGTTGAAGCCTTGAAGACCCTGTTTTCTTCCTTGTAGGTCACCCCTCTTACTAACATTTACCTATTCATCAGGTACGTTGTCCTGTGTTCAAGCCAACAATATTCAAATTTACGATTTACCCTTACCCTTAATAAATTACGTTTAATCTTATCAAAAACTCAGTCTTAAACCCTTATTAGGATCTTATTAAAGAACAGAACTTAGAAACAAGTTCATATTATGACATTATTACGCTTTTTATTATACTTCATTGCTAGCTAATCATCAATCATTTTCTAATTAAGGTACTGTTATTTACAATAATGATAATGTTTTACATGTTTTTTAGACTTTTTTGTGAGTCACTTTGTGATTTTTTTTTTGAGTAATCACCATTGTGCAACAACCATTTTCAAAATGATGTTATGTTTTGTAGGCAATTTTGTGTTGTCTCCCAATGCATCAATGAAACAACTGTAGGTTATTAAGGTATTCTAGAGCTCTTTTGCTCTAGTTATGTCAAAAAGTTAATAAGGATAAGTTGTGCATTTATTTTTAAAAAATATGCTTAATTCTAGAAGACTTGAACTTAGCTCCGCACTTGGTTATAGGGTAAACGTCAGACCTTGACAAATACTTTGACGTTCTTCTTCATCATATAAGAAAACCACCAAGCATATGTACAGGTATACTATGGTTAAAATTTCTAACAGGTTGAATGATTAGAAGGTGAGTTCCCTTTCTCTCGTAGTATACCATGCAAACTTCCTTGTTGCCTGTGGGATTTGTGAGCAAGTGAAAATCAAACATATAGAAGCTTTGTGTGCAGTTATACAAACAATAACAAAAGAGTTTCATTATTTGAACACTTAAAATATAGATCTCGAAGGAATACACAAGGTATACAAGAGAAGGGAACCACACTCACATACAGATATGGTGTCCCATGAGGTGTTATATTTGGGGTGTATAAAAACTATTTTCCATAACAAAAAGGTTCATTTCCCATAGTGAGAAAAGATATTAGCAAGCCCAACCCAAGCATGGAAGAGGCTAGGGTTTAGACATTAAAGAAGCTTAAATAGTGCTTATATGATGAAACTAGGCTATGGCTTTATCAATGGGTGAGATACTTTTTAGGTTAAGGTGCTCAAGTATACCTCACCAAAAAAAAAATGCTCAGATCTAAATATGGGTGTAGGTGGGACTTGATTCCAACTATTAAAAGGAAACCTAATCCTTCTATGGCGTGGTAGGTAAAGCTACCAAAATGGGATGATCCTAATGGACTGACTTGAATAACTCGACAAAATGTGTGTGTTGGGCTAACAAAATAGTATAGATTCATTTTTTTCTTGACTTAGCCCAACATGATTTAGCGTTACCTAAAATCAGACTAGCTCACCTCAAGTTGAGTTGGCCTAAAATTGGGCTAGCACACCTTGGGCCAGCTTAACCCGTTGCCCCAAAATCAAATTTATTATTTTAATCCAACATGCTATGAATTATTCCTGGCTATGCCATGCAAAACTTCCTTGTTGACTATGGGGGTTGTGAGGAAATGGATTGAGCATATAGAAGCATTGTGTGGGCTTTTACAAACAATAAAAAAAACACTTAATCTCCTAAGATGGTGGGAAAATATCTACAAGCCCAAGGATGTGGGAGGCTTATGGTTTAGAGATGCAAGAAGCTTAAATTGTGCTTGATGAAACTTGGGGTTAGGGCCTTATCCATAAGCATGATACTCTTTGGGTTAAGGTGCTCATGTCTAAATATGGGTGTAGCAAGAGACTTGATTCTTATTATTAGAAGTAAACTTAAGGCTTCTAAGGCTTGGTAGGAAATTTAGAAAACCTGAACCTTTGTTCACAAAAATCTTTTTGGAGGATTAGAAATGGGAAGGATGTAAAGTTTGGATTGATCATTGGATTCTAGGTATTCATTTGTTACCATACTTCTCCACTACAGAGATTAATGAGCTTGATCTTAATGCCAAGATCATCGAGTTTGTCATTGATTTCGATCAATGGAACTGGTCAAAGACTATTAATGGCCTTCCTTCATACTTGACTATAGCTTGGATGTTATAGCTTGGATCCTCACTCAAGATGGGAGTTTTCCCCTCCCCTGTGCATAAAGGATGGTCTCTAATTGCATTGGAGATATCTCCGAGCCTCTTTTTATAAGCTATATGGAAGCTTCATTCTCCCCAAAGGCTCCACTCCTTCCAATGGCTTATGGCAAATGACATCATCCTCATTAATAACATCAAAGTTAAAAGGTGTCTTTCTTATTCAAGTGATTGCCACCTCAGTGGTAACATTAAGGAGATCACCTTGCATGTCTTACTCAATTGCCCAGTTGTAGCTAATATTCAGAATAGGTAGGTGGACCTGCAAAAGCGTGTTTCCTTCTACCACTACCAACTGAAGGAGTGGCTGCGTAAGAATTCAATACTGACCTTAAGCGTGTTTCCTTAAATGGAAATTGGTATCTGTTGTTTGTTATAACTTGCTCTTTTCTTTGAAACTACCATAATGGATTCATTTTTTAGAATCATATATTGCCTTCTTTCCCATCATTCCTTCAATTGTTTCTTTGGCTACGGAGTCTGTTCATGCTCTCATGACCCAAAAAATGTGTATGTTTGTGGTTCCTTATTTTAATATTGTCCACGTCTCTTGGTTGGCTCCTCTATTTGGGTGGACCAAAGTAAACTTGGATGGCTCTGTATTTACGTATTTGAATAATGGTACTTACAATGGTCTTCTGCGTGTAGGGACAAGTTACGGAGGATGATACATCTCTAATACCATGCTAGAAACATAAATAGGGAGACAAATATTGATAATTTGTGTATATTTCTAAATTGAAGTGTATAGGAGGATTAACCTCCAGTTATAGAAAAAGAATGTTGTACAGAAAAGAAAAATAATAAAATATAATTAAGTTCTTTCTTCTGTTAGTGACTTTTTCCTATCACAAACTAAGTATATCTCAGATCTTATCTCTCGAGTTGGTCTTACCAATAGTGGCATTGAGTCCACTCTTCTCGAGCCTAATGTTCGCTTTACACCTATTGATTGCATTGTGCTTGATAACCCCACTCTTTATCAACAATTGGAAGGCAGTCTGATTTATCTTATCGTTACTCACCCAGACATTTCATATGTTATTCACATAGTTAGTCAATTCATGTCAACTCCATGCTCTATTCATAATGTTGTTGTTCTCCGTATTATTTGCTATGTGAAAGGTTTTTTGTTTCATGGGCTTCATTTCTCTACCGACATTTCCTTGATTCTTCTAACTTATTCTAATGTTGATTGGGAACGAGATCCCATTGATCATCGCTCTACCACTGGTTATTGAATATTTCTTGGTGATGCTCTTATCTCGTGGTGGAGTAAAAAATAGACTTTGACTACTCGTTCTAGTACTGAAGTAGAATATCGAGCTCTTGCAGACACCACTTTTGAAATACTTTGGATTTGTTGGCTTCTTGATGATTTAGGATTTTTCCAGTTCTCTCCCATTAATATCTACTGTGATAACCAAAGTGCTATTCAAATTGTTCACAAAGATGTCTTTCATGAATGTATCAAGCATATTTAAATTGATTGTCACTTTATTCACTAACACATCATTCGTAATGCTCTTCGTCTTCTCTCCACTAGAACTCTTGATCAGCCTGCCGATCTATTTACTAAAGCTCATCATCCTAGTCATTTTCGTACACTGATTTTCAAATTCAAGTTGGTTCCTTTTACACCTACTTGAATTTGAGGAGGGATGTTAACATGAATTTAGGAATCCGTTTTGATAGGAAAAAATGGAATCAATTTTGATAGGAATCAGTTTTGATATTTTAGGAATTTGTTTTGTATATAATTTGAAATATTACAATTATTGTGCTTGATTGTTTTTCTTTTTTGTATAGTCATCTTCTTGTATAAGTAAGAAACCCTTGTACTTACAAATAATTCAGAAAATATAAAGATAATATTTAGTCTCTCTTTGTACTTCATTTCCACTTCTAACACCAAGAATACCTTGGATATGCCTAGCTCCTAAGGGTGTAAGTGGGTGGTTTGGTTCGAGTTTAGGAAAAAAAATAAATTCGAATCAACCAAAATTAATTGGTTCGGTTTGGTTCGGGTTTCTTATTTTTTTATAGTCAAATCTGAACCAAACATCTATGATTTGGTTTGGTTTGGGTGATCAGGTTGACCATTATTTTTTTTAGAACAAAAAATACTTAAACAATTATACATGCAATACATAAAAGAGCACATAATGTATCCAAAATTCTAAATAATTTTAGAACAACGACTAACCTTTAACCGTCCATCTCAACCAGTGAGAAAGAATGAGGGTGATCAGTGGCTCTGTGATTTAGAGGCAAAAGGAATACACCAGTAGTAGAAGAAGGATTCATGCCAGAATAATATAAGTTGGCTACAACTGCAAGACCCATATCAAGATTATGTTGAGGCCGAATGCCATTGTATTGTGTCACCCCATACACCCTAGCATTGTCATAAGCATCTGGTAAATAGTGGGAATCAAGATTAGTTGTGTTCCCTGCAGCTGTCACCATTATAGATTACAAATAAAACAAAAATCCCAAGTTTCACAACTAAAGTATCCTAATGGAATCAAGCCTGGTAGTTGAGTGTCATATTTCAGTGCTTAGACCATTTCTTTTCAGCTGCCAAAATCTCACAGTAATTGTGAAGTCCACAGCTTAATCTTGGAAATAAACTATGCGTGCAAAAGGAGTGAAAATGAATAAAGCAAAGCGGATGCCATCTCAAGCTTGGCTTGAGAAAGAACTTCTTGCGCTTGACCAAGCTCACAAGACTGCTAGAAAATGCATAGTTTTATATGTTTTATTATATACCTACTTAATTTTTTTACATTTATATATCTTGTATACAACTAAAATGTATTTTGCGTTTACTACAAAGACCCCCCTTCTATCTTAAAACAGACACAAAACACCCATTTATTTATAAAAAATAATACAAGTCTACAACGAATTTGTGACATGCATTTTGGAGTTAGTTAAAGCATTTTTTGTAAAATAAATAAAGAAATAATTCCACACAAACAAACATAAACATGTCAAAAAAATTATAGTTAAAAAGAAATGTGCTTAATTAAGCTAGTTAACCAACTAACAAGCCCAATCCTTTGTAACTCAGAGTTGGTTAGATTATTTCCACACCCTAGTTATAAATTTTATGCCTGACTTGATCTCAACCTATACTTTCCTTTAGTTTAACAAGTAACCAATCACATAAAGATTTTAAGGCCAATCAATAATCACCAGTTGTTTTCAGTTGCTTGTTGCTTCATTAACCAATTTACATCAACATAACAATAATTCAATCATTTTTTTTTCATATCAAACAAAACAATTTTTGAAGAACAAAAATAGTTAACTGACCTTGAAGGTGGAGAGGAGAGAGAGTGGGGTTGTCGACTTTCCAATAAAGAGGCTTCAATTTTGATTCCAAGCTAACCATAGAAGAAGCAGAGCAAAACCCTTGTTCAACCAATGCATATTTAAACAAGCCTGAAAAAGCAACAAAACATAACTAAACTAAACCAATTTCTTATAGTCTTCAACTAAGGACAACCATTTCTCTAATTTTTCTCTCTCTCATTTCTGTACACAAACAAAGGGAACATCAACCCTAGAAAGTTCAAGATTCAAAGCAAGCATCCAATCGAATTTTCCTTAGGGCTATGGACTACCAAACAGGAAGGAAGGAAGAAATAAAGAAAGGAAAGTGGAAGTAGTACCTGGATATAGGCGTTCTCTTTGGCCAATTCCTTATTGCTCAAAACACGACCTTTGTTGCTGTAGAAGTGACGGGGTGAGGCAAGGGGGTGAGGGCGAGCGGTGAAGAGAACGAGGTTAGGGTTGGATATGGGAAGAAAAAATTGAAAGGGAAGGGATTGATGATATCTGATATCTGATTAACGAGTTTAAAAAATAAATTGGTTCAGTTCGATTCGGTTCACGAGTTTGAAACATTGAACCCGTGAACCAAACCAATTGATGCTCAGTTGGTTCGAATTTTGTCTGAACCATTAAGTATACCCGAACAAAACTAAACTAAACTGATTGGTTCGGTTCAGTTTGGTCGAATTGGTCAGATTATCCAAACCAATTTACACCTCCTGCCGTGTGAATAATGGTGTCGTTTAAGGTGCACCCCTAAAATTAGGGTGCACCAGTGATCCTTCTATTTATAGCCATCGGATATGAAGCAAATAATTCAACGAAGGGTATTTAAGTTGCTTACCTATTAAGTAAGTGAATCATGTATTTACAAAATGGTACATCCCAAAAAGCATCTTCAAACCATAACAAAATCCCTCAAATCAGAAAACAACCTACAATTAACCACTGGGACCCATTGTTCCAAGGACCACCGACACTAGCAACGTCCAACTTGAACTGCCACGCCACCGCTTGAACTTTGGCCTCCACCAAAGAGCCAAACTAAATGATAGCCCATTTTTCGTTTGCAACGGTGGCAGTGGGTGGTTTGGATTCAGATTGGGATGGGTCTGAATCTGAGTGTTGAGTTTGGGTTCGATGGCTCATGTGAGTCATTGCCAACCTTATCTCACCAATTAATGAGTGAAGAAGCAAGAAAAATATTTCATGTGTTAGTGTTATGATCTTCTTGGTGGGTCAATAAAAACTCATCATGACAATCGTTGATTATGTTTTTCAGTTAGATAATGAGGGCAAGTTGCTTGTTTGTTCCACCAGAGGAAGAAAATTGGATCATATCGGTGTTGACAAAGGATTATCATGTGAAAAATTTTATACATTGGTCTGTAACAACCTTGGCCTTATGAACTTACTATACAGTCAATTAATTTGCTTCATTGTCAATGATAATATTACTTCCATGGAGAAGATGAAGTTGGTGATTAAGAGAGAGTAGGTGATGGTCCATGAAGCAAATTTTAAAATAAATAATATAATGGCCTTTTTAATAAATAACAATTTTTGAAAATTACCTGTTGAAACCTAATATAACTGGCCTTTTTACGATCAATCACGCTATATGTCTAACAAATATACATCCAACTTCGATCCACCGTATCCTCCGTACGTATATTTGTCTCTTTCTATTTTTTCTGCCTATCCGTATTTTGCTCCGAAAACAAGCTTTTCATTCGTTCCTTCCCTTTCTTCTTTTCTTCCCTCTATTTCTCATTTCTTTCTTTCTTTCTTTCTTTCATCTCTGTTACATCTCCCTCTCCTCTGATACTGTCTCACTCACTAGGGCACC
Source organism: Ormosia emarginata (assembly GCA_029884605.1). Taxonomy (NCBI): domain Eukaryota; kingdom Viridiplantae; phylum Streptophyta; class Magnoliopsida; order Fabales; family Fabaceae; genus Ormosia; species Ormosia emarginata. The sequence goes on along the minus strand of JAQQTP010000084.1, from coordinate 11,845,441 downwards.
CACCCACAACATTTTAATTCTTGTTCTCTTGTCCTCATTCTCGTTCCCCTATTTTCAGCCATCACTCACTCTCTTCCCTCACTCTGACTTTCACTCGCACGCGTGGGGTTCGAGTTTTATGGATTTTCTACAATTTCGATAAGTATCATCTACTTTTCCCCATAATATTTCGTGTTTTCTGAGATGGGCACTTGCAATTTCTGTGAAATGTTACGAATTTTGGGTGATTTTCTGCGTATTATGCTCTCTGTTTGGTGAGTTGTATTTTTTGTTGGGTACAAATCCATGAAATCTATTTTTTTTTTTGCTGTGTGTTGATTAGATGGGTAAATAGGAGAATACTTGTTGGTTCATTCGTTGGTTTATTTAGTATATTTTGTTTCTGTTATAAGAATTTAAAATGGTTCATATAGCAGGAAGGGTTGGTCCATTGACATGATTTGTGATAAGTCAAATATTAACTGGTTAATATGTTTAGAATAAGTGGTTAATCTTTACATGCTTCTGGTGAATCCAAAATGAGTTCCCAACAATAGGGATAATTATTTACAAATGAACTACTAGTGGAGTGGAGTGGAGTTGGGATGGGATGGGTTATGAGCTGGTTCATATAGCAGAAAGAGTTAGTCCATTGACATGGTTTGTTATGAATCTCATTACTTGGTGAATCTAAAATTAACTGGTTAATATGTTTGGAATAAGTGGTTAATCTTCACATGTTTCTGGTGAATCCAACAATGAGTTTCCAATAGTGGGGGTAATTACTTACAAATGAACTACTAGTAGAGTGGAGTTGGGATGGGTTTTGGGCTGATTCATATAGTAGAAAGAGTTGGTCCATTGACATAGTTTGTGGTGAATCTCATTACTTGGTGAATGTAAAATCAACTTGTTAATATGTTTGGAATAAGTGGTTAATCTTCACATGTTTCTGGCGAATCCAACAATGAGTTTCCAACAGTGGGGGTTAATTACTTACAAATGAACTACTAGTGGAGTGGAGTTGGGATAGGTTTTGGGCTGGTTCATGTAACAGAAAGAGTTGGTTCATTGACATGGTTTGTGGTGAACCTCATTACTTAGTGAATCTAAAATTAACTTGTTAATATGTTTGGAATAAGTGGTTAATCTTCACATGTTTCTGGTGAATCCAACAATGAGTTTCCAACAGTGGGGGTAATTACTTATAAATGAACTACTAGTGGAGTGGAGTTAGGATGGGTTATGGGCTGGTTCATATAACAGAAAGAGTTGGTTCATTGACATGGTTTGTGGTGAATCTCATTACTTGGTGAATCTGAAATTAATTGGTTAATATGTTTGGAATAAGTGATTAATCTTCACATATTTTTGGGGAATCCAACAATGAGTTTCCAATAGTGGGGGTAATTACTTACAAATGAACTACTAGTAGAGTGGAGTTAGGATGGGTTTTGGGTTGGTTCATATAGTAGAAAGAGTTGGTCCATTGACATGGTTTGTGGTGAATCTCATTACTTGGTGAATCTAAAATTAACTGGTTAATATGTTTGGAATAAGTGGTTAATGTTCACATGTTTCTGGCGAATTGAACAATGAGTTTCCAACAGTAGGAGTAATTACTTACAAATGAACTACTAGTGGAGTGGAGTTGGGATGGGTTTTGGGCTGGTTCATATAGCAGAAAGAGTTGGTCCATTAAGCATCCTTAATTTCTTACCTAAGCGTTGCTATAGAGGTAAAACATATCATGTTTTAGAAGAGAAAGAGTAATGACATGTTTTGAATGTTGTTTCTATACACTTTAAAATTGCCACTTAGCCATTTGAGACTTATTTGAGCACACATGAAAGAAGATTAACATGACTACAATTGTACGCGATTTTGTTAACTAGATGGTTCCAGGCTATCTTTTTAAGCTTTATTTCATCTCAAAAGTGGTTAAGTGAGACCTTTATAGAATAGACCCATTCGAATAGGTCTCTATCCTCATTATCTATTGTCATTTGTATGTTTACTTTTCACTGTCATTTCTTAACTTTCATAATAAAATCTAGATGTTGGTGAAATACAAAATATGCTTGTAACATGACAGTAGATACTTGATAACTTACAAGTGTGTGTAGCAACCCAAAACTGAAGTTGATGGAGGGTTCAAATAATCTCAATACATTCGAGGTTGTTAATAATGTGGAAGAAACATGTGAAAGTGACTTCATTATGAGTGATGCCTTGGATGGCAAGTTTGAAAGTTTTTAGCCAAAACGAGGGATGTTGTTTGTATCAGAGGATGATGTTAGGGAATTTTATAGGAAATATGCTTACCAAAAGGGGTTTGGTATTGTATATAGAACTTCAAAAAAAAAAGATGATGATAAGGCAAATTGCGTTATGCTAGCTTGTTCAAGACAGGAAAAACATGTGTCAACAATACCAAACACTTTGAAGACACTTCTAACTAGATGGATAAATTGTGAAGCAAAAATTACAGTCAAGAAGATGGGAGATGGACGATGGTTCATCAAGACAGCTATACTTGAACACTCTCATGAACTTAGCCTATCGAAGGCGAGAATGTTGAGAGTTAACAAGAATTTTAGCATGCACGTGAAGAGAACAATCCAAGTGAATGATGATGTAGGGGTTAGAATACATAAGACAGCTCAGTCTCTTACTTATGAGGTGGGAGGTTACAAGAACTTATCATTTAATGAGCAAGATGCTAGAAATTATGTCAACAAGGAAAGATGTACAATTAGCAAGGAAGGTGATGGGAAGGCTTTGAAGAATTATCTTGTTAGAATGCAAGAGGATAATAGTAATTTTTTCTACGATATAGATGTTGATGATGATTTTCATGTGCAAAATGTATTTTGGGCTGATGCTAGAAGTAGAGCTACCTTTGAGTCATTTGGAGATGTTGTGACTTTTGACACAATATATTTGATAAATAAATATGACATGTCATTTGCTGCTTTTGTCAGTGTGAATCATCACGACCAATCAGTTTTGCTTGGATGTGGTCTAATTTCAGTTGAAGACACGGAGTCATTTGTGTGGCTATTTGAATCATGGCTTCGTTGCATGTCAAGTAAGGCACCTGTTGGTATTGTCACAGACCAATGCAGGGCCACGCAAAATGCTATTGAGATAGTCTTTCCAACTACTCGACATAGGTGGTGCCTATGGCATATAATGAAAAAAATACCTGAGAAGCTGAAAGGTTGCATTGAATATAACAATATCAAGAATGCAATGAAAGTAATTGTTTACGATATCCTAACAGTGGAAGATTTTGAAGAAAAGTGGTCTGCCTTCATCAAAGAATTTGAACTAGAAGATAACAATTAGTTGAGTGGTTTGTACATAGAAAGGCATAGATGGGTGCCAATTTTCTTAAAGAAGTATTTTTGGGCAGGGATGTCAACAACACAACACAGTGAGAGCATACATGCTTTCTTTGACGGATATATCAAATCAAAGACAAGCTTGCAAGAATTTGTGAAACAGTATAATAATGCTCTGAGAAGTAAGGCAGAAAAGGAATTTCAAGCAGATTTCAAGTCAATGGACCCCACAATTCAATATGGATCAAACTCACCCATTGAAAGGCAGTTTCAATTCGAGTACACCCATGCAAAGTTCGTTGAGATCCAAGCTGAATTCAGAGGAAGAATGGATTGTTTTGCATCCATTAAGTGTGTGGAAGGAATGTTTTGTACTTAATATGTGAGGGCAGATATGGTAGTTGGAGGGATAGCAAAGAATGCTATTTTTGAGGTGGTATTTAGTCGTGACAATCACGATATTAGTTGCAATTGCTTGTTGTTTGAGTTTAGAAGAATTATGTGTAGACATTCACTTTGTGTCCTTGGTAATGAGATGGTTCAAGAAATGTCGTCAAAGTATATTTTACGTAGATGGAGCAAAAATATTAGATGGAGACATGCTTACATAAAGAACAGTTACGATGTGACTTTATTAAAGCCACAAATGTAAAGGTTTGATAAATTATGCAAACATTTCTATGAGGTGGCTGAAGTTGCTGCAGAGTTTGAGGATCTCACGGACGATCTCCACTGGGGGCTATGTGAATATAAAAGCAAGATGCATTCGATGGTTGCATTTAAGCAAGCTAGTAGAACAATATGCAAGGGTGATGACCGTCAAAGGAATTTGACTGCGGGCATTGAAACTGCTGACACTGGCATTCGTAGTCCATTGCATGTACCGCGTAAAAGACGACCACCAAGCAATAGAAAATATCTAAAGTTGATCGAGTAGTCTCCAAATTGAGAAAGGGGAAGCACCAGCGTCGTCAAACTTTGACAATTGATGTATGTATACATGAATTTGCTAATTATCATTGTATAAGATGTTTTGGTTGTGTATATGTTTTATCTAGGCTGATTAGCATCCCTTTTTATTAGTGTATTAAGTTATTTTATTGTGAACATGTAGGAGTGCATTGAAGGAAGCTTGAGTCAGATGGATGGAAAGAAGTTACACATAAAGTCATCTATAAAAGTGAACAGCTATAGAGAATGTCATGATGATTATACTATGGTGTGTGTATACACCAAAACTGTTTGTCATTGGTAATCATTATTGAAATGGTTGTTAAGCTTTAAGCTACTTACACTTAAATTATCATTTGTCATTTGTTTTAATGAATGAATGTTTGGTATATTGTTGCTTAACAGTCCACAACTATTGAGCTGAGTGCAAATGTTGATGCACTAATGTGTGACGGTAGCTATTGGGTTTCGCAACTATCACACAACTCATCAGATGGTTTTTCATCATCATTAGAAGGAATTGATCATGATGTCAGTCAAAAGCCACATGCATGTCCAACATATGCTCAATAAGTTCATTGTAGTTATTGAAATTGACATGCTTATATGTTTTTATCCAGAGTTGTCATAGTCAAATGTCATACACCAATTTGTTGGTTAGTGGTAATGCAAGGTAATTTTAAGATACTCAGGCTGGGAATCGGGGACATAGTACAAGTCTAAATTTGTATAAATTATATAGGGTAGCTTCATGTACATTCTTCAAATTAACCATTAATCTAATCTACTATTATTTTGCAAGTAGATTTCCTTTTTTTGCTATATAGGATAATTTACATGGGTGTGTTGACAAAGACCTAGATGCAAATTGGTGAAAGTGCGCACACACTATGATTTGGTCTAAACATTTTTTGCCCTAAACCACAAAAATAGATCTTAGTGGATCATCAGGAACCCCCTTAAGTAGTTGTTTTGTCCTTTTAAGTGGATTATTTCTGTGTTGTAGTTATTTATGCTTCACATGTAATGTGTATATAATACATGTAATTACACGTAGAGGGGGGAGATGTATATATTTTTGTAGGGTGAATGGTAGGAATGTATCATTGCAATGACACAATATTAGTGATGTATATGGATATATACTGTGGTACACAAGCGATAAATGGCTCTTTTGTAATATAGGTGCATTTTTGTGTATTTTTACCTGCAGCCTCAAGAATAATTGAAGTTGAAAGAAATATCAAATACATGCCCACCATTGGGAACTGATTTTTTAGATTATCCATTGACTGATATAGATTAACCACTTATTTGCAATGTATTGAGCAGTTACTCATGAATTCACCAATTAATGAGATTCTCCACAAAACCATGGACATTCACGGGTGATCCTGTCTCTAATGTGGTGTATCTCATTATTTAGTCAGTTACAAAATAAGTAGTTAATACATTAGAAATGAGTGGTGAGTCAGTTCACGTTTCTGGTGAATCCGCAAAAAGTTCCAGAAACATTTCTAAATAATGGGGGGAAAGTAGATAGAAACGAATCACTAGTGGAATGGACATATGTAATGTTATTTTTAACAAGTTGGGAGTAGATTGACAGAAAATCATAGAAAAATGGGTGAATCTCATGGTTTTGGTGAGTTCAAAATTAAGTGGTTAATACATTATGAATAAGTAGTTAATATGAACAAGTTTCTGGTTAATCCAAAAAAATTCTAAATAGTAGGGGGAAACTAGTTAGAAACGAATTACTAATGGAATAGACATATGTAATGTTGTTTTTAACAAGTTGGGAGTAGATTAGCAGAAAACCATGGAAAAAAAAAGGTGAATCTCATGGTTTTGGTGAGTTCAAAATTAAGTGGTTAATACACTATGAATAACTGGTTAATATGAACAAGTTTTTGGTTAACCCAAAAAATTTCCAAATAATGGGGGGAAACAAGTTAGAATCGAATCACTAGTGGAATAAACATATGTAATGTTATTTTTAACAAGTTAGGAGTAGATTGACAGAAAATCATGGAAAAAGGGGTGAATCTCATGGATTTGGTGAGTTCAAAATTAAGTGGTTAATACACTATGAATAAGTGATTAATATGAACAAGTTTCTAGTTAATCCAAAAAATTTCCAAATAGTAGGGAAAAACTAGTTAGAAACGAATTACTAGTGGAATAAACATATGTAATGTTTTTAACAAGTTAGAAGTAGCATAACAGCAAACCATGGAGAAAAGTGGTGAATCTCATAGATTTGGTGAGTTCAAAATTAAGTGATTAATACACTATGAATAAATGGTTAATATGAACAAGTTTCTGGTTAATCCAAAAAAAATTCCAAATAGTGGGGGAAAAACTAATTAGAAATGAATTACTAGTGGAATGGACATATGTAATATTGCTTTTACTAAGTTGGGAGTAGATTGGTAGAAAATCATGGAAAAAGGGGTGAATCTCATGGTTTTGGTGAGTTCAAAATTAAGTGGTTAATATAGTATGAATAACTGGTTAATATGAACAAGTTTCTAGTTAACCTAGAAAATTTTCAAATAGTGGGGGAAAACTAGTTAGAAACGAATCACTAGTGGAATGGACATATGTAATGTTGTTTTTAACAAGTTGAGAGTAGATTGACAGAAAACCATGGAAAAAAGCATGAATCTCATGGATTTGGTGAGTTCAAAATTAAGTGGTTAATACACTATGAATAAGTGGTTAATATGAACAAGTTTCTAGTTAATCCAAAAAATTTCCAAATAGTGGGGGGAAACTAGTTAGAAACGAATCACTAGTGGAATGAACATATGTAATGTTGTTTTTAACAAGTTGAGAGTAGATTGGCAGAAAATCATGGGAAAAGGAATGAATCTCATGGATTTGGTGAGTTCAAAATTAAGTGGTTAATACACTATGAATAACTGGTCAATATGAACAAGTTTCTGGTTAATCGTTGGATTAGTTCCCAATAATGAGGGCAGACTAGTTAGAAATGAAGTACTAGCTGGAGTTTACACCTGTAATGTTGTTTTGAACACATTAGGAGTATATTATCAAAAAATCATGGACAAAGTGGTGAATCTCAAAGGTATCTATCCAATTATCATCAAAACTGCTATCTATACAAAAATTGGCTAATATGTACAAGTTTCTGGATAATATAAAATACAGTTCCAAATCAGTTAATAATCTAAAACAAGTTTCTAAATCCATAAGTGAATGATTAATACATTACACAAAAGTGGTTAATTAGAACATGTTCTTGGTGAATCCACTAAATAGTTCTCAATAGTGGAGGTAACTATACAATGGGCATTGCAATAATTGTATATAAGGTCAAGCTAAACAGTGTAGAATAAAATTTGCAAATTAAGACAACAACTCCATGGCATTTGCAGCTCTTAAAACTTCTTCTCTGCACTCGTTCTTTGGACGCAAGACTCAACCACACAATAAGTCATGTCGCATTTGCGTGACTTCTCCCTGCACCAGTATAGTACGAATAAATAAAAATTCCAACATAATGTAATTATTGAATCAGAAAACAAAATAATTCACTCACCACTTCCTATTCGAGCATAGTCTTCTCCCCAAACATCTTGTGTCCATCCCACAACTCCATGTACTTGATAACGTAAATGCCACAATTATCCTTATTTCAATAACATACAAGCACAAGGGAAGAAATTAAACATCTATGCCTCAACATAACAATTAATATTTTTTTAAAAAAATGCAACCATACTCACGAGTTGCATTGTTGGGGAAAGTCAACCTCCTCTAGGTCTAAAGGATTATCATTCATTAAGGTTGGACTAAGTATCTGCAACAATTCTTCAAACCGGCGCTTCTACAAATTCAAAGTACAGTTCAAAGTCAAATTATACGGCACAACTAATACATTATCATTACAATGACATTAGAGGAGTGTGATATCGTCAGAACGTCCAGCCTAGTTTTTTTAGTGTCAATATGATTGCCCATTGAATCCAACATATACAACTTTTAAATTTCGGATGCAACACATAACACCACCAATGGCCGTCAAACACGACTGGAGCAAATATCTACATAAAAAAATGTGTACAAGTTCATTGAATGTGTTCCTTGTAATATGCTTACATAAATAGTATTACTATTCGTTAAATGCCTTTTTATGTTACATAGTTATTTGGTAATGTGGACATATAATAGTGATGTACATTATAGTTAGAACATAATGTCTTATGTGGTATTAAGAAAATAAAACACTATACACAATTCAACTAGATAAATGATGGGTTTAACCCTAGATGTTGCCCAATAAAGTGTATGCAGCCAAACACATGTAATTTTTGACACATAATGATTAAACGTTACCAAGTTGCACTAGGTGATGTTATATCCCACTTCAGCATAAGGCATGAAGTCGTTGATACTTCGCTAGGGCCTGTGGCGAATTGATTTGAAATGCTCCAGTTCACTTTTCATCAAATCCTACATTTTTTTTAAATAACTAACAATAAGTTAAGGTGACATTGTCAATGTGCATACAGTTCTAAGTTAATTGAACATGTTGTTGTTACCATAAACATGGGACAAAACATATGACGAATCACTGTTCGTGATCGCTCCATTTCATCTCCCACAAAAACCCTTGTAGCCAGCATAATAATCTGAAAGGGTGAATTAAAAAAGGTCCTTATATGTGAACCGACACAATAAGTACGTGTGATATATATAATCTTAATTATGAATTGAATGTCATTCGATCTTACCATATTATTGACTCACCCTCTTAATTTCATGGAAGAGGCATCTGCAATGGTAAGGAACTGATCGTAGAGTTTGACCACCACCCTACACCATAACCCAAAACAAATTGTTTAAAGACAATCACAAAACAAATTGCCTAATGCTAAAATTGTATAAGATGTAAATAACAAATGTCAGCCCAAGTAAAATCAGTATTATATGTATCAAGCATGCCACGTTGGTAATTCAAAAACTTACGTGGAATTGTGGTCCTCTTTTTTAAGCACTCTGGTGCAGTAACTAAAAAGTTAGGTATGCAGATTCATTTTCTTCTTCTTATTCTTTTGCAATTTGGTGTAAGGAGTTCAGGTGCTTTTCCCAAGCACACGGTTCCAGGGCTGAGCCTTAACCCAAGTACAAATGTTGGAGTCGGGGTTCTCTCTAACTGGGTTCATGTGTGCATCAGGGTAGCCAACAGGTGCTCCTAAAGGGATGACATGTGCAGGCGGTTGTTAATCACTCGGCTCACCACCTTCACTGAATCCGTAGAAAAGAGTGCTCACGCGATTCAATGGTTGAGTACCCTGGTCAGGTTCTGGACTGCCTATAGGACAACGTGAAAGTGGAGGCACTGAATGATGTAATAATAATTGTTTCAATGTGCTCATTTCCATTTCCAGAACAGAAATTTGTTTCTTCACTTGCACGTTCTCAGCAACCACATGAGAAACGTCCTCCATATCAAATGGCCTCGGCTGCCGATGCCAAACACCATGTTGCTGCACAAGTGCCATTGCATCCCTAACTATGTCAATCTGGTTCTCTTCGCTCAATGTAACCAGATCTTCAGTTACCTACATGTCAGTAACCACCAGATACGTAGTTAAGTAGTATGATGAAGGTAGACTACTATGGTTAAATAACATAAATTTTTGAAATACAAAATCATTTTCGTACAAATGTTACAGCACTACAAACATCGTTTAAAAGTTATAGGTTACCTTGTTTTTTTCAAACGTTGTTCGCACTTTCTCCCCCCTCGCCCTAAACACGCGCCAGTTCAAGAAACGTGAGAAGGATTGAGCACTTATCACAGTTGATGTGGGACACAAAGACAGGTGTTCAAAAGCCCAAACGTTGCAGCAAATAAGATGTATGGTATCAAAATGATGCAACAGGAAAAGAACAAAAACAAAACTACAACATTGTATGAAACAATTATAACAACCAGGAGACAAAGTAAATAACAAAACATGTACCTGCAGAAGTGCAACACATCCTGTTAAATGGACTTGGCGGATATTTTTACCTTCGTACACTGCACGTGCTACTCGGGTCAAGTCATCCACCAAAAAATCGTACACTGCGAAACACCAGCTATACTTATCAAGGGAGTCCAAATCATCTAACAGGTGTGCGAAGACGGAATGCACGTTGACACCTATAATGGAAAAATAGAACTCCCCAAAAGCAAGCAGGATATAAAGTCGACAAAAGTTATCGATATCATTGTCCCCTATATGGTGATACAACTCAATTCAAATTGTGCCAATGGTTATATCGTCCCCCTTAAATAAGGACAAAGTTTGACCCACTCCATCGTCACGTGGGGATGTTCTTTCCCCAGCAATCTGCAATCCAAGTGCCAAGCACATGTCTAACGGACTGAAAGGGATAACCCTACCTCTGACTCTAAATCCCCCATCCCTTTCAACCCATCTAGACGCCAACTCCCACAACAACATACAGTTGATTTCTAAATTATTTGGCATACATAATAGTGACTTGAATGGGGTAGACTCGACATGGGACTTCTGCGCATCCGTCAAAGTGCTATTCACATCAAGCAACAACCTTGGTGTGCAAACATGCCTCACTCGCATCTTCTGCATTATGAGAATAAATTAGTCAACATATGCGCATAGCCAAACATATATAACATATTTGCCTATATTAACCAAGTTGGTTACATGGTTGATGCTGGACAAATCAGACCTTCGTCTTCCAGGTGAGTTGTCCATGTAAGTATTCTGCATATACAGAAGACCAAGAATGAATTTTCTCTAGTCCAGCACGACTAAAAGCACAAATGAATAATCAATCGTGTTGGTCACAACTCATACACATGCACCAACTTCATCATTTTGATCTAATTGTGTCATTTAAAATTCCCTAAGCCTAAGGAACAACAAATTTGAAACTTATATAAATCATTTAAATGCGGAACACACTATTTCAACCAAATCATTTAAATTTTTAGGAGACTCTTATTTGTTGAAAAATTTGCCACTATTTATGATGTTGGTAATGTAAGGTTCCTATTTACTGCATTTAAATGAAATATTAATTTTACTCTCATCTTCTTATCAAACTATTAGATAGCACAAAAAACAAATGATATATGTTTTAATGATATATAAATTAAGTAGCACAAACAATGCATTTAAGGATATAACACAAATTGACACATGTGTCAATACTTAATAATAAGTATTGACACATTTACCAACGAAAGTTACAAAATGTATAATACTGAACATAAAAAATGATGTTGCATCGATATAGGAAATTATAGATGAGGAAGATGAGAAGTTACAAAGTTTCAAGTAGGAATGGGGAGATGACATACATTTACCTTTTGTTACAGCCTTGAAAGAATTAAATGAATACAATTAAAGCGGTGGATATACTGTTAATGAGCTATGGAACTTCAAGGAAAAAAGGAAGGCTACACTGAAAGAGGCTATCGGTTATATTGTGGATCATATCTCTTTTTCATTCAACCAAATACACATTACTACCATAGCATATCAACTCCGAGTCTAACAAAAAAACCACATACATCATTATCTCTATGTTCAATTCACTCCATTCAAATAGGCATTTTCTCAAATAGATTATAAGCACACACACTTATTTGCATTTCACAAGTCCACAAGATTCACCCCTTTTTCCACTTAACCACTTATTCATAGTGTATTAACCACTTAATGTTGAACTCACCAAATCCATGAGATTCACCCTTTTTTTCATGGTTTTCTACTAATCTACTCCCAACTTGGTAAAAACAACATCACACATGTCAACTCCACTAGTAATTCATTTCTAACTAGTTTTCCCCCCACTATTTGGAATTTTTTTTTGGATTCACCATAAACTTGTTCATATTAACTAATTATTCATAGTGTATTAACCACTTAATTTTGAACTCACCAAATTCATGAGATTCACCCTTTTTTCCATGGTTTTTTGTCAATCTACTCCCAACTTAGTAAAAACAACATTACACATGTCTACTGCACTAGTGATTTGTTTCTAACTAGTTTTCCCCCACTATTTGGAAATTTTTTTGGATTCACCAGAAATTTGTTCATTTTAACCACTTATTCATAGTGTATTAACCACTTAATTTTGAACTCACCAAATCCATGAGATTCACTTTTTTTTCTATGGTTTTCTGCCAGTCTACTTCCAATTTGTTAAAAACAACATTACATATGTTCACTCCACTAGTGATTCGTTTCTAACTAGTTCCCCCCTCCCCCACTATATGAAATTTTTTTTGAATTAACCAGAAACTTGTTCATATTAACTAGTTATTCATAGTGTATTAACCACTTAAATTACACATGTCCACTGCACTAGTGATTCGTTTCTAACTAGTTTTCCCCCACTATTTGAAAATTTTTTTGGAATCACCAGAAATTTGTTCATATTAACCACTTATTCATAGTGTATTAACCATTTAATTCTGAACTCACCAAATCCATGACATTCACCCTTTTTCCATGATTTTCTGCCAATCTACTCCCAATTTGTTAAAAACAACATTACATATGTCCACTCCACTAGTAATTCGTTTCTAACTAGTTTCCTCCCCACTATATGGAATTTTTTTGGATTAACCAGAAACTTGTTCATATTAACCAGTTATTCATAGTGTATTAACCACTTAAATTACAAATGTCCACTCCACTAGTGATTCGTTTCTAACTAGTTCCCTCCCCCCACTATTTGGAAATTTTTTTGGATTCCCCAGAAACTTGTTCATATTAACCACGTATTCATAGTGTATTAACCACTTAATTTTGAACTCACCAAATCCATGAGATTCACCCCCTTTTCAATGATTTTCTGTCAATCTACTCCTTAATTGGTAAAAACAACAATGCACATGTCCACTCCAATAGTGATTCGTTTCTAACTAGTTCCCCCCCCAACTATTTGGAACAAGTTTTTGATTAACAAAAAACATGTCCATATTAACCCCTTATTTGTAGTGTATTAACCACTTATGAACAAGATTATTTCTCAGCACATTCTGAGTTAATCAATAATAATAATTAAACAAATAAATCCCCCAACATTCCTTTATGACAGAATTAATCACAACCCAAAAAAATCTCCCAACTCCTCATCCATTTATTGCCAATTTCAAAGCTAATAAGCATACTATCTACCATTAATCACACATCAAATTTCAACACATGAAATAAAAAAGGTCACAACATTAATATATAAAAAATACTGCTAAAGGTTATGCCAAAGAATACATTAGAAACACATTTTTAAATCTGCATACTTGAAAAGAGCCTAATAAAAATTCTACTACTTTATGTTCTGAGAAAACAAAGAAAATGAAAAGGAAGATTGTCTAATATCTATAAGTTCCATCAGTTAAGCCAAATTTTCTTTATGCATATTAGTTGAATAATAAGGAACATAATAGCAAATGCCCTGTTAGATTCCCTGTAAACATGAGAAAAATCAACATTCTAATGGCAAATGCGGGAACAAAAGAATGAGTGAGCAATATAGCACATTGGGAATAAAGGTTCACTTTCACTTGGTTCCAACCTATGTCTCCCAACTCCTAAACAAGGTTCACTTTCACTTCCTTCCAACGTTGTTTCACTACAATCCATGCTTGGCTCAATCCATATCTACCACAGACACAGGCTAGCATACTTTAGAATAAAAAATTATACAAAAAATCTAATGACACAGGAGACAAAGCAAGGGTCACAAGGAACAACAAGGGTCATAGACATTCACCAACTTTATCATTCTGAACTCATTCTGTCATTTAAAATTCCATAGGCTTAAGGAACAACAAAGTAGAAACTTAAGTTAATGCGTAAATTAAGAGTTCAAAAAACAAAAAAGAACCAAAGAAAAATACAATCTGCCAAATCCATATTCATACAGTGTTTAGACTCAAATTTCAACACTTTTCTTACCATGCACATTATCAACAGTGACTTAATACTTGGTAAATCCAAATTAAGTGGTTAATCTCTGAGTTTATGGTGAATAATCCAAAAGTGAGTTCCCATTACTTGGTGAATCAAAATTAACTGGTTAATACATTAGGAATAAGTGGTTAATCTCTGTTAGTTTCTGGTGAATCCTAAAATAAGTTCCACTAAATTTCTTTTTTGTTATTAGTAAAAGAGAACCAGGAAAAAGAAAAGACATTTTAGAGGTGTTGTGAGATTCTTAACATTCTTAAATTTAGATTTTAGAAATCATTTGTAATACATCAAATTCTCCAAATCATCTTAGGCAGAATCTACTAAACCCCATACAAGCTAAACAACTATACACGTAGCTAACTAGATGCCAAGAGAAATTGTTCATTATCTCAATACTAATTCGACATTTGAAAGCATTATGTTAATGCAATGAGAAATTAACACTACAAAATATAATCAGTGGGTATCATATGGGTATATTGTAAGATCATAATTTAGGTCGTATGACAACAAAAGAAAGTTCTGTCATTGAATATATGATAAATCACAAATCAAGTTTATGGGAAAAAAAAGGCATATGAAAGAAGAAACGTACAATCTAAGGAACCAAATGACCTTGGTAGATCTCTTGAGAAATTATTGTATGACAGGTCCCTGAAGAAAGGAAAACATCTTTTATGAGGTTCTATACAATGGAATTTGAACTAAACAGTCACATTATCTGTTTTTTATTGTCAAACTTTCTCACAACTCAATCAAATCAAATTTTCAATATATAACCTAGACTTTACTTCTAACTATGGCAAGATATATATATATATATATGACAATCGAATACAACTAGACATTCTTCTAACTATAGGATTCACCCAGTAAGCAGGTTGCATGACCACTGTATCACTAAGTGCAGACTTATGAGATTTAATTGCATTGCTGTCAACCTTCAGTTGTAATCATCAATTAAATATTTCCATTTTGGCCAATTAAATCACACCATATTAGAGGACACCAAAAATCATGATGTAAAGGAACCCCTAAACCATTATCAAACATAAACCTAACATGAAAAAAAGGACTTAAGGACTACACTGATATCTTATAATTCACTCGATAAGAGCATCATATGCAATGTAATCCAACCCCAGTATCCTACCCATGGCAACCATAACTTAATTAGACACATTACATGGTTAGAGCTATAATGCAAGCAAGCATAAGTTAAACTTCTAGCTATTACAAAACTTGCATAACAATCTATGAAAAAAATCTAACAAATAACTTTTTGCTCCATAATTAATCTCAGTTGACCAAACAATACAATACAAACACCTTTTTAAATCTGCATACACCTTTTTAAATCTCTATACTTGATAAGAACTTAATAAAAAGTCTGCTACTTTAAACACAAAACATGAAAGATTTAGATTCATTCAGATTGCACTCAACCTCTATCATTTGCAATCAAACACCTACAAAAACAATGTGTATTAGCTATTCAAAGTTTTAAAAAAAAGAATAAAAAGGCAGAAGATATGCAAAACATACCAAAACATGTGGGAAACCTTCAAACTCAGAATAACAAAGTAAAGGCATTTGCTTCATAATTTATGGGTTATCAAGTTAATCAAAACAATATATAAAACACAACTGCAAATAGAACGATACATAAATCGTGGAATAACAATAAATCTCATGCATCTTGTTATTAAACCTCAAGAGAAGAACAAACTAAACTCGGAGCACATATTCTGAACATTCATAATCATGCTGTCTGAGGCTAAAAATTATAACTCAAGATTCAGGCAGTACCAAGAATTCCAAATTCAAGAGTATCATTGAGGAAGTCATACTCAAATTAACCAGCACTAAATCAAATCAGCAAATGCACTAATTAAATCAATCAACACTACTTTATGATATCAATACCAAAGGGTTATAGCAATTAGAAAATATAACCAGTGGGTATCATATGAGTATCTTGGAAGATCATAATATGGATCGTATGGCAGCAAAAGAAAAGTTCTGTCATTGAGTATATCATAAAACATAAATCAAGTTTATGGAGAAAAAAAGGGCATATGAAAGAAGAAACTTACAATCTAGCACGACTCGCTAATAAACCAAATGACCTTGGTAGATCTCCTGTGAAATTATTATATGAAAGGTCCCTAGAGAAAGGAAAGCATCCTTTATGAGGTTCTATACAATGAAATTTGAACAAAACAGTCAAAGCATCTGCATTTTTATTGTGTAACTTTCTCACAACTCAACCATTAATATATTTTAAAACAATTTCAAAGCATAGTTTTCAGTCATAGCCTTAAAATCAAATTGAAAGTTGGTCCTTTAATATGCATTTCCAGAATAAAAGAAAAAAAGTTCATTCACATATCTCAGCCAAACTCCCATCCCTACACAATTTTCAAGATGCATCAATCTCAGTTTCAGGGCTTTGCCTTGTGTAAACCAAAAAATGAGAGGAGTATAAATCTTGCAAGTGCCCTAGTGAATAGGTTTGATAACTAATCACAGTAAAAGTCTGAGCTTTAAGTTATGGACTCCACCAAAACAAAAAAGATTAGAAGAACAATCCATAGTCCACAATACAATACATTTAGGTAGTCTCAGTTCACCCCTTTAAACCCACATTTCAGGTTCTTCTAAAAATCAAAAAATAAAGAAGAATAAAATGCAATAGAGACTTCCCCTTACAACCTCCTTCAAATCCTAAGTTCCGAAAATTTCAAAGAACAAACTCGGTTTGTACAACATTTTGAGAAACAGAAACTCAAAAACATAAAAGAAAAGATTTTTCAAACTCGATTCAGTATCCATCATTGATTTTTCAAAAGAAAAGATTATAAGAATCAAAAGATAAAGTAAATCATAGTCATGAGTTATAAAAGATGAAATAAGAAGAAAATGAGAGAGCTTTTATCTCCTCTTACCTTGAGAAGGCGTGGTTGACTAGAGTGAAAAAGTAGCATAAGGTTGATGAAGAAAGGAAGAGTGTTGCTTCCAGGTAGTGAGGGTGGAACTCAGATATTTTGTAGTCTTTGACTCTTTTTCTTTAAAATCTAATAAAGAAATAAAGAAACGAGATGAGGGGGAGACAAGGGAGACGGGGGAGCTGAGATTAAGAAGGGGAGACGAGGGAGATGGGATTAAGAGGGATTGAGCATGAAATGGAAAAGAAAAAACCAAATGAGAAGCGGGAAATGAAATGGAAAATGTTAGAGGCATACGGATAACTCAGCAAATATACAAATCAGTGATTCATTTCTAACTAGTTTCCCCCACTATTTGGAAATTTTTTTGGATTCACCAGAAACTTGTTCATATTAACCAGTTATTCATAGTGTATTAACCACTTAATTTTGAACTCACCAAATCAATGAGATTCATCTCCTTTTCTATGGTTTTCTACCAATCTACTCCCAACTTGGTAAAAACAACATTATACATGTCAACTCCACTTGTAATTCGTTTCTAACTAGTTCCCCCCCACTATTTGGAACTTTTTTTTGGATTAACTAGAAACATGTTCATATTAACCACTTATTTGTAGTGTATTAACCACTTATTTTGGAACTCATCAAATAGTGAGATTCACCCCTTTTTCCATGGTTTTCTGCCAATCTACTCATAACTTGTTAAAAACAACATTACACATGTTCACTCCACTATTAATTCGTTTCTAACTAGATTCCCCCCTCCACTATTTGGAACTTTTTTTGGATTAACTAGAAAATGCTCATATTAACCACTTATTTGTAGTGTATTAACTACTTATGGACAAGATTATTTCTAAGCACATTCTGAGTTAATCAATAATAATAATCAAACAAATAAATCCCCTAACATTACTTTATGACAGAACTAATCACAAGCCAAATTAATTGGTTTCTAACTAAATCCCCCCACTATTTAGAACTTTTTTTGGATTAACCAGAAACATGTTTATATTAACTACTTATTTGTAGTGTATTAACCACTTATGGACAAGATTATTTCTAAGCACATTCTGAGTTAATCAATAATAATAATCAAACAAATAAATCCCCCAACATTCCTTTATGACAGAATTAATCACAAGCCAAATTAATTGGTTTCTGCAATATAGCACATTGGGAATCAAGGTTCACTTTCCTTCCAATGTTGTTTCACTACAAACTACGGTTGGCTCAATCCATATCCACCACAAACAAAGGCTAGCCTACTTTACAATAAAAAATGATACAAAAAATGCAATGACACAGGAGACTAAAATACTAAAATCCAATGATACCAAGGCTCACAACATTAATATATCATCACATTCAAAAATATTATGTATAATAGAGAGAATGAGAGAGGGTACCAATAAAGGCTTAGACGGTGGAGCACGGTGGTTTTGGGTACTAGGTCACGGTGGTTGGCGGGTCTGTGTGGCAGAAGATGTGGGTTGCTGATCCTGGTTTGCGGTTTGAATAAAGGTTGAAGTTGTCTGGTTTCAGTAGGCTTCTCTGTTTTGCGGCAGAACTGGATGGTGGTGGGAGTTTGGGGGAGACCGAGACCGAGCGTGAGGGAAATGGGAGAAACTGAGAGTCGGATGAAGGAGAGGAGGGACAAAGTAGAGGGTGGTGGGAGTTTGGGGGAGATTGAGACCAAGAGTGACATGAAAAGGAGAAACTGAGAACGACGGAGACGGGGAGATGAGGGAGAGAACGAGTGAGACTGAGATGAGTCACTTCCCTCGATAAAGCAACAAAATAAATTAGGAAGGAAATAAGATTTCAGCAAATATACATACAGAGGAATACAGTGAATATACATTGGACGTATTTCGTTAGACGTAAACCATTTTTTATAATAACCCCACTTGCAGCCAACAACTCATCCTGGTATACATCTCGGACATTGAGTTATATGTATATATAAACGTTAATTTGGCACGCTACTTAGGGGTGCACAACCCGACCTGCCAACCCAACCGACTCGACCCGACCCGACCATATATATCCGTGTTGGTTCGGGTAGGCGGGTCAGACCCAATAAACCCGTATAGCTATCGGTTCAGGTGATGGGTTTCGTGAACCAACTCAATAACCCGACTCGATGACCCAAATACGACGTCGTTTTGAGTAATTTTTATTAAAAAAATGTTCATGGATCAGTCTAACCCGACCAACCCGACCACTTAACCCAACCAACCTGATCAACCCGACCAATCCGATTATCCGACCTGAACCAACCCGATTTTTAGGTCGGGTCACACAAAAAAAATCCCCAAAACCCGACTCAAATCCAATTAATTGGTTTAGACATTTTTTTCCTCCAAACCCGACCCAACCCAACTCGACCCGTGTGCACTCCTAACGCTACTACAGATCGGATCACCTTATTAGGAAAACAATTTTGGGACAGAAAGAAAATTTTGCGAGTAACAACAGTATGATATTAAAACAATCATAATTTTTTTATATCATTTTTTTATATTATTTTTTATATTAATTAATGAAATATAAATTTAGAATTAATTATGTACATTAATTAGTTAATAGATATTTTGTTAATTAATTAATATATATATATAATTTTTATTAATTAATTGTGAATTTATATTTTATTAATTAATATTAAAAGTAATATAAAAAAGTGATAAATAATTATTTTTTATATTAAAAATTCATCGTGCTAGCTTACGCATAACGAGTCTCAAGAAATTTAGGATATTCACATCCTTTGAAAAGAGAGCCAATTTGTCGGAAAGAAATCACATTCACAATCACAACTAATATCGTAAAATAACCAGAGATTTGTATTCATTTTCAAACTTGCTTGGATTTATTATTAGGCAATGGGTCTAGAGATCGAAATGGATTGTTGGGATAATTATAAAAAATTAATTATTTTAATAATTAATTATTTTAATAATTAAGTTATAAAAATTTGATTATTTTAATAATTAATTATATTTAGATATATTAATTAAAAAATAATTTTAAATTAATATATTTTATTTAAATAGTATAAAAAATATTTTTATATATTAAATTATTAAAATAAATATAAAAAAATTAAAAAATTATTTAATTAATTAAAAAATTATTTAATTAAGAATAAAATAATATTTATATCTCAAAATAAAAAAAAAAATCTTAACAACTTCTATAAAAATAGTTCAAAATTTAGCTTTTAGAAAAAAGTTATTGATGGCCAAAACTTTAGCATGACAGCTTTTTGATGGAAAATCCAAACGCGTTGCAACTAGACTCTCAACAGCTTTTTGGGGCATAAACATATGATGGGGACGGAATCCGTCCCAAACATGGTAGGAATTAGCAACAAGCTGTTGTTGTTACCATTGGGGAAAAGAATTTGCAGGAAACATAAATTTAAAGAACACAAGATGGGATTGGCACCCAGTGTCTGTCGTTTTTTAATAGGAGTAATAGTAGCATATGGGATCAGGATCCCCTGCAATCTAAGCCTTTAAAAATTTGATTTTCAACTAAAAAATATTAAAGTATAACAAGATTTTTATTTTCTAACTGTCGGATTTGAAATTGTTGGAGGTGTAGTTCTAAGTAGTATATGATATTAGAATGACTATAATAGAATTTTTTTGATAAACAAATGATTATAATAGAATTACAGGTACATAGAGGCTCCTCTGTGTTCAACCTCCACTTCTTAATTACATAGCTCAAACAATAGATTGGCAACAAATGATAAATGATCAATACAGGAAGAAACTCGTTTGAAATTGTATCACTTAAAATGTGACATGGTGGTGAAAGTAAATGAGAACTTATGGTAGCAATAATAACAATAGTATATTTTCATTTAAATGTCACGGTTTCTTGTGCATTCAGGGGGAAGTTGAGGGTAGCGCTTCCTGTCAGTGCAGTAGTTGTAGATGGTGTATTTCTGGCGCACCCAGCTGAGCCTTCGCCATTGAAAAGAGTCAAGGTCGCGGAACTCTGGCTGATCCCACCATCTCTTACCCTGTGTGGCACAGAACCTAGCGTTCACAGAAGCCTCACACCCATCAATGTGGAAGCCCTTGTAGGATGCTATGAAGGGTGCTTTGGACCAATCTGTTTTCTCCAACCCACCTCTTGTGGCCCAATCATCAGCATTCCACAAGCTGTTGTATACCTTCATGGGCTGGTCAAAGGGGAATTTTACTCCCAAGTCCTTGTTGTTCTTGAACACCCTGATTGGGATATTATCCACAAAGAACCTGTACACCCCACATTTGGATTCATGTCATGAAGCAAGAAGCATGGCATACTCATTGACAACTCGTGTTTTAAGTTTTGAAAAAGTTATTTGCACTCACAGAACGTTTCCACCAGTAATTAACGTGCAAATAGTGATCAATGTGAATTAATATAAATTAATACACATTATTCACTAATTATTTATATGCTATTTATTGAAGTGATATACAAAAATTAGTGTGTAAATAACAAAACTGTTTTTATTTTTCTATCTCCAAATTGAACAGGGAAAAAAAATCTATACACAAAATTTTACACTATTGTTACACCGGTTAACAATGTGTCAAAAATCAATTAATATGTTTTGATTGGTTAATAAATTAATAATATATTTTAAAAAAGTTGATGATCTGCTGAAAATTCATATAATTAATGGATACATGTTGTTAACCAATTTTTAACATTTTCATTAACCGGAGTTTTGGGGGAGAAAAATGGAATGGGGAAAAGGGTATGCGAGATTATTTCTGATTAGGGGAATGGCATAAGAACTGAATGAAGTGCTTACACAATATGATACATGTTCCACAGAACAGAGTATCTATGGTAGTCTTTTGTAGGATCAAACCAGAGATAGATTCTCTGTTCTCTGTCACCCTTGCCTCCTGTGAACACATTTGTTTGCAAAATGTAAGGTTGTCCTGTCCTGTTGCCCAAAAACTCAAAGTCTATCTCATCGTGCTCCGAGTTTTGGGAAGATAACTGCAGAGTTTCAATCACAGGAAAAAGCCAAATTCACATACAACACAAAAACTAAAGAACCCTCAATACAATTATACAAGTTGAGAAATTCTTAGATAGTAACTGTCTATAGATCATCTCTGCACTCAAATCAGTAATTAATATGTATAAAAGTATTATTTAAAAATTGCTACATTATTAACATGGCACCAAAACCTTGTATATGTTTAATATTATATGAAGTACTTAGTGCCTTACCAAAAATTAGTGAACAAATTGGTGGAAACAAAAAATAAATAAATAAATCAAAAGTCAAAACTTGTTTAACATACATAGAAAGCGGTGACTGTGCCAGCTGAATCGCCAGGAACCATCTTTATGTCCATGCTGAAGTGACCAAACAAGTATGATCCTTTGGACTGGAAGCCAGTACCTGTTTTTAAAGTTGTATGAAACATGAATAATATACCAAGTTTAATACTAAATGTAAATAGGTAAGTGATAGTGAACATAAACTTTGTTACACTGAGAAAGGAAGATGTTAAGGTACAACTATTACGCACCAGTGTACTTGTCAAGATGAAGCTGAATCTCAGAACCTCCATTGAAGTATTTGATGTGATCATAAGCCCATGTGGGAACGTAGTTTCGGCCGAATTGTACATCCACTGGCCTCCGTGGGTTGGCGCTGAGTGCAGCAGAGGCCAGTGATGCCAAAAT